>CAWUFW010007312.1:600000-1000000 GCA_963921515.1 Calotriton arnoldi | reverse complement strand
TCCCAGGGCAAGCAGACTCGGAGAAAAAGGACCATCGGCAAGTGGCTGAGAGGCAGGTGAGTACCCGGGCCCTGGGGGCCCCGGCAGGCGGGCCCGGGTGCTGCCTTCCCCCGTCTCAGCATCGCCGGACCTCACAGAGGTCTGACTGAGCAAACTCTGAGAAAAAGGACCATCGGGAAGGGGCTGAGAGGCAGGTGTGTACCCGGGCCCCTGGGGGCCCTGGCGGGCGGGCCCTGGTGCTGCCTTCCCCCGTCTCAGCATCACCGGACCTCACGGAGGTCTGACTGAGCAAACTCAGAGAAAAAGGACCATCGGGAAGGGGCTGAGAGGCAGGTGCGTACCCGGGCCCTGGGGGCCCCGGCGGGTGGGCACCGGGTGCTGCCTTCCCCTGTCTCTGCATCGCCGGACCTCACGGAGGTCTGACTGAGCAAACTCGGAGAAAAAGGACCATCGGGAAGGGGCTGAGAGGCAGGTGAGTACCCGGGCCCCTGGGGGCCCCGGCTGGCGGGCCCGGGTGCTGCCTTCTCCCGTCTCAGCATCGCCAGACCTCACGGAGGTCTGACTGAGCAAACTCGGAGAAAAAGGACCATCGGGGAGGGGCTGAGAGGCAGGTGCGTACCCGGGCCCCTGGGGGCCCCGGCGGGCGGGCCCGGGTGCTGTCTTCCCCCGTCTCAGCATCCCCGGACCTCACGGAGGTCTGACTGAGCAAACTCTGAGAAAAAGGACCATCGGGAAGGGACTGAGAGGCCGGTGCGTACCTGTGCCCCTGGGGGCCCCGGCGGGCGGGCCCGGGTGCTGCCTTCCCCAGTCTCAGCATCCCCGGACATCACGGAGGTCTGACTGAGCAAACTCGGAGAAAAAGGACCATCGGGAAGGGGCTGAGAGGCAGGTGCGTACCCGGGCCCCTGGGGGCCCCGGTGGGTGGGTCCGGGTGCTGCCTTCCCCTGTCTCAGCATCGCCGGACCTCACCGAGGTCTGCCTGAGCAAACTCGGAGAAAAAGGACCATCGGGAAGGGGCTGAGAGGCAGGTGCGTACCCGGGCCCCTGGGGGCCCCGGCGGGCGGGCTCGGGTGCTGCCTTCCCCCATCTCAGCATCCCCGGACCTCACATAGGTCTGACTGAGCAAGCTCGGAGAAAAAGGACCATCGGGAAGGGGCTGAGAGGCAGGTGCATACCCGGGCCCCTGGGGGCCCCGGCGGGCGGGCCGGGTGCTGCCTTCCCCCGTCTTAGCATCCCCGGACCTCACGGAGGTCTGACTGAGCAAACTCGGAGAAAAAGGACCATCGGGAAGGGGCTGAGAGGCAGGTGCATACCCGGGCCCCTGGGGGCCCCGGCGGGCGGGCCCGGGTGCTGCCTTCCCCCATCTCAGCATCCCCGGACCTCACGGAGGTCTGACTGAGCAAACTCGTAGAAAAAGGACCATCGGGAAGGGGCTGAGAGGCAGGTGTATACCCGGGCCCCTGGGGGCCCCGGCGGGCGGGACCGGGTGCTGCCTTCCCCTGTGTCGGCATCGCCGGACCTCATGGAGGTCTGACTGAGCAAACTCGGAGAAAAAGGACCATAGGGAAGGGGCTGAGAGGCAGGTGCGTACCCGGGCCCCTGGGGGCCCCGGCGGGTGGGCCCGGGTGCTGCCTTCCCCTGTTTCAGAATCGCCGGACCTCACGGAGGTCTGACTGACCCTCTCCGTAGTAATCCGGAGGAAAATTACCCCCCTTTCTTGTAATCCGTGCACACGAGGTGACAGAGGGGACCCAAGGCGCAAAAGTACACGACCTCCTGGAGCCCTCGCTGGGATCGGGGAGGCAAATGAGCCCTCATCGGGACTTCCAGGGAAGCCCGGCCATCTGGTCACCCCATAGGAAAGCATTGGGTGCGACCAGATGGCCGAGGGGATAGGTGCGACCAGATGGCCGAGGGGAAAGGTGCGACCAGATGGCCGGGCACGAAAGGGAAGCCATCTGGTCGCTCTGTGCCCCAACGAAAGAGTGAGCGGGCGCCGGGGCATGGGGGACCGGAGGCCCAGGGCCCCAGCTGGGCCCCAGCCATGGGGGCTGCGAGGGGGGGAGCTGAAGGGCCCTCCGACCTGGGGCCCGCAGACACCTCGACAAGCAGGCGAAGCGGGGGAGGTCTGCACGGGACCGACGGACCCCCGTCCCGGGCCCTTGGCATAGAGGCAGGCCGGGGGACAGGGCCCAGGGCTGGAGCACCTGACCCGGGGCCCGGAGGGGCCCATGGACCCAGCTGGGGCTCCCGGGCCCAGAGGCGCAGGGGAAGCATCCCCAGGCCTGCAGGACCCCATCCCGGGCACCCTGCCACGCGGCAGGACCGAGGACGGAGCCCGGGGTGGGGAGGCCGCCCTCCCCGGGGCCCTCAGGGGCCCCGGACGGAGCTCCTGAACCCAGCCAAGCGAGGGGGGCTCCCCGGGTACGACGGAACCCCGTCTCGGACCTTTGGCATAGCGGCAGGCCGGGGGACGGGGCCCAGGGCTGGAGCACCCGACCTGGGGCCCGGAGGGGCCCCTGGACCCAGCCGGGGCTCCCGGGCCCAGAGGCGCAGGGGAAGCCTCCACGGGACCCCGTCCCGGGCACCCTGCCACATGGCAGGAACGAGGACGGAGCCCGGGGCGGGGAGGCCGCCCTCCCCGGGGCCCTCAGGGGCCCCGGACGGAGCTCCTGAACCCAGCCAAGCGAGGGGGGCTCCCCGGGCACGACGGAACCCCGTCTCGGACCTTTGGCATAGCGGCAGGCCAGGGGACAGGGCCCAGGGCCTGGAGCACCTGACCCGGGGCCCGGAGGGGCCCCTGGACCCAGCCGGGGCTCCTGGGCCCAGAGGCGCAGGGGAAGCGTCCCCGGGACCCCGTCCCGGGCACCCTGCCACACGGCAAAACTGAGGACGGAGCCCGGGGTGGGGAGGCCACCCTCCCCGGGCCCGTCAGGGGCCCCGGCCGGAGCTCCTGAACCCAGCCAAGCAAGGGGAGGCTCCCCAGGCACAACGGAACCCCATTCCGGGCCTTTGGCAGTGCAGCAGGATGGGGGACGGGGCCCAGGGCCGGAGCACCCGACACGGGGCCCGGCGGGGCCCCTGGACCCAGGCGGGGCTCCCAGGCCCAGAGGCGCAGGGGAAGCCTCCCCGGGCCCGCCGGACCCCGTCCCGGTGCACCCTGCCACGCGGCAGGACCAAGGACAGAGCTCCGGGGTGGGGAGGACACCCTCCCCGGGGCCCCTGGGAGCCGCTGAACCCAGCCGAGCAGGGGGAGGCTCCCCGGACCCGCGGGACCTCATTCGGGCATCCTGCCACTCAGCAGGACCGAGGACAGACCCTGGGGTGGGGAGGCCGCACTCCCGGGGCCCCTGGACCCAGCCCAGCAGGGGAGGCTGCCCCGGGACCTGCCGGACCCCATCCCGGGCAGCCTGCCACACGGCAGGCCCAGAGGACGGAGCCCAGGGCTGGGGCGTGCTATCCTGGCCCAGCCCAGCTGGTCCCCGGCTGAGGACCGCTAGGCCGAGGAGGGTTGTCCCAGCAGTACCCTGTCCCTAGTAATCCGGAGGAAGGCTACCCCGCTTTCTGGGAATCCGTGCGCACCGCGAGGCTCAGGGGACCCTGGGCGCGAACGTGCCCGACCTCCTGGAGCCCTGGCTGGGATCCGGGAGGCAAATGAGCCCTCATCGGGACTTCCAGGGCAGCCCGGCCATCTGGTCGCCCCATTGGAAAGCATTGCGTGCGACCAGATGGCCGAGAGGAAAGGTGCAACCAGATGGCCGGGGTCGAAAGGACGCCCATCGGCCCGCCCCGAGCCGAGCCATAGCGGTAGGGCTCCCGCCTGCCCACGCAGGGCTCGGGGGCTCCGCGTCCCAGGGGGCTCGGGGACCCCGGCTGGGCCTCAGGCACGGGGAGGACCACCGGAGCTCTCGGGCCCGGGCGCCCGGGGGAGGACTGCCCGAGACCCATGGAGCCCGTCCCGGGCACCTTGCCATGCTGTGGGCTGGAGGAGGGAGCCCCGGATGCCTCGGGAGGTGTTGTCCGGGCATAGCCCATCTGGTCCCTGGCAGAGAACCGCCAGCCCGGGAGGGGTGTCCCGGCATACCCTGCCCCTAGTAATCCGGAGGGAGGCTACCCCACTTTCTGGGAATCCGTGCGCACCGCAAGGCTCCAGGGGACCCTGGGCGCGAACGTGCCCGACCTCCTGGAGCCCTGGCTGGGATCCGGGAGGCAAATGAGCCCTCATCGGGACTTCGAGGGCAGCCCGGCCATCTGGTCGCCCCATTGGAAAGCATTGCGTGCGACCAGATGGCCGAGGGGAAAGGTGCGACCAGATGGCCGGGGTTGAAAGGACTCCCATCTGCCTGCCCCGAGCCGAGCCTTCCCGGTAGGTCTCCCGCCTGCCCACGCAGGGCTCGGGGGCTCCGCTTCCCTGGGGCTCGGGGACCCCGGCTGGGCCTCAGGCACAGGGAGGACCACCGGAGCTCTCGGGCCCGGGCGCCCAGGGGAGGACTGCCCGGAACCCGGTGAGCCCGTCCCGGGCACTTTGCCACGCCGTGGGCCGGAGGAGGGAGCCCCAGATGCCTCGGGAGGTGTTGACCGGGCATAGCCCATCTGGTCCCCGGCAGAGAACCGCCAGCCCGGGAGGGGTGTCCCGGCATACCCTGCCCCTAGTAATCCGGAGGAAGGCTAACCCGCTTTCTGGGAATCCCTGCGCACCGCGAGGCTCGGGGACCCTGGGCGCGAACGTGCCCGACCTCCAGGAGCCCTGGCTGGGATCCGGGAGGCAAATGAGCCCTCATCGGGACTTCCAGGGCGGCCCGGCCATCTGGTCGCCCCATTGGAAAGCATTGCGTGCGACCAGATGGCCGAGGGGAGAGGCGCGACCAGATGGCCGGGACCGAAAGGACTGCCATCTGCCCGCCCCGAGCCGAGCCATAGCGGTAGGGCTCCCGCCTGCCCTTGCAGGTCTCCGGGGCTCTGCACCAGGGACCCTTGTCCCGGGCAGATGGACACTTGGCAGGCGGCAGGACGGTGGCTCCCAAACCACAGGCCCTGACCGAAACGTAGTCCCCGGGGCCGGTCCCTGCTTCTCAACCCAGCCAGGCCGGGGAGATCGGGGAGCCTGCCCAGGCACGAGGGACCCCTGTCCCGGGCACACGGACCCTCAGGACGTGCGCTCGTTTTCCACACATTTTTTCCAAAATTCTGCGTAGTGGCGCTATGCCAACTACGCCCAGCCCTACACACGATGCCCTCAAACATGCACACAGGATACCAGTGCAGGGATCTGGGTGTCTCATATAAGAGGAACTTTACATGAGAGGGGCCAGAACGGGTCAGGATGTCTAAGTTTGTGAGACATGCTCACAGATTACTGGCAGATCCACAGCTTTTCCAGCAAACTGTGCAGGCTTCAGTTTAGGTTGCCTCATCTCTGGGAGATTGGCTTTCGGACAGACACCAAGTTCTGGAACTCAGCAGTTCTTACTTGGTTTTGAAGAACTTGGAACTGGAACCAAGGGGGTATTTTTGGTTCTACCATTGTACACAATTGCCAGACTGGGGATGTTGACCCCACTGAAAATGCCCAGGAACTGGTTTGAGGTGGTTCCTTTTTTATATTTCATGTTTTTTTTCTGGCACACAGACACATTTTTTGTAAAAGGTGATAGCTCTTACATCAGATAGTGACAATGCTTACATTCATGTGCAGTCCTGCTACCACTATGTCTAAAAAGAATTCCCTTTGGGAAACCACAATAGCATACCAAAACAGTCACTCAAACACCTATTCACACAGGAACTGTATTAGAAGCCAAAAGTCAAATATATGAATGGTTTATTCATAAAACAACTGCAATGGATAAAAACTAATTCACAAAAAGAATTAGTAAACTCATAAGTTAAAATACAATTTCATCAAGAATCAATACACAATGTGCAGCAAAAACATTTTTCACACGAAGCACAACCACTATAAGGCTGGCATTAATGATCCATTAAAAAAAAAAATTCAAATTGCAACAACACCACCAATAATGTGCATCAGGTTTCTGTACAACAAGACCAAGAAGCGACGTGTTTCGGTGGTATCAGCAGGTCCCAACTGTAGGAAGGTGGAATCTGACTATATGGTTGCCCCCACTTTTTTCCTGGTGTTTTGCTGGTTTATGACTTAGTTGGACTGGGATCCTGCTATTCAGGGCCCCTGTCTATCTGCTTCCTCTATAAAATGGTTTCCATGTGCCTTAGGCACATCTCTGATTGGAATCTGGAGTGCCCTTATAAGTCCCTAGTATATGGTATACTATGTACCCAGGGCATAGGTACCTCAGAGGCCTGCCAGGGGCTGAAGCATGTATTGTGCCACCCCTGGAAGGCCAGCCAAAGGACACCACAGGTCTGCTACTGCAACCTGGGTAAGGTGGTGCATGCACCCCTTACTGTGATATAGGCTACCTATATCACTACATACATACATATAAACCTATAAGTCACTCCTATGGCAGGCCTTATCAATCCTGAAGGCAGAGTGCGTGGTTCCTATGTGAGAGGGTGCCCCTGCATGAGCTGGGCCCCTCTGCAGCGTTCGGAGACCCTTCCCTGATGCTGTTTGTAGTGCAGCCCGACCATATACTCTTAAGCGCATTATAACCTCGCGTTAAATGCTAACTTTGGGATGGCTGCACGGAAACATGTCGTGTTTGGTGTCAAACATCTTGGAATACTACCCCCCCGCCAGTTCTGGCGGCGGGGGTAGCATTCCACCCTTCTAGAGGGAGAGACATGTACACACCGGTATACCCAATACTGACTTTCCAGAGCCCTGGCATCACAAAATGGATGCCGCTGCCACAGACACGAGTCTGGCCTCCTGCTGCTGACCGAAACTCCGGCAGGGGAGGACTGGACAATAGGTTTCCTGTCCCAGGGAGGTGTAACCACCTCCCCAGACAGGATAGTGTGTATTGGGGCTGGGCGGGAGCACTCTCTGGTGCTTTGAAGTCCTGCACTGGGGGCACATTTGGTGTCCCTGTGCATACCCCAGTTCAAACCGGCTCAGGGGCTTCCAGCCCCTGCTCTGGCACGAAACTGGACAAAGGGAAAGGGGTGTAACCACCCCTCTGCCCTGACCCTCCCATAGGTGGGGCCACAGAGTATGTCCAACCCCCTACCTTAGTATAAGTATGGGACCCCAGTCCTTAGGACTTTAGATTTACCTGGACGAAACTCTGACACAGAATCCTGGACCTTTGACGCTCTACTTTAAGATTAGAGGACTGAAGAATCTCCCTTGGGGTCAAGGAGTGACTCCCCTGCTTGGCAGGCACCAAAGAAGAAATTGTCCGGTCTGCATCGCCGAAGCTCCCGCCGGACGCCGAAGTCTTTGCATCACCAGAGGTGGATTTCCAGACTTCCCGAGGCTGCCCTGAGTCCCCAGCAAAGCTGAGGCCCGTAGCTGTCGTGGGTAACGTGGAACCGTGACCCCTGGACACCGATCGCATTTGCAAGTGCATCCTCTTCTGGGTCTCCCACGAAGTCGTGCTTTGGGCTCCGAGTAGCCCCAGCCTCCAGCACCAACTGCACCGAAGATCACTGGCCTCCACTCCACGAGTGTCCTGTGAGCCAGCTCCACGTGCGTCGACTCGAGGCTCCTTCGCGGTCGCTAGTCCGTTGGCTAGTAGGCCCTCCCGAAGGCCAATCTTTTTCTGCTTGGGCTCCCTGGTTGCTCCAGGCGTGCCCTGACTTACCCTCGCTGGGTGATTTCCCCAGACCTTGCTGGTCTGCAACATCGTCCTTCTTCCATTTCCACGAGACTTGCCGTTGCCAAGGCTTGTTGGGTCCAATCCGGTCGCCGACACCCCTGCAATCGACAGACGTCGTGGAACAGCTCGAATCCAGCTCCTGGTCGTCGTCGACACTTCCTGGACCTCGTGGCTGAAGAGTCAAGACGACCGTCAACCTACCTGAAGCACTCGACATCGGTGGGCATCTGCTCATCGCCTTCCTGGTCACTGGCTAGTGACCCAGACTCTGTCCCCTCTGCTTTCAGGTTCTTCAGATCTTCGATCCACCTTTGGATCCACCCGAACACTTTCGACTTGGTCGCCAGCAGCACTTTGCAGCAGATCGCCATTGAAAGCGTCGACGAAACCCGACCCCGAAAGACACCTATGCACCCGGCTCCCCTGGGTGAGGTAACTCGAGTACTCCGGTGCTCCCGTGGATATTGACACTAGACCAGCCTAGTTCTCAAAGGGTTTGCTCCAAGTCCTCCTCTAAGTGTCCCTTTTCTTTTAAATTCAAATCGCGACTTTCCCCATAGAAGTTAACGGCGATTCGCGGCTGTGTTCATACACTGCACGCGTCCCCGTGGGTCCCCTGTGTCACTACCTTGGGTGGTTCCTTGTGGTCCAAGCACTTCTACAGGCTCTAGGCCCTGTGTCTAGCTCAGTCGTGGTTCTTATACCACTTTATTGGTATATGGTTTGGTACGCCCCTAGGGCTCAAACGTGTATTTGTGCTATTTCTGTAGATAACTAACTTATAATTTATGTACTTGAACTCTAGCCTCATAAAGAGACTAGAGGGGTGTGTTTAGCAATAAATACATATATTTTGAATATATACCTGGTGTGGTCCTCTTTCATTTGGTCACTCAAGAGATTATAGACTGGTAAAACAAGCTGCTTTACATTCCTTCAAGACTTAGCCTGAAGGCTGCTCTCCATAGCTACCACTAGGATAGCTTTCAATAAAGGTTGTCTTTAACCTATCTCCAATAAGGGGTTGTTTGGACTGGTGCAAGGTGCCCACTATAATTAGTGGACAGCATATGCCAGGCCAACTTCTCACATTGGTGTGCAGCGTGTGGGATTCCAGCTTGCTATTGTTTTATCAGATAATCTCAATTGAATTGATCAACTGAAAACCACTAAGGGTACCTAAGGTACATATAAATCAAGCTTAGTAATACAGTAAGTTCTACTGAACTTAGAGTTGTGTGTTAAGGGATAGCACACCCTTTCTACAACTCAAGAGAGTTTAGTAGGCCACACTAGAGTAGGTAGTGCATACACCACACCTCACTAGTAATGTCTTCAAAGCCAGGACCCAGTGAGTCCTTGCCAGAAGCCAGTGGGCTTCTTCCCTCCAAGTATGATAAACTCCCATTCTTGGAATTGAGAGCATTATGCAATACTAGGAAGTTGAAGGCAGGCAAAAGTGCCAGCACCCAACACCTCAGGGAGGTGTTACTGGCTGATGATCTCAGCAGGCCCCTAGGGTCTGAAGGGGTAGGCAGAGAGGGTGGGGCAGAAGATGAGGAAGGGGTCAGGGGTGAAGAAACCCAGGCCCCCCTCTGAAACTGGCCAGGAAGGTGAAAATGACCTTGTCCTGGAAAACCCAATTCCTCCTGTGGAGGAGGAGGAGGATTAGAATGACCTCCCCTTTGTCCCCCCAGGAAGAATACTGAGTGTGCCCAGAAGGTCTAGATCTCCTTCTCAGGAGTCTAACCACTCTGACACCTCAATAGGGACCTCTGTCTCCTCTCATAGGAGGGAATCCTCTCATGAAAGGAGAAAGAGATTGCTTCAGTATGAACAAGCCCAGCTTGAGCTCAGAAAACAGCAATTGGCTATAGACAGGGAGTCCCTAGATCTCTATAGAGAGAGAAAAAAGATGGGACTAGAGTCCCATGGTGGCAGCAATTTCCCCAAAGATAGGGAAAGGTCTTATGACCATAGAAACCTGAGCAAGATTGTCCCTCCCTACCAGAGTGGGGATGACATCCACAAATGGATAACTGCTCTAGAGAGGGCCTGTAAAGTACAGAGGGTCCCTCAGGAGCAGTGGGCAGCAATCTTGTGGCTCTCCTTTGCAGACAAAGGTAGAGATAAGCTCCTCACTGTTAGAGAGGAGGATGCTGACAATTACAAAGTCTTGAAGAGTGCTCTGATAGATGGGTTTGGCCTAACCACTGAACAGTATAGGTTGAAGTTCAGAGACACCCAAAAGGCTCAGACTCAAGACTGGGTTGATTTTGTAGATTGTGCTACTAAGGCTCTGGAAGGTTGGATACATGGCAACAAGGTGCATGACTTTTTAGGATTGTACAATTTGATTATGAGGGAGCAGATCCTTAATAATTGTCAAAACCAGCTTTTACACCAGTACCTGGTGGACTCTGATCTGACCTCTACCCAAGAATTGGGAAAGAAGGCAGACAAATGGGTCAGAACCAGAGTAAAGACTAAGAATCAGGGTGGTGACCAGAAGAAAGATTCTACCAAGTCCCAAGAGAAAGGTGGGGATAAATCTAAGGATAAATCCACTACAGGGCCCCAAAAGTCCTCTTCTGGGGCTGGGTCCCAAACTCCTTCCTCTCCTGAAAAGAAACCATATTGCCATGTCTGTAAAAAGCCTGGACACTGGAAAACTGATCCCAGTTGCCCCAGGATTGGCAATAAAGAAAATGTTCCTCCAACAACTACTACTACGCCACCTGGTACTACCAGTAGTAATCCTCCAGTTGGGAGTAGTGTACCCAAAAAGTTAGGTGCTTTTGCAAGAGGAACAGAGGTGGGCCCTAGTTTAGACAGGACCCCCTCAACAGACTCCTCTGACTCTGATGGTGGTATAGGATTTGCCACCTTTACCATGGGTCCCAATGCATTGGGCAGGTACAGACTGGAGCCAATAATTAATGGTCAGAAAGCTGTGGCATTTAGGGACACAGGGGCTAGTGTCACCATGGTGGCAGGGAAACTAGTCCCCCTCACCAGCTTTTACCTGAGTTTAAATACCAGGTAACCAACATTGATGGTGTCAGAACAGATCACCCCATGGCCATAGTCAATCTCAGCTGGGAAGGGGTCACAGGCCCAAAAAGAGTGGCAGTGTCCCCAACCTTGCCTGTAGATTGCCTGATGGGCAATGATCTGGAAATTTCAGCCTGGGCTGAAGTTGAACACCAAGCCCATCTGAGAATGCTGGGCGTCCCTGTAAAGGTTAGTGGGGCTGTGATGGCCACAGCCCAAGCCCAGGGAAATTTTGGAGAGATGGAGCCTGGAAGAATGGCCCACTCTCCCCCAAAAGAGAGCACAGGGGTTGAAGAAAAGTCTTCTTCCCTCCAGACAGTAGGTAAGGGTCAGCCTCCTCAGGGAACTGACCCTACCCCTAGTGAAGGAACTGCCCCAGAGGTAGTCAGGCCTGGCCTGGCCCCACCCCTGATGGCAGAGGACCCTTCCAAGGTGGTACCCAGTCTGGAGCAGGTAACCTGCCCCTCTCTACCCTGCCTCAGTCAGCCCAGGGCTGCAGAGGTCAGGGAGGTCAGTGGACCCCCAGGGCCCCCTGTCCAGAGGAACCCCCATCAGCAGATTAGGGGCACCCAGTCTAGTAGCCCTAGCCAGGTGAAACTTCCTCAACACACTGAGGGATCCCCCATACCTTTGTGTAGGGACCTCCCCAGAAGGACTCTGTTAGGCAAGGGCAAACCTGGGACCAAAGGTTCCAAACCTGCCATGTCCCTCCAGTGGTCCATCCAAAGGGACCCAACCCCCAGCTGTAGGCAGCCAAAGGTTGACCCTTAGAGCAAAGTGCAACTCAGTCATGGAAAGACAGGCATACATGGTGACCAGTGATCTGAGGAAGCTGAGACCAACCTTCCTAGGGCCTCACTTCCCTTCTCAGACACCTCACCAGCCTTGTACTTTACCAAAGCACACCACAGGTAGTAATTCCCCATGGTGGAGACCCTCGCATACCCTTGGGGTGAGGGATTGCTTAGTGGACCATAAGACAGGGGGCAACCATGCTAGTACAGGTGCTTCCTTATATGGCCACTTAGTCAATAAAGGCTCAACTGGCCAAGGTTAGCCTTATCTCCTTTCGTTTGGGGGGGTTATGTAGGAAGGTGGAATCTGACTATATGGTTGCCCCCACTTTTTTCCTGGTGTTTTGCTGGTTTATGACTTAGTTGGACTGGGATCCTGCTATTCAGGGCCCCAGTCTATCTGCTTCCTCTATAAAATGGTTTCCATGTGCCTTAGGCACATCTCTGATTGGAATCTGGAGTGCCCTTATAAGTCCCTAGTATATGGTATACTATGTACCCAGGGCATAGGTACCTCAGAGGCCTGCCAGGGGCTGAAGCATGTATTGTGCCACCCCTGGAAGGCAAGCCAAAAGGACACCACAGGTCTGCTACTGCAGCCTGGGTAAGGTGGTGCATGCACCCCTTACTGTGATATAGGCTACCTATATCACTACATACATACACACATATAAACCTATAAGTCACTCCTATGGCAGGCCTTATCAATCCTGAAGGCAGAGTGCGTGGTTCCTATGTGAGAGGGTGCCCCTGCATGAGCTGGGCCCCTCTGCAGCGTTCGGAGACCCTTCCCTGATGCTGTTTGTAGTGCAGCCCGACCATATACTCTTAAGCGCATTATAACCTCGCGTTAAATGCTAACTTTGGGATGGCTGCACGGAAACATGTCGTGTTTGGTGTCAAACATCTTGGAATACTACCCCCCCGCCAGTTCTGGCGGCGGGGGTAGCATTCCACCCTTCTAGAGGGAGAGACATGTACACACCGGTATACCCGGTACTGACTTTCCAGAGCCCTGGCATCACAAAATGGATGCCGCTGCCACAGACACGAGTCTGGCCTCCTGCTGCTGACCGAAACTCCGGCAGGGAGGCCTGGACAATAGGTTTCCTGTCCCAGGGAGGTGTAACCACCTCCCCAGACAGGATAGTGTGTATTGGGGCTGGGCGGGAGCACTCTCTGGTGCTTTGAAGTCCTGCACTGGGGGCACATTTGGTGTCCCTGTGCATACCCCATTTCAAACAGGCTCAGGGGCTTCCAGCCCCTGCTCTGGCGTGAGAAACTGGACAAAGGGAAAGGGGTGTAACCACCCCTCTGCCCTGACCCTCCCATAGGTGGGGCCACAGAGTATGTCCAACCCCCTACCTTAGTATAAGTATGGGACCCCAGTCCTTAGGACTTTAGATTTACCTGGACGAAACTCTGACACAGAATCCTGGACCTTCGACGCTCTACTTTAAGATTAGAGGACTGAAGAATCTCCCTTGGGGTCAAGGAGTGACTCCCCTGCTTGGCAGGCACCAAAGAAGCAATTGTCCGGTCTGCATCGCCGAAGCTCCCGCCGGACACCGAAGTCTTTGCATCACCAGAGGTAGATTTCCAGACTTCCCCGAGGCTGCCCTGAGTCCCCAGCAAAGCTGAGGCCCGTAGCTGTCGTGGGTAACGTGGAACCGTGACCCCTGGACATCGAACGCATTTGAAAGTGCATCCTCTTCTGGGTCTCCCACGAAGTCGTGCTTTGGGCTCCGAGTAGCCCCAGCCTCCAGCACCAACTGCACCGAAGATCACTGGCCTCCACTCCACGAGTGTCCTGTGAGCCAGCTCCACGTGCGTCGACTCGAGGCTCCTTCGCGGTCGCTAGTCCGTTGGCTAGTAGGCCCTCCCGAAGGCCAATCTTTTTCTGCTTGGGCTCCCTGGTTGCTCCAGGCGTGCCCTGACTTACCCTCGCTGGGTGAGTCCCCCATACCTTGCTGGTCTGCAACATCGTCCTTCTTCCATTTCCACGAGACTTGCCGTTGCCAAGGCTTGTTGGGTCCAGTCCGGTCGCCGACACCCCTGCAATCGACAGACGTCGTGGGACAGCTCGAATCCAGCTCCTGGTCGTCGTCGACGCCTCCTGGACCTCGTGGCTGAAGAGTCAAGACGACCGTCAACCTACCTGAAGCACTCAACATCGGTGGGCATCTGCTCATCGCCTTCCTGGTCACTGGCTAGTGACCCAGACTCTGTCCCCTCTGCTTTCAGGTTCTTCAGATCTTCGATCCACCTTTGGATCCACCCGAACACTTTCGACTTGGTCGCCAGCAGCACTTTGCAGCAGATCGCCATTGAAAGCGGCAGCGAAACCCGACCCCGAAAGACACCTATGCACCCGGCTCCCCTGGGTGAGGTAACTCGAGTACTCCGGTGCTCCCGTGGGTATTGACACTAGACCAGCCTAGTTCTCAAAGGGTTTGCTCCAAGTCCTCCTCTAAGTGTCCCTTTTCTTTTAAATTCAAATCGCGACTTTCCCCATAGAAGTTAATGGCGATTCGCGGCTGTGTTCATACACTGCACGCGTCCCCCGTGGGTCCCCTGTGTCACTACCTTGGGTGGTTCCTTGTGGTCCAAGCACTTCTACAGGCTCTAGGCCCTGTGTCTAGCTCAGTCGTGGTTCTTATACCACTTTATTGGTATATGGTTTGGTACGCCCCTAGGGCTCAAACGTGTATTTGTGCTATTACTGTAGATAACTAACTTATAATTTATGTACTTGAACTCTAGCCTCATAAAGAGACTAGAGGGGTGTGTTTAGCAATAAATACATATATTTGGAATATATACCTGGTGTGGTCCTCTTTCATTTGGTCACTCAAGAGATTATAGACTGGTAAAACAAGCTGCTTTACATTCCTTCAAGACTTAGCCTGAAGGCTGCTCTCCATAGCTACCACTAGGATAGCTTTCAATAAAGGTTGTCTTTAACCTATCTCCAATAAGGGGTTGTTTGGACTGGTGCAAGGTGCCCACTATAATTAGTGGACAGCATATGCCAGGCCAACTTCTCACACCAACCACCTTCTTCAAGCTTTATATTAAAACGTGATCCAGCACTTTTAAAATCGTGATATCAACGTGCGGTTGTTCGCGGGGAAAAAGGATCCTCCCAGTCTTTAATGGCCAACAGGTCCCAGACTGCACTGAATAAAAACTCCTCAATTATCTGAACATACGGCCTGTCGCAGTTTGATAAAAATGTTCCATTCACTAGAAATCGGCCAATGGTAATGCCCTTTATCGTTATTCAAATAAATTCCCTCTCAGAGCCAGGATTTAAATCAATTTCCTGTTTTGTCAATACTCTTTAGTTCCAAACTTGCTGTTTATTTAGGACTTTAACACCGGGATATAAGGCCTCCGTATCTAATAAACCGCCCGTCCTTTTTAGACATAGTGTCAATTGGTGTCCTGTCCCTTTGGTAAGTAGGACCACTCTCTATCTTTTTGTAGTCCTGCTACCATGCATGCTGTACACATGACGCACTCAAAATGCACATGGGATATCCATGCAGGGGTACGGTCTCTCAAATAAGCAGAAGTTTACATGAGAGGAGCCAGGACGTGCCAAACTACTTCTGAATTGAAGAAACATTTATTTTCAGTGCTAGGATTATAAAAACGGAATCCTGCCACCACCGCTAAGTGCTACCAACTGAGATCATGGACAGCAGCATCATGTCAGCTATAGGGAATGCTCACTGGGTCTCTCCTGATTTTAGTACAAGGCTCTGGACCTCAGAGTCAAAGAACGGGTCTTGGCCTCAATTTACATGCTGGATTAGCGTGCAAGTCGGTCTAAAAGATGGCATTCCAGATATCACTTGCTGTGGGTCATCCAGGCAGAGATGTATGTCCATTTACAAAGAATGCAGGGTACATTCCCATCCCAATAGCTACTATTTAAAGATAATTGCTCTTTATTCCATATCGTTATGCTTGACTTAATACAAATGTGCTATTGTCTTGCAGTGTTAGTATCGAAGTTTCGTAATTTCTGTAAAACTGTGTCAACTTCAATATAATGTTTATTTTGACAAACACGGTCTGTTAATCGTTGTATGCTAGTACACCTTCAATCCTTCCTAGCAATGTAAAAAATGGAATTTTGTGATAAAGACAAAGTTTTATGTTGAGAAGGACAACGTGATGACTCTCTGCAGTGCTAAGGAACCGGGAGATCTGTGAACTTCATCTGAGAAATCAGGGCAAGGATATCTTTAAATGAATTATTCACATCTGTCTTACAAGGTGCGTTCAGGCCCCTTAAGAGCAGCAAATTTCATTTTATATTACACTTATATCAATGATTTTACACACATGTAGTGAAATGAATATGCAGTCTGCATGAATTTGCTACAATCTAGTTTTAAAAGCAGAAACAGCAACATGCTTTGTTTGGCTAGAAGTAGCAGTTCTATATGACTGCGGTTGGGGCTTTGTTGCCCTTGCTTTTTGTCACCTTTTTAGTATACTAATAAGGAATAAAAGCTTATTTTTCACTATTAGTATAATAAAAATGACATCCCTTGCTGAGCGAGGGTCAAGCAGCAGTTTGAGGTGGTTAATGTGTCTGATGGGTGACACAGGCACATAGAGGCCCCTGCTCCATTCATCAGATTACCCAGGGCTGTTGGAATGGCAGTTCTGGCTTCAAGGGCCTGACACGCCCCGGTGCCACCCCAATTGGGATGCACTGCAATGTTACCTGAAAATGTAGCCCCAGAAGCTTCCAGTTTCAGTCCTGTAGTGCTTGGGGATACACTTCAATCAGTGAGTCAAAATGAGTGAGTATGGGAGAGTAAGATTGTAAGGGTGAATGCGAATGAGAATGAATGAGAGATTCATTCACTTGCGTGCGTTGGAGTGTGGGTGTGAATGTGAATGAATGGGATTGTGTGAATGTTTGTGCGAGAGAGCATGTGTATGTGTGAGCATGTGTGAAAGAGAGATATGTAGTAAATGAGAATAAGTAAATGCCGTTGAGTTAGAATGTGGAAGAAAAAGTGAGACTGACTGAGAATGAGAGAGCGAGACTGAGTTCATGAATAAGTGAGGGTGACAAAGTGAGTGATAAGGAATCTGAACGAGTGTGAAGCAGTGTGAGTGTGATGGAGAATGAGTAAGTGTGAAGGAATGTGAGTGAGTGAATATAAGTGAGCATGAGTGAGTGAGAGTGAGTCTGCCGCTGGCACTGGCATATTGGAGGTAATTCTTGACATACAGGACACTCGTTGCAAATGCTGGGGCTGACGTTCTAGAGGTAGTTCTTAGTATTAGGGAGGACAATCATGGCATTTTCGGGAGGGTGAAGGGCAGGCAACTTTGACTAAATGCTTTGAATACATTTCTGACGTCTGCGTCACCGATGGTACATGGGTGTATTCAGTAGCAGAATTCTGGCACTTGCATATTTTATGCAATTCGTGGCATAAGGGGCAACCATGTCATATGGAGGCACCACTGACAAAATGCTGACTGTGGACCAATAAGTGTTTCGTTAACGTCACATTTCTTACAGCTGATTTTGTATGTTTGTAAATACAACAGGGTAAGCACAAGTAATACATAACACATTGTATAACTATTTACCGTTCAAATTTCTTCAGCATAGCCAAAGCTCTTTCTGTATTGCGAATCTTTTCAAATGTAGCATCCATGAATGTTTTTAAATGATTCTAAAAATAAAAAAAATCATAACAATTATATAACTAACTTTTGGAATCCAAGTATTTTCATATTAAAGCATTAGCAGGCACATACCAATATTAGGTGCGTTTTAGAACAATTTTCTAAATGCTTGAACCAGTAGGAACCCGGCAATTGAAAAACAACTGTACAAATAGTGTTTGTGGATGCCCAATTCCTGTTCAGCATCCAAACCCCTGGATAAACCACAAAATTGGTTACCTTTCAATGGTTCCGAAGTCATTTTGAGGATTGCAAAAAATGCAGCTCTAGTCACTTCCCCAAGTTTACCAGTATTCCATTTGAGCTGTTGAGTTATCCTGCTATGTCCCAATCACACTGAGCTACAATTATTTTAGTGCATATAAAATGAATCATTACAAGGGTGTTAAGTCCAAAAGAAAGCATGTTTGCCTGTGGTGGTTAGAGTGGAACCTTTTCACAATGATACAGATCTAACAATTACTAACAGCAGTGTTTGATCTTGGCGTTTTAACTAAACACAATCGGGGCCTATTTATGAAAAACTCATGTAGTGAGATGCAGCAAGTCACCTTGCTGCATGACACTGCATGATAGGGAAAGGGCAGGAATGTGCAGTATTTACAGCAATATGGTGTATTCCTGCCTTTTCCTCTGCACTGGCGCCCTTTTGGCAGCTTAGCGCCAACGCAGGCACCCTTGCACCATGGTGCAACGGTGCCTGCATTGCATGCAGGATTGTTTTTGTACAGGAAGGGACAGTTTCCTGCACAAAAACAATCCTGAGAAGCATATTCCTCCATCTCTGTGTGCTGTAAAATGCAGCACACATAGAAAGAGGAGTAACGCAGAGAAATAAAGATATTTCTCCTCGTTACGCATCTCCTGGGAAGGTCTATCTTTTCGGCACATTCCCAGGTTTACTGGTGCTGGTAAATCTAGGGATGCATCAAAAACCATGGGAGTTGCGTGGGAACAGCCATGCAACGCCTTCCCAGGGCAGAGTAAGGCAACGCAGCAATTTGCGCTGCGTTGCCTTACTCATGGTTAATGGAGCCACTCTGGGCCACGCAAAGTGGCCTTGTGTGGCTTCATGAATCTGACTTAAGGTTTGCGTCACTCATGCACCACGTTGCGTGGTGCAAGAACGACGCAAAGCATCTCGTAAATAGGTCCCTATCATCTGTAAGACATTTTTAGGGTTCTGTAAGGAAATGGCTATCTCACTAACAAAGATAACATACATACTCTTTTCGAGATATTGGTGAATATTTTAAAATGTCACACATATCTATCGCCTGTCCGATCCACACATCAAATTTAATTGGTGCATTTTGAAACTATCAAAATGCATGTATGATTTATGAAGTATACACATTTCTAAAAGTGTACATTACTCTTGTAGTTTCATTGCGATTTCCCCAAACCTAATCTAAAAATACAATTTCAGGTATATTCAACCAGTACAAGTTCTTACGACATAGCATACTGCAATGTTTAAACCTATCCTTTGGAATTTTTATTGTCCTTTGTGTCATGCAAAAAAGGTGTGAAGAATTTCAAGTGTTCCCTATACTATGCTGTCCAGGTGGACATGTAACTATTGAAAGAGTGTGTCAATTTGTTTCCTACACCTGTATTGGTTTGGGGAGATATAACCGTATTGGGACCGTACAATGATGTGCGTTTGCAACAACTGCGTTGACATAATACCTGGAGATGCAAAGCAACGTAGTGGAAAAGCAAAGTGTCCCACCAGATATGTGGTAACACCTCATCAACAGTCAACACAAGCCTGCATGCTGTCATCAACATCTAATCAGTGATTCATATGACTTTTATATAGATTTGGAATGTAATATAAATGACAAATTTTATTGGTGTATTTTATACAATGGGTTTTAGTAACTAAGCATACAATAAAATTTGAAAATATGAATGGATCAGTGATGACATGCTCCAAATATGTATTAGGACATAATACAATTCCCTGGTCTGTCTTAGAACTCTGAATGATCATGCATAGAACAAAAAACCTACACTAGTAGTCTTACTTCGTTTTGAATTCCATCCGCTTTTTGACCTCGTATAGCGCAACATACTGACCTCTGTATACAGCAGACACCTTGGTCTGCAACGACTAGCAGTGCCTTTGCCAGTAAGATACTCACATCAATATGCTAGGCGTCTATTGTGACTGGTCAGGAAGTTTAGACGTGGATATGGTTGGCATAGCAGCTGATGCGCCTTGTCCGGGTCTGAAGATGTGTCCCCCATTATTCCAGCTGGAATTTTGCCCTTAATAACTCCATGGTCATCCTCATTGCTCACAGCCGCCACCCACCACTGACCTCGGCTCGTGCTGGTGTTCACTCAATAGATCACTGTGAGGATGTGTAAGTGAACTTGATTTGGCAGACAGCATCATAGCATGGAGGCCACCCAGCAGGCAAAACCAGCTATAAAACCAAAGAAGCGACTTGATCAGTGGCTTGGGAGCCCAAGATGGAGGACGCAGCTTAGTGAGGCTCTGTCTGTGACGGAAAGGATCTTCGGAGTAAAGTGGCATTAGGATGATTTGTGACTGCACAAATAATAAGGTAACTTATAGCAGCATCTTTCTTGAAGAAAATTATTATTTTCCAGCCTGTTAAGTAATAATAAAATCATTTATAAAGCGCCTGGTTACACCAACTGGTGTGTCCCCGCGCTAGCAACTACTACAACAAGCATTTGCAATGCAATAGGTCTCGCATTTACACAAGTTTGATCTATTGGCATTGTAAATGACAATGCCTTTTATTTTATGTTTTGGTTTTTAAAACGTAAATAAAAGGCATTGTCATTTCAATTCAATAATCTTTATTTCGATTTAAAAACCATAAAAGATTGCATTCAATATAAGAACATCATACAGCAACATTTCAAAGGGTATCCCGCCCGACAATGCCCAATTATTGGGAGTCAATGTCCCAATATAAGACCTTTCTTAGATTTTTAAAAGACAATAAATATATATAAAATCCCGTCAATAAATACATTTTACAATAGAATAGTATTTTAACAATATTTAAAATCACACATTTGTATGGGAAGTACATTTTATATTGTAAACAATTAATGGGACTTTCAAAGATATACAAGGTTCCATGGCGACCAGCTAAAATAATACATAGTGGGACATAGTCCCTCTAGTACTAAGCCAACAAAGTACAAATCTAGTTTTAAATTCATTAAAACTCACAAGTACCTATAGGTATCTAAAATTTCAGTCCTATTCTCTTTCTTATTAAATCAACACCAAAGAGATATCTGCTTACACTAAATACTATTGCTTGTGTCGTATCTGTTCGCAGTATTCTTGCCGCCTCACAACATGACCTAATACCCAAGAGCTGGCAAATGGGTTTAATCCATTTCTTCCTCGAATGTGTATAAGCTGGGCAGAAGAATAACACGTGCAATTCATTCTCTTTTGCACCAGTGTGGCAGATATCACAACAACCATCGTTTGTACCCCCAGCGCTGCGGATCCATTTCACTGTATTTGCATTAATCTGTAAAATACCGTAGCGGAATTTAAGGTAGAGGGATTTAGCAAGCTGCGGTTGTATTTCATCCAAAAGGACTCAAATTTACCGTTTGGTTTTATTGAAAGGAACCTTGTGGATAAAGTGCCTAGTTTTGAACTATGGGACAAAGAGTCTTGAATAAAAGCCCAAAATGTCTGTTTCAGCAGTTTTTTTGACCCCGTAGTCAGTCACCGAGGGCCCTCCCAAAACTGTTTTAATCCTAATTTATAAAACCAATCGTGAATATGATTCAACCATGGCAACCTTGTGCCGTTTTTAATTCTAAAAATTTCCTCTAGGCCTTCTCTATAATGAATAAGTTCATCTGTTGACCACAGACGGACCCAAAACAATAATGGTCACAAAGTTGCCTACTGATCAGTGCGACGGATGTTTAAGTCCATCACTACTGCCATTAGTGGCGTACGCATTGGTAAACTTAACAGTTTCCTAAAGAATTTGTTCTCGTGCACCATAAAAGTATTCGCTATTACATGACCCCACAGTTCAGCCCCGTAAAGGCATGCAGATTGCACCCTATATTTATATAACTCAAGTGCAGGAGAAACAGCTTTAGACAAACTGCTCTCATGCCTCCTTGCTATTGGGACTGAGTTTTGGATTAATGTTGTTTTACTTTTTTCCAACTGTGGTCTCCAATTTATTTTAGAATCTAAAGTAATGCCTAAATAGTTAAAATTTAGCACATATTCTATCTTCTAATTTTTGACAGTTAAGTTTTAAAAAAAAGATTTGTGTGGATTGTCTGCCATATATTTTGTTTTGGTAGAATTTATTTCCAAGCCCTTTGTTTCACAGTAAATTTCAAAAGTATTTAATAAGCTTTGCAGACCTTTGGGGGTTTGTGATATTAAAATTGTATCATCGGCAAATAAAAGTGCCGGTACTGGCACCCCCCCTAACTTGGGAGAATGATGTTCGCAGCCCAAGAGATATTCAGGGATGTCATTAACGTACAACGAAAATAAGGTAGGGGCCAAAACGCATCCCTGCCTTACCCCCGTTTTTACTTGTATACGGTCTGTAAGTTCGCCATTTGGCCCCCATCTAACCCTTGCAAAGTTGTCCTCGTGTAGTCTAATAATCTGGACAAGGATTTCCCCTGGGACGCTCTGGTCTCTTAGTGATTTCCACAGGAGGTTTCTGGGTATGAGGTCAAAGGCTGACTTAAGGTCTACAAAGGCAATATACAGATGAGCTTTCTTAACTGTAATATACTTCCAAATTATGCAGAGAAATCTAAAAACCTGATCAATCGTGCTAATTTTGGCTCTAAAGCCTGCTTGATACTTAGATAAAATACCGTACTCCCCAATCCAATTGCTCAGTTTATTTAAAATTTGACGTGCATATATCTTTTGTAAAACATCAATTAAGCTAATCGGTCGATAATGCGACGGGTCATGGTGGTTACCCTTTTTTAAAATAGTTGCAATCTCTGCACCCCTCCACGTTTCAGGAATCGGTGCACCTGATGCAACTGCATTACATAGGAGATTAATATAAGGAGCCCAGACCTCTTTCTCGTGTCTCCATAAGTCACTTGGTATCTTGTCTGGTCCAGGTGCCTTCCCTGCTTTTTCTGCGTTTATCGCTACTGTTGTTTCCGCCATACTAAAATGTAATGGGGCATCACTTGGGTGAGTTTCATAATCTTCATGATTATAATCAATATCATTGTTAGAGAATGAGTAAAGTTGTGAAAAATGAGTTACTCAGGTGTTTGCATCAAGGAAAAGGTCCTTGTTACATTTCCCTTTTTGTTACCCTTAGATATCAAACGCCAAAAGGTAGCTTGGTCATTTAATTTACCTGCAGTTATCAACTCAGTCCAAATATTGTCTTCCCAGTTTTTCCTAGCCTGGGCCAGTACCCTCTTGTAATAGATCCTTTTTTCTCTTAATGTTACCATGTCCTTAACCTTTGTTGCCTGAATCAAATCTTTTTTTGCGTTACGGCAATCTTTGTTATACCATGGGTTCTCTAGTGTAGCTGTCTCAGATATTCCCTTATTAGATACCTTTGAAACCTTACTCAGTATTGGTGCTAATTCTTCTACCATTTTGTCATGCATTTCCATAATTGGAATCTCCGTTGTTGGTAGGTTTACATGCGGGGCGACTATTTCTACATAAATATCATAGATCTTTTTAATAGTCATTTCGTTTCCCAAAACCAGGGGGCAATCTAAGTGCTCTTCGGTTGTTCGATAGTAGAGGCTCAATTGGACTATGACTAAGGTCGCATCTCCTTAGGGGACTTAACTGAAAAAGAGAGGATGAGAGCGTCAAGCATAAAGGATGATGATCACTCTCTGCTCTATCCTCAATTACTAGATCATATAACATGGACCAAAGGGGAACAGATACCAATATATAATCTATACAACTTTTAGAGTTCCCCGAGTAAATGTTGGTAAGTTTGGGCTATCGGAAGTTAATCGCCCATTACAGGCGCATAAGCCATGGGCTGAAACCAGTCTTAACAGCTGCGCAACTGCGCATGTACACGATACTACTGGGCTACTATCCAAAAGTGGAATGTTATTGGCCAAGTCCTCATCTTCAAAAATATTTTCAAATCCAACCACAGGTTCAAATTTGCGGTTGAAATCACCCCCGATAATTATCAAAGCACTCTGGTTAATCGTGGTTAAGATTTGATCCAGATGCCCGATAACTTCCAGTTCTCTACTTGCTGCATTCGGTCTGCTATATATATTAAAAATTTAGACTTCCCTTTTATCAGGTGCTAAAAATTTTATTCCCAAGATGTCTTGACAAGGGGAATCAATTTGCTTAATGTCAACACCTAGGGTAATTTTTATCCAAATAGCTAGACCTCCCGAAGGCCTTCCTCTAACTGAAGGAGTAGCAGGAGAACTAAAGGTTTTAAACCCTATCTTATGAGGGCTTTCCAAGGCCCAAGTTTCTTGGAATAGGACTATTTCACTTTGTCCAATATATTCCTGCCATATTACATCCCTTTGGTTTCTCCTAATCCCTGCAATATTCCATGAGGTCAATTTTATCTTTGTTTTACATCCTTCCATACTCTGTTCACAGATTATCCCCTCACCTACATTTGCTATCTTGGGGTTTCCTCACACTCATTACCAAAATTGCTGATAAAGTTGCCATTTGTTATATCCTCCTCACCCTGCTGAACTAATGGGTCTTCCTCGACATGCACCCTATTTGAATCTACTATGCATTTTGAAGGTCCTCCAGAATTCCTACATACATTATCATTCTGGCTGCTATTAAAGTTACATGACTGTTCCCTTTGGCCGGTACTAGGGAGCGTCCCTGGAACAATATTATCAATAGTTATAGGTCCCAAATCATTAGGCGCAGTTAAAATACTAATAGGTATCCCTACAGCTACATTATCGGTAACTGTTGGTTTCAGATCTTTATCTGCCGGACTTTATGTAGTTGTCAGTCTTGGGAATCCAAGTCTGACAACGCTTGAAATCTGTTAGATTGCATAACAGGTGGAAATCTAATGACTTTGTTCCCACCTTCCGGCTTATAAAAATATCCTAAAGGGAGTGCGCTGATCCCGGTATTAGAAACAAAAGTTGCATCACAGTGTTTTAAAAGATAATGAACCACCTTTGGCCTACGAAAGTTAACCACAATACAATCACCCATTATACTCTTAATAGATTTCCCTATCCACCCTACTCTGCGAACCATTAAAATTTCATTGGTATCAGAAGGATGGAAGTTCTTATGTTTCATCAACCAATCTACAGTTTTGTTCCTTAGGTCATTCCAATTTTCTTTCTGCCCAACCCTTAGTGCAGGGACCCCAACCAGAATCAAAACATAAGGACATGATGCCGGGGGAAGATGCAGAATCTCCATATTAGGGACCGAAGAGTCATTAGATTCCTTGTCTCTCAGGCTCCCAATAGGGGCACTCACACCATCTCTCCCAACTAAAAATGTTACATGTCCCCTTTGTGGGCCCTGAGAGTCTATCATATTCGGCCCTACTGACAATACCTCCAAGCTAATTTTCCCCTCGTTGCTAGGAATGGATTTGTTCTCATTTGTTTTAGCGATTTTCCCTTCATGAACATCTGGTAACCAACTACCCACCATTGACCTTGTATCATCCCTTTCCGCTCTGGTTGATTGCAGACCCACATTATTACAGCTTAGGGTTTTTATTGCAGACTCTAAAAGGCTGATTTTATCCCACAATAAAGAAAAAAAATTTCAACCAGTTCACGAACACAAGTTAGAGCCGCTCCCAACCCAGGGTCATTCAATCCTACAGAGAGCTCGGTCATAACTTCCTTGGTGTTAACAACGTTCAACGCTGATAGGGGTAGGGTTTTCTCGGTTTGTGTGCCAACTGAAGTGGTTTCCAGGGTTTTCAGGAGGGAAGAAGTGCCATTACTACCCTTACCCTTGGTTTTTCTTGTCCCAATCCCCGCTTTCTTTTATCTGACAGGGCCTCAATCTTGCCAGTATCCACATTTTTGAGGCCCTGGTCCTAGTAGCTCTACTTTGAACTACTGGGGAGATTAAGGTCACTTCGGAGGGAAGTGGGGAAGGGGTAAGCAGGACGCTAGTAGCAGTGTTAGGCAAGGCCGCTTGAGCGATATCCCCAGTGCAGGTGAAGAAGTACCAGTTGTTAAATGTCTCTGTAGTATAGAGGGATCCAGGGAAAGACGTCGCTCAGTCAGTTGGATTTCATGAGTTAGGAGTGACTCTGCCCTCACTAAAAAAGCATCTAACGTACCAGCAACCCCCTTACGTTTTTCCATTTTTAAAACAAATTTATAAATCTAACAACCCAAGTGGTCTCTAGATTCTTGCACAGTACCTTACTTCTTCGGTGGGATCAAAGGTTTCCAAAGGCTTTCAAAAATGGGAAGATACAAAATCCGAGCTTCTCAGGGGGGTGGCCCAGCCCAGCCTCTTCCTGCCTCTGACGGGCTCAGACGGGCCTGCCCTTGGCCCGGGCTTTGCCCGCGCGCGTCCCGCGCTGCGGGAGCTGTGATTGATTTTTAAACGCCTCCTGGCGCAAAGAAAACTCGTCGGCGGCGTGCGCGCCGCAAAGCAGGCTGGGGCTTGCAGTTCCGGGGCCCCCTCGGGCAGCAAAGCAAGTGGCAGCAGCAGGTTAGGTCTCATTTCCAATGCCAATAGCTTAAACTAGCGTAAATGCGAGACCTATTGCATTGCAAATGCTTGTTTATACAGCACCTCTTTTATCAACAATTCATCCAACCAATGTGCTGCTGATACACAAATCACCTCTTCCCCACTCTCATGAAACGCTGCTGCATCATAGCTGAATGCCACCGCACTCCCTCCCTCATGTTCAACGCTACGACACTTGCCTCGCATTCCATCATCTACTGCGTCATTTGCCGGTTCTAACAACAACAAAAAGTACCCAGCTCACACCGATTCAAAGTTAGTCAAATAAACAAGCCACACGTGACGCAAAGCCTTGGCAGACCCTTTGCCGATGTTAACTAGTTCTGCATTCAGGCATTAAACTGGTACTAATGAGCTAAGAATACCAAGGTCACCAATGAACTGCGGAAGGGTTCCTGTGTGCAGCATTAAACTAACTCTGAAAAATGTCATTCAAACACCGTGGTCAAAATGTTGTCCTTTATTATTCATGGATACCCCGGTTACTCAATAAGTACAGCCCCAAAGCAGCAGCTATTTCAAGCAGGCACACAGCCCCGAATGTTTTCATTTCCGAGATCGGATGCCTTTAACCTTACAGTGCCTCCTAATTAGACCCCTACATCCAAAACATGTAATTAACAATACTGCTTCACAGAGCTATTTGGTAATGGAAAGAGCTGTTTCTAGAGGTTCAACGACAAAACATTTAAACCCAAACTGACGACCAGTTTCAAAACCTAACTGGGCTCGCAGAGAGGTACTCGTTTTATAATATTAAGCTTTGCTCACTACTGAGTGCAACACTGTATGTGGCACATATATTTACCCTCGGACTTCGAAAGGACGGTGTTAGTAAAACAGCGTCCCCGTAGTTCCAAGCAGGATAGAATTATTGTTCCTCAGGAAATATTCCCTCCTCGGGGTCTTGCTGAGATCCTGTGACACCCTGAAGAAGGAGGCAAGTGGCGGCTTGAAGCACTAGAATTAGCCGGGACAACAATAACTATTTATTCAAAAACAGCGGTCGACCTCGAAGCTGGGGAACAGGGTTCGCGTCTCGGCAACGACGCTCAACATCCTGTATTTCTGGGAAAATCACTTAATCTCCCGTGTCTACCAAAATTAATGGTCCTTCTGTAACGAAACTGGTGCTCATGTAAAGCGCTATGATACCTGATATCCTCTGGACTAGTTTGCGTTATATAAAACTCTTTTAAAATATTTACATATATTTTTGACCTAATGAACAGGGCGGACACCAACAAACGCCGAGGATGCTGTACAGCAAACTGATGGTCATCACTAAAATGAAGCATAAAATGCATATTACGAATGCCAAGAATGCTCCCTGAAAAGCACGAGCGCCGAGAATGCTGTACAGCAAACTGATGGTCATCACTAAAATGAAGCATAAAATGCATATTACAAATGCCAAGAATGCTCCCTGAAAAGCGCAAGCAAAATATGCAGTCAGGGTGGGCGGCGAGCAAAATATGCGGTCAGGGTGGGTGGGGCCTAATGGAGACAGGGCAGACACCAACCCCGCTTCCGGAGAAGCCGGACACAAAAGCGACGACAATAGTTCTCGCCAAGGCGAAGCAGCGCATGCACGCTGCAACGCAGGCGAGACCTAAAAAGGAGGGTGAAAGAAGCTGAAGAAGAGGCCGTGCAGCAGGGGCGGATACGATCATTAGAAACTCACAACTGGAATAGCCAAATTTTCAATCCTTTCCGGAACGCGTTTTCTGATGGCTCAGCTCGAAGTGGAGGGGGTAATGTGTTCCAGTTTTTGACTGCCAAGTAGCCAAATGAGCGCCCACCCATTCTTGCTCTTTGAATTTTAGGAACTTTGAGCAGGTGAGCCCCCGTTAATCTCAGGTGACGAGTCGGGTTATAAGGGGTAAGAAGATCATGTAAGTAACCGGGTCCCTTACCCTGCAGACTCCTGTGGCAAACGTACAAGGCTTTAAAGAGAATTCTTTTATTAACAGGCAGCGAGTGAAGGGTATCAAGGGCTTTTGCAGAGGAAGCTCTCTTCGGTAGACTGAGAACTAGGCGGGCTGCCGCATTCTGAATGCGTTGCAGCCTGTGGAGACTTTTGTTTGTTGCTCCAAGGTAGAGGACATTTCCATAGTCCAGCTGTGCTGTAACAAGAGTGTGGAACAGGGTTTTCCTGGTTGAAATCCAGAGTTTATTTTAACATTTTGATGATCCCAAAACATTTCCCTGTGACCTTCCTAGTATGGGTCTCGAAGGAGAGTTTGTGACACCTAAGAAGAGACAGGATATGTTTGTTTTAATAAGCACGCGGGCAGGTTGCTCAAGTTAGCTTTTTAAGACCTGCTGAGAAGATTTATGACTTAACAATTAAAAGAAACATGTGGTGGCAGATTTACTGAAGGGCAAACAAGGTAATCTATTCTACAGAAATATGAAATACTTCTGTGGAGAAGCTATGTGTTTCTTTTTATGAGTATGTCATGCCTGTCATGTTTTGGAAGAAATGCTGAGGTGATTTGCGAGCTTTTCACGCTCTCGCTTTATCTCTATTGCTGTGACATAGATTTAATTTTGCTGTATAACAGGACAGAGATAATAATGACTTAAAATAATACTACTCTGCCTTTTAAGTAAGCAAAGCATTCGAAAGTCTTTCTGAAATGAATGTAAAGCTCTTTTCCTGATACCAGAGGAGGTTTTTATTAACAGGAACACACTGAAACAATTCTGGACGGTATAAGAACATTTATGTATGTAGTACATTTTGGATACGGCCATTCCATGTATGGGGGGAAAACATTCTTGCCGCTTGTTTATTTTTCGCCTAAAGATTCTTTATAAAGCTAAAGACCCAGGACTTTTTGTTTGCTTATTTATAATTGACAAAATACTGCTCTGCCTATTTTCAATGAAGCTCCTGTAATGGTGTGGTTTCACCTCGTGCTTGGCCTTACATGCACTCTCTTTAAGGCTCTATTTTAATTGTTCTACTAGGGTGTGGGGTTGTTGGTTCCTTCACCTACCTGGCAACAGTTCGAAGAATTTGTATGCCTACCCTGCTGCAGATTTATTTCTAAATTGTGAAGTCATTAATAGTTCTATATGTTGCTGGATACCACTCCTTCATAACACTGATCTTGTCTCTTATATTGGCAATGGTTATCAAGTCCAGGCTGAGAGCACTAACCTTGAATCTTTTTGGCATCTCTATAAACCTGTTATTACTTGAGGGGTTTGGCACAAGCTGTTCTTTCCTGTGACAGTGTGAGGAGATAACAAAGGAAGAGTGCTGGCACTAAACCTACGTCTTTTTCCTTCAAGTATTCGTCCCTTGTCAAGACAAAAAAGTGTCAGAAGGATCTTGATAACATATCTCTTGGGGCTAGCATGACAGAGGGAGGTGACTTTTCACAAAGGAGCATAATGCCTCTAACTCTGTTAAAAGGCCCAAAAAGGATGTGGACTCCCACTCCAAATCACCTTCCTCCTTGACCTTGGTAGATCTCATGGAAGAGATTAGAGCTCTGAAACCTTTTGTTGTTGAAACCTATGCAGCTCTTCAAAGAATTGAGAAAAAAGGAGATTTTCATGATAAGTGAATATCTGCCATTGAACAGAGAGTGAACATCACTATGTTCAAGATTCCATATCAGATGTTTCCCATACAGTCAAGGAAATTGAACAACTTAAAAAAGTGACAAAGGACTTTGAAAACAGAAACAGGAGAAATAATCTTCACCTGTATGGTATATCAGAGGGATCTGAGGGTTCCAACATGATCTCATTCTTACAAAGGCTATTCCCTCAATTGTTCACCTGGTAGGGATCACTAACATAATATCAATCCAACAAATATTGAAATACAGAAATATCTGAAATTAAATATCGAGAACAAAAATATCGACCCTGTACACCTAATTATAAAAATCACAAATATCAAGCACACAAATATCGTTGTCAAAAATACAAATATTTACATATATCTATAACAAAAATATCGGAAACACAAATATCATCACTTATAAATAAACATATAACATGTCAAAAATATCGATCCCCACATATTATTGCCAATATAACTAAGAAAGTCTTGAAAAATACACCAAAAAACCCCAATTTCAACATAAAACAATTACTTCAAATAAACTTAAAACTTGTAAAAAACATCTACAATTAAATACAAATATTTTACATCAACCAAAAATTAAACATTCACCCCAAAAAAATCATGCACCTATAATACATACAATAAAAACACTAAAAACAATATCAATTAAAAACATTTAAACATGAATATAAAATAACATATATAAGCAAATAAACTCATAAGAAAATAAAACATACTATATATTAAACTATAAAGAGAAAACTAAAGTTAGTGTCTACCAAACAAGGACTCAACTGATTAAAATAATTCAAACTATACTAAACCAACCAATAAAATCACACTATAAACAACTTTAACCAATAAAGTCAAACAAACAATTAAACCAACAATATAAAAGGCACACTAATTAAAACAACTAAATATTCCAAAAATGACAAATACTGCAAGAAGAGGAAACTGTGCCAGATTCTCACAGCAAATGAGCAAAAAAGAAATAATACATCTCATCAACTACATAATCAACTAAGACTTATATTTAAACCAAATATTAACTGTTATTAAAAATTAAATGAAAAATATAATTGTTTTAAAAAACTTTATTAATAAAGTTTTGTCAAAAATCACAAAAGCGTGAGATATAACAGACAGCATAAAGGAAGAGATACATTCCTTTATATAAATGAATAGAAGAAAATAATAAATTGTTATACAAGCTGATACATATCATATGTAGATATTTGCACAGTGCTATTACAATAGGAATAAAGACGACCCAAAGAGAGAGGCAGAGGGTGAATGAGCGAATGTATAGCATCAGTCGGAGTGGTGGGCTCTACTGCCTCCACATGTATGCTATTATCTGTGCGGCAATTGCCAGAGCTGAATGCGAGTCAGTCCGAGTCGTTATCATCTGTGATAGTATTGATGTGCAAGAGGTAGTCTTTCAGGGGCTGCCTTATATTCTTAGGTCAGGAGGAGGGTGGCCGGAGCGAGGCATAGGTTTCACTTGTAGTGTCACAGTTGATCAAGTCACGGATCCAAGTGTCAACCATCGGGACAGTGGTGGTACACCAGTGCAGGGACAATTGACGTTTTGCTAATAGTAGTACAAGGGCATTATAGCGCTGGACACCTACTGGTATCAATTTAACATATCCAAGTAGGGCCATGAGAGGGGAAGTCTCAAGTAGGGCAGAAAATACAGCCTCCCAGTAAGTTAGAATCAGTGCACACTTCAATGCCAAGTGGGCAAAATCAGCATAATCGTCCGCACACCGGGGGCAGCAGTGCGATCTAGTGAGATCAATCTTAGCCATGGAATACAGGGTAGCATATGCGCGGTGCAAGTATTTGAAATGTAGCAACTTGTGTCTATGGTTACTGGAGACCATACATGTCTGTTCGCAGCAATAGTATCATACCGTGTTGGATAAAAAGCTTCCTAGATCCCTCCTCCATGCGGCTCTGGCTCTCTCCACCCCAATAGGTTTCAAGCATATAGAAGCGCTGTTTAGACGGGAAACCTAGCAAGAACTATCTAGGGAAGAGGGAAGAATGGTGTGGATAGTGGCGTGCAGGCGGTGCAAATTAAACCTGTCCATATAGGTCACATTATGACCTTCAGTCAAGGAGGACACAGAGCATAAAGAGGCATTGCTAAAGAGGTCTCATATGTATGGAGTTGGCATGCAGACAATGCTCGCCGCGTTATTAATTACCCGGTCACCAGCAGCCAAGGGTTGTTAGGTAGGGGGATATGAGGGGAGTATAGGAAATCGAAGCCCAGATATCTCTGGAGTTTGGTCCAGGCCCACTACGTCTTGGGTAACGTCTGTATATCCGTTGGGTGTAAGGACAATAGGAATGTTAAGAAAAGATATAAAAAACGGGGTAGCACTACCATTTTTATAATGGCGATTCTGCCGGCAACGGAGAGAGGGAGCTTAGTCCAGCGGTCTATTTGGGAGGATAGTCGATCCATTGCTGGTCCATAGTTAAAGCGAAAGACCTCCTGACTACTTCTGTGTGGATATATGCCCAGATACTTCGGGGAGTCGGAGCACCATTGCAGGGTGAACTCAAGAGAACAGGGCACGTGGAATCAGTCAATCGGAAAATTTCCGATTTACGCCAATTAATAGTGAGTCGGTAGAAGGCCCCAAATCGGACAATTTCACGGAGGAGAGGAGAAAGATTATTTTTGAGATCCCTAATGAATAGCATATCGTCAGCATAAAAAGAGGCCAGTAGAGGGCCTCGATGAAATCGTAGTCCATGAATCAAGTGAGCTTCCTGAAAATGGCAAACCAGAGGGTCAACTGCGATAATAAAGAGCAAGGGCCCTGTGTCAATGAAAATTGTTCGGTCAATGTACCATTAATTCTAAGACGGGCCCGAGGTTCCATATAAAGGAGCCGAATAAGATCAGAGAATCCCTTAAGTATAGCCAGCTTGCGCAGCGTGGCGAGTAGGAACGGCCACTCAAAAGAATCGAATGCTTTTTCAGCGTCTAGCAGTACCGCCGCAGCAGGGAGCTGGGGAGTGATCTGGTTAATAACAGCAAAGACCGTGTGCAGACTTACTGTAATGGAACGATTTGGTGTAAATCCTGATTGTAAAGGAGAGATTATACTACACATGAGTAGAGAGAGGCGGGTGGCAAGGACCTTAGCAAGTATCTTATTGTCATGGACCAAAAGCGAAAGGGGCCTGTATGACACGCATAGTTGCAGAGATTTACCAGATCAAGTAAGAGGGTTACCACGGCCTCTCGAAGTGTGGGGGGAAGATTACCACGCTCAAGGGATTCAGCATAGACTTCCAGAGGATGAGGGACCAGCAGCTGCTTGTAGGCTTTATAGAAATCGCCTGTGAAACCGTCCAGTCCCGGGGCGCGAGCGCCACCCAGGTTATCTATAGCTTGCAAAATTTCATCGCAGGAAATGGGTGAGGCCAGAAATTGCTGATGGCTATCGTCCAACCATACCATCGCCACTTCTGCAAGGTAATCGGAAAGCGCTTTATCGTTAGCCGTATGGCGGGATGTACATAACTGTGAGTAATAGGAAAAGAAGGCAGCAGATATGTTAGTACCATCTGTATCCAGCAAACTGTTATCATGTTGTAGGCAAGTGATATAAGATCTCTGATATGCTGGCCGGATAAGATTAGCCAGCATGCGCCCAGGCCGCTCACCCTCCCCATAGACCTGTGCTCTCGAATATTTGCTCAGATATAGTACTTCACAATGAGCCAGGTCTTGAACGAAAAATATAATTTAACAAATAAATAGTAACACACTCTGTAACTTTTATCTTTTTACATAGACTACCTAAAAGAAAAAAATACAACTTCTAAACCAACAAACTGCCAGAAAATATAAACTATAACAAAGCACCAAGAACATATCATAATAACAATAAACCTAACTCCATTAACCTCGACAAACTAACAACAAAATACCATCTTTAATTAATCTTACTTTTTTCTCTTTCAACAGAAGAGTAAACACCTGCTCCACATTAAAACGAGCACAAAAGAAAAGCCACAAAACCGAGCAAAATATCTAAAAAACTTACAAGTAAACAAATTACAAGTAACTGCAATTTTTAACATGTTAATAAAAAAATGCACAAGTTGAATTATAATATATATTTATACTATTAAACTTCTTACAGATATAATAACAGAAGCCACCATATTTATCACTTCACCGAAAGGAACGCAATTATTAAATCACATGGGCTACACCCACAGCCAAGAAAGTCCATCAACAGAAACTATAAGTTGGAAATGTACTAATTATTACACTAACATATGCTACGGGAGGACAACTACAAAATATAATGTTGCAATTAATGTTAGAGAGCACAAATGTGACAGAAATAGAAGTATGAGAACTGCTACAAGGTATAAGAGAGGCAAGCACTAGCTCCCAGGAACCCACTAGCAAAATCCTTAAAGACATACTACCCGAATTCTTAAAAGGCCACCTACCACCTATTCCCACTTTAAAACGCTTAATTGCACGCACTAAAAAAGTCACCAGCGATAATTCACCTGCCCTAGAAGATACCAAGACATACACATACCTGACCACTTAACAATAACACAAAATGAGGAACCCTTCCCCTTACTTGACAATCTAAATAATGAAACACAAATCCTAATCTCTCTATAGCAAACAATCTAATGAAACTTACCCAATGTCAAACCTGGATCATGGTTGGGACCTTCAATATGTGTCCCAAACCATTCACTCAAATATACACCATACATGGTGAACATCAACACACCAATATCCATTTCACATATGCTTTACTACCAAACAAACAAAGCAGCACCTCCTATGAACTCCTCCTATATAAAACAACACACAAATACCTACTACCCCCAAAAAATAATCGGACTGTAAACAAGCCATGATTCAAACAATTCTAAAAATATACCCCCAGACAGCCATACAAGGCTGTTACTATCACTTCAATCAAAGTATATGGCGACACCTCCACAAAATCTACACTGAGCGTAGAATACTCAACTAACAGCCAATTCACCTTCAAAATCAAAAAAAAGATAGCACTAGCCTATGTCCCCGTCCCAGAGGTAGCCAACCACTATAACTTACTAACAGAAAACCCTTTCTATACTGATATACTGATAGAAAGCTCTTTCTACCAACAAAGTGAAGACAAACTTAGTCCCCTAATGGACTATTTTGAAGACACTTAGGTTGGCAGACTGCATCAGTCAGGACACGGATGCCAAGCCAAATTTCAGATACCATGGTGGAATGTCTATGACAGCACCCTGGCACAGGAAGCCAAAACAAACAATGCAGTGGAAGGATGGCACAATGCCTTCCAATCCACACCAGGCAGAACTGAGTCTACATTACAAAAATTTATTGAAGCATTACTAAAAGAGCAAAGCTACCAAGAACTACGAATAGAGCAATCGGTTACCTAAATTGGCCCAGAACTTAGCAAACAATCTAAAAGAGTGTACGACATGCTACAATTTAAAGTGAAACTCTTCATAAATAACAAAGGACTACATTACTTAGAAATGATAGTTACAAGAATATTATACAATAAATATCAACCTAGCAAAAATCTCAAAAACTACAACAAACTAAACCAACAAACCAAATTCTTTTTTTCTAAATATTAACAAAAATATTTTATTATATCAGTGAAACAATTATACAAAATCAAAAAGTTAATAAACATTGATATAATAAATATATATATTCATAATAGAACACATAATCCAAACAACTCCACATAATAACATAACCATAACATAAACAATATAATATCACATTCCCCACCCACAACAAAAGCGAAAATTAAAACGTATTCTTTTGTAACTGCAGATCTTACTCCATCTCCACGTAACAAAAATAGCAATCCACAAAAAGACGAAGAAAACGAATCCAAAAAGCCCCCCCAAAAATGCAAAAATATAAACAATCCAACCGAAATCCCTTGAAGCAATCCAAAGTCTATGTATTGACTATGTCCTCCAGTGGTACGCCCATCGCTGCATCTGCACCTGTACTCTCTGAAGGGGAGGAGATACCCACAAACAGGGGAGCCTTGGAGATTGCCGGTCAGATGGTTCAAAATACAACCTGACAACCGGATCCCTTGGAGGGTGTAGAGGCTGAGCATGGAGCCTCCTCCCTAAAACTGGATGGAGAATCAATAAGACATGGGGGGATGGCAGGCACACAAAGAGAAAGGACAGATCAAGGTGCCCAATCCGAATGGGAGACCTTGGAAATAGCAGGTCCCAATCCACAGAGTCCAGTTAGGAGCCCACTTATATGCAGGAGCACAGCGGAACTCCCAGGGGTCAGAAGTAGGAGACCACCACAGAGCATGGAAGACATAGGGCCTCAAATGGAATCCACCTGATGGGAAGCCTTATTCTGTCAGCAGCAGAGAGGTGAGCACATAAGCACCGTAGCCAATAGCTGTTTAGGTCAGCCTGGGTATTCCAGCAGAGGCCTTTTTACAGCCCAGATGGATGAGCAGCAAATCCACCAACCAGCACATGTGCATGGAGGGCAAGCGCACACTCCTAGAACTGCTCTTTATCCCTTTATACACATCGAAGGGCCCCATAGACACTCTCAACAGAGGGAACCTGCTGAGGCTGTTTACTCATATCCCTGCATAAAAGAACATAACCTCAGAGGGTTTGAACTGGGTTAAATTCGGACCGCCTCTGTTAAATTCAACTGGGATGTGACCAATACAGTCTGGAAAAGAGTGGCACAATGAAACGCTGTATGGGCTGAAAGAGCCACTTTTGAAGAATGGGGCATCCAGTGAAATACCATTTTTCCTTTTAAATCTCCACTCAAGTCAAACACCAACCTGCATGCTGAAGGGCGCAACTGGAAGTAACCGCAGCTGGGCTTCGGCACTGGAGGGCCCAAGCGCCCTTACAATTCAACGCCGGCACTACCAGAGGGAAGTATGCTCCGACACCCTAAAAAATGCACACAGTATGCAGGGGATGCAGCGGCTAGTCGCGCCAAATAGACAGTGTTATCACCTCTAACATCACGTGGTGCCCCAGATATCTGGCCTTGGGACCTAAGTCTTTGCTAACAGTAGTCTCACAGAATTTGGCAGATCTCAAAAGTATCAGACTGAGCAAGGAAGCAATGATCTATTTGGAAACATGTGACATCTTGTGTCTCCAGGAGACCCGGGCGCTTGCCTCCACTATTTTTCCAGGCTTCTATGAGATCTTTAAATCAGCATCACGATCAAGCCTGTTCTGGTGTCCGTCAGGAGGGCTATACATTTTCATCAAGCATTCAAGCAACTTAATGGCTGTCCCACTGGTCTTTACCATCAACACTGCCCACGCTGTCTCTATCACTATCCTGAAACTTCACCAGAAAGCCATCAATCTTATTCTGGTGAACTGTTATCTAAACTTTGCAAAGAAAGCCAAGATGACAATAGTCCATGATCTGCTGGGCAGCATGGAATCTCTTACTTTGGATCACCCCGGCAATGAATTCATAATAGTAGGGGACCTTAACACTTGTGGTCTGGGGGCCCCACCTCATAGTGCCAATCGGGAGAGAGCAGGGCACCTTATTCAGGACTTTCTGTTAATGTGTAAACTTGTCTCTGCTCAATGGGAGGCTGAAGCAAAAGAGAAGAAACTGCAGTTTCCCCCGACCTGCAAAGGCCATTCAACAATCAACTATGTCTTTCTTTCCGAGCGCCTTGCCTCGTGGCTAGCAATGTTTGACATAGAAGAAAGGCCTGAAAGTGATCACAATCCTTTAAAGTGTGTCCCAAACCTGCTAGTTCTACCGGGCGTGGAATGCAGACACGCAGAACAGGTTGAAAGGGGATGAAAAAGTAAAAGAAGAATTAAGTGGAAAGCAGAGTATACATCAACAACTATAGCTTGTATAAGCAAACATGAGCTGGCACCAAAAGCGGGGCACCAGGTCTCGGCACACTAGTGGTGGGAGAGCTGTGTGGAAGAGCTCAGATCGCTCTTGACGTGAAATGGAACCAGGCATACCCCAAGGCAACATGGTGGGGGCAGAATAACACAAACTCAGTCCCATAAAGCCACCATGGCCTCAAGGAGGGACCTCCATAGAGCCCAGTGGTCTTTCAAACAAACCCCATCAGCATCCACAGCCGAGACACTCAAACAAATGCGCTAAATCCACAAAAAAACTGTTTGGGACCAGGAGGAGGCAAGAAATCGAAAGGAATGGACAACCATATTCCAACTGTTAAGACATCAAAATCAAGCGCGATTCTGGGAGGATGTTAGCAATCTAAAGAACAGCAAGGAAGCAAGAGAGAACAGCGTTCCAGAAGCAGCATGGACAAGGCATGTATTAGATCTATAAACAGATAATCAGGCAGCCCGCAGGTAATCAGCTTCCTCGTGGCATGCCCACAAACAAATCTTTACTAGGGGCATACCACCTGAAGAGTCAGCAACCGGCATGCTGGGAAGTGCCACAGGGCTGGAATCATCTCCTCTCTCAGATGAGGATAAGTGCATAGTTGCTGGTCAAATAATCTTCAAGAAGGTTAAATTATCATCAGGCGATTAAGAAAGGATGGTGCCCCTGGCCTGAACGGTCTACCAGCAAGCTTGTTCACACGTGCACCAGAAACCTGGGCATGGCTGTTGTCGCCTCTCCTCAAATGCGCACTACAAATGGCGACTGTTCCCGATGCATGGAGAGGTTAAATTCTCTGCCCCATATACAAAAAGAGGACTGGTTAGTGGCTGCAAATTACCGTCTAATTGCTCTTCTTGATGTGGAAGCTAAAGCTTATGCCCGCTTCCTGTTAGAGCAGCTAGAGTCGTGGGTGCTAGAGCAAGAAATTCTACAATTTTTTTAATCGGGCTTTAGGGCCGGCGACTACGGTGGACAATATCCTTGCTCTTTTTTTTGAGGCATCAAGCTACTCAAAATAACAACCTCCCACTATTTTGTTGCTTTATCGACTACATTGCGGCATTTGACAGGGATGACAGGGCAACTTTATGGAGGAAGCTGTACACATGGGGTATACCTCCTACGCTGCTGAGAGCCATAAATATGCTGTACACTGGCACATGGGTCCAAGTGCGGATAGGCCATTGTACGGTCACTCAAAAAATCAGAACAAATCGGGGCCTAAAACAGGGTTGTGTCTTGGCCCCATTGCTCTTCAACCTGTATACAGCTGATCTGGGCATAAACTTGGAGTATTGCAGCCTGGTCTCACCCAAACTAGGTAACATCAAGCTGCAAATAATTCAATATGCAGACGACATAGTGATCATGGAATGCACTAAAATTGGGTTGCAACAGGCACTGAATGCCCTGAACATCTTTAACCTGCCCAACCATCTCCAGGTAGACCTGGACAAAACACAGGTCCTAATATTCGGTAGGCACAGAAACAAAAGGATTGCCTCCTGGCATCTGGGCAGCAACACAATCAGCACAGACAGAAAGTATAATAACCTGGGCATGTGATTCAACAAAAATAGCACCTCGGTGGCACAGGCTAATGCTTTAAAGAAAAAGTGGGCAGGAATCATGTACGGGATCGGCCAATTGTGTAGAAAGCAGAGCAGTGCCATAGCAGAGCCAATATTAAGGATAATGAAGGCAACTCTTTTGGCAGCCTTACAATACGGCCATCATGCCTTCCTGGGTGACCTAGATTCAACCTTGGAACAAATCCAATGTAAAGCATACAGGAAAATCTTCCAACAACCGCGATATGCTCGTTGGTCCCGGCTAAGGCTGGAACTGGGGCTGGAGATCCAAACAATGGATTGTCAAGCCTCCATGTTGAAATATTACATAAGGCTCATGAGGGCACAGTCTAAATCATTAAAAGGTCACCTAAAATTCATCTTTGAAACTCCGGGTAACCCTTGGTATTCCCAAAGAACAGATGCACTAAAGACCTTCAAGATTGAAGAAACAGTCCTCCAAACTGGGGATGCCCCATTCAATATCTGGAGGAGGGCCATTAACCAACACCTAAAAGAGTCCTCAAGGGAGCAAGACTCACTATCTGTAGACAAGTCATCATTGATCCAGTTCCTGAATAACTCTTATCTTCCAGGGAAACCACAACTGTATTTTACTGAAGCCATAAATGCAGTTACCTGCCACCAGATATTGTATATGAGACTATTAGTATTGCCTATAAGAGATTTCAAACTGGCCTGGGGGGCAAGAGGGGTGGCAACAAAAGGGAGTGGAGGTTATGTTCCTACCGACAAGAATGTTTGGATACATTTGACTCTTGGGGCGCAAACCTGCCAGGTTGCATCTTCTATCTGTCTCAAGAGCATTGCCCCATAGGCTTTGGCAAGGTGCGCCAAATTTGCCAGTATACTCAGGCAGCGGCTTTCTCGCTCAAATGCAATTGACCGAACGCAAGGGCAAAAATGAATTACAAAATTCACAACACAAGCTTTGCCACTTGCTTTGACACTGGGAGGCATCACTCTTGAGCCGACATAACCGTCATTCAGAACTTGGTTCACCAGCTGATTCCATACCTGTAATGCATTGACTGCACATCCTGGAACCCAGATGTGGACCGGTAGCATTTATCCTTTGGCAACAGCTGTTATGCACTAATTGCTCTATTAACTGTTTATAGTATTTGCACTTTCTTGAAAGATTATTTAACAATTGCGGATTTAAAATTGTTTTTTATTAATTAAATAACAAATTACTACTACTATTAAAACAGTAGTCCGAGATGCTAACATCAGACAAGAAGCCAAGCTGATATGGAAGTGTGTCAAGCCATCTCTGCACAACGCACTTTGGGTCTTTTGGGTCAGTAGGTCGCTGTAGCGGTTGGAACAAGCCTGATGGCAAGTTGTTTTGCATGGAGCACTTTCTTGCACCGAGCACTTTGTCTATTTCAGTTAGAGGCAGTGAGTAATATGGGTGTTGCCATGAAAATTGCCTTATTTGTGGACAAAACAACGTAAGTCATAACACCCTGAGGCACAGCCTTCTCGCATGAAGCACTTTAGCTATGAAGCACTTTCGGCCTTGGTGGCTATTGCAGAACTGTGACCCACAAGAGCAGAAAGACTCAAGGTAGTAATGTTAATTTGGGGATTTGTTGGGGGAGTGCGGAAGAACATATTGTATGGTGATGTCCAGGTTCAGCTTGAGGTAATGACTTTAATCATATTTATATGTGCAGTGATCTAATGATTTTAATTGATTGAATATCATGTTTAGGTTCTCTGCTTGATGTAATGATTTTTAATCGCAATTATGTTTGTTGTGATGTAATGATTTTAATGAATTGAACATCAATAAAATATCTATCTATCTTGTATCTATTTTTTAAAGATGTATGAAATTGATTTTAATGTTTTTATCTCCATACTGATTTAATGTCAAGACAGGAGGCTAGCATTATGCATTACCTTTTATTCACTAATTCTGAGCAGCACTTAAAAGCTTCAAACATCACTGAATGAAGTCACAAAACATTTAGAACATTCAACATAACATAAGCCTTCAATATTCTAAGCTCATCCTCTTTTGTTTGCTGCTTCTGAGCAGATAAGTATATATTTTTAATATGGGCTGTATAATTTAAAAAAATGATTAATTATAAGAATATAAGAATTTATATTTGATTGTTGTTGTTAGGGGATGAATGTTTAAGGGTTAAAATGTACATTTATTTTGAGGTTTAGTTTACAGTGAGTAGAATTATTTTTAGGGGAGCGAGAAATGAATTGTTTATTCCTAAATGGTATTTATTTTAAGAGGAAGAGCTTTTAAATAAAAACGGAGAATGTCTCTTACCGTTAGGATTTGAAGGCAAGAGACTGGCGCGTGAAGACTCGAGTTGCACTCGAGCAAATGCGCGAGCGAATGTGCGTAGTATCTAACATCTAGTTTGTTTATTCTTTGAGGTCGATTTTTTAGAGGAATTAGGGCGTGTTTTGTCAACTCGTGAGCGAACGTGTATGTTTTTAAAGGAAATTGAGCACATTTGGTAAACGTGTGACGTTTACTAGTTAGCAACAAGAGGTTTCTAGGATACAAGTACCCGATCGGTAAAGGAAAGCCAGTTGACTTTGACAGTTACCGATCGAGGTAGAAAGTACAGTTGTTTTGATAGGAGGGCAAAATAGGCATTTATTAATTTAGGAGAATCCAATTCTAAGTAGTGGGTCATTGATTTTGGAAGGAAAGGAAATAGGTTTAAAAAAAAGAGTAATAATTTTTAATGAGAGATATATTTTTTTAAGAATTTCAATATCTTAGTTTAGAGATATATTAATAGGAGTAATTTAGGGTCAGAGTGTAGAAAGTTTTAAAATGAGTGAAGGTGCAGAGATAAGTAATAAGGAGGTTCAGGAAGAAATTATAAGGAGATTAATAGAGAAAGAGATTGGTAATAAGGTTAAAGAGACTGTGGAGAAGTTGGCAAAAGAAGGAAAAAGGAAGAAAGATGATGATGAAGAGGAGGAATTTTGGACATTATCTGATGAAGAGGATTCTCAGAACAGGGGTCCTGGTGGAAAATGTTTGAAGAAAAAGAAACATAATAATTCAGTGGAAAATAATTCAAGTGAAGAATTAAAGAATTTGAACAAAAAAAAGCAAAGGTGTAGGATTGAGAGGTGTCCAAAGCAGCACGAAGGAAAGGCAGGTTGACCCTGCAAATGAAAGAGATGGGCAACCATCATTGCCAAATGATAATGAGATAGAGTATTTGGATGAGTATGTTTTAGACCTTGATTACAATGATGATCAGGATGAATTTTCGGAATATGCTTCTTCAAATACTCAATCAAAAAAGGAGTTAAAAGATCCTTTAGGACATTCTCTCTTTAATCCTTCTTTGATTAAGCATCCAAGAAGTTCTGAGTGGTGGCCAATGAAGCATGTTTCGGATTATATTAAGTTTTGGATAAGGAGACCTTTAGAGAGAACTGAACGAAACATAATGAGGGCTGAATGCTCTCGTCCAGTGATTGATGTTAAGGAGACCATAACTCCAAATCTGGACCCAGACCTAATTACTTATACACTTAAGTTGGGTCGTGACCCGAGGAAAGGGTTGGAAAGAGCGCTGAAACAATGCGAGGATAGAGTTTTAGATATTCTTGGTCCTGTGGCAAGAATATTTGACATGGTTGAGGAGTCGTACGTTAATGGTTCGGAAATTGACTCAGAAGTATTAAGAGTATGGAGCCAGAGAGCTATATGCTTCATTGGCAATGCAAACTCAGGACTGATAGCAGAGAGACGAAAGGCGGTCCTTTTTAGAATAAGCCCTAAATTGGGTGATTTTGCTATGTGAAGAACCAAAAGGTATTTTATTTGGAGATGGTTTGGTAAAATCATCATTGGGAAAACATGTGCAAACATTTACTTCATTGGATAAGGCACATGCATCAATGAGGAGAGTATTTGGAAGCAGAAGTTTATATGGCAGGGCTGGAAGGAGGGTCAGTCTTTCGGCCGTCCATACTCAAGAGGCCCATTCTATCAAGGAGGAGGTAGTGTGCAAGGAAGGGGTGGTTTTAGAGGAAACCCATATCAGAGTGCATTCTATCCTCAAAGAGGACGTGGAGGAAGGAGCAGATTAAATCGGGGAAGAACAGGTTTTCAGTCAGGAGGACAAACAGGTCAAGGTGAATACGAAAAATGTTTTTGGTTTTACCCAGAAAGACTCAGGAGGGAGACTGAGGATGTTTCAGGAGAAATGGAGAGAGATAACGGGAGATTTTTAGGTGTTAGAAACCATAAAAGGTTATATGATAGATTTTGTTACTATACCAGAACAAACGAGGGAACCAAAAGAAATATTTTTTTTTTAAAGTGCAAGATATTATAGAGAAAGAAGTGAAAGAAATAGTGGGAAAACAAGCAATAATAAAGGTGTCAGAAAAAAGAAAGAATTTGTAAGTACAATGTTTGTGGTGGAAAAAAAGGAGAAAGGATGGAGACCGGTCATAAACCTGAAAGAGCTAAATCAATATGTTGTTTACAATCATTTCAAGATGGAGGGTATCCATCTGTTAAGGGATATTTTGATGGACAAAGATTGGATGGTGAAAATAGATTTAAAGGATGCGTATTTTTCAATAGCGATTGCAGAAGAGAGTCAGAAATACCTTCAGTTCAGGTGGAAGGGACAACTTTATCAATTTCTTTGCCTTCCCTTCAGTTTATCTTCGGCCCCATGGTGTTTTTCAAAAGTAATGAGACCAGTTGTGCGTTTCTTGCGAGAAAGAGGGGTCAGAATGTTAATTTACTTAGACGACATTCTTATCATGAATGGGGAAATACATAGTTTACTGGAGCAAAGCATCTTAGTACAGAATTTGTTAACAGATTTAGGTTTTGTGCTAAATTTAGAGAAATCGATTTTGATACCAGCTCAAAGGATGGAATTTTCAGGTTTTGTGGTGGACACAGTAAAAAGTCAGATGGAGTTACCAATGAAAAATATTATTTTGATAAAAACAGAGGTGAGTTTATTGTTAAGGAAACAAGAAGTGAGCTAAGGCAGTTGGCTAGAGTGTTGGGACTTCTGTCATCATCAATTCAGGCAATTTTTCCAGGCCCATTACATTACAGGGCTTTACAGAGATTGAAAGGTGCAAGTTTAAACAAGGGTCTATGGTACGGAGACAAGGTGAATTTGGATGTGGAAGCAAAGGAAGAGTTGATTTGGTGGCTGGAAAATTTACAAGCTTGGACAGGCCGAGCAATTTTTGGAGCCTCTCCAGATTATGTGATCGAAACAGATGCGAGCAGTTTAGGATGAGGTGCGAGATTAGAAACTTTGGAAACTGGAGGACGATGGGATTTGAAAGAGAGGAAAGATCATTTAAATTGTTTGGAATTAAAAGCAGGAGTTTTAGCAGTTCGCAGTTTCATAGAGAAAATTCAGAAAAGAACAGTTTTGTTGAAAATGGACAATATTTCGTCTGTGACTTATATAAACAAGTTAGGAGGAAGCAGGTCAAAGAAGTTAGCAGATCTGGCAAAGGATTTTTGGAGGTTTTGCATGGAGCACAAAATAAGTTTAACAGCTCAATACTTACCTGGGAAGGAGAACATGGTAGCGAATTGGAATTCACGTTTTCTGAAGGATTACAGCGATTGGAAGCTGAATCCTTTGTTTTTCAGGAAGATTCAGAGTGTTTGGGATCCGTTGAAGGTAGATTTGTTTGCGTCAAGGTTAACAAATCAATTGGAGAATTATGTGATTAGGAGACCGGATCCAGGAGCAATTTGTGTGGATGCGTTCAGTCTAGATTGGAGGGAAAGGAAGGGTTATGCTTTTCCCCCTTTTTCAATGATCCCGAGAGTTCTTATGCAAGTGAGGAGACAGGCATGCAGTCTGATTTTAATAACACCTTTCTGGATAATGCAGGCATGGAACCCATCAGTGATGGAATTAGGGGTAGAAGATCCTTTCTTGATACTTCAGAACCTGGGACGAGACAAGTCGAGTGCAGCTGATAGACGCGGTACCATGAAAAGCAACAGAAGTGCTTTATGAGAGTGAAGGTTCTGAAGTTGAGAACTCCTGTTTGGCATGGTATTGGCCGGTATGAATGCCCTCGGCCTCTACATGTGAATCCGCAGTACAGGGTTTCTGTCCAGTAAGGTGAATGACACACCTCGTGCCCTGACGAATTTGCCGCGACTGTGCTTTGGCAATGAAACATGTTGGCCCACTTTGACAAGGCTTGCAACATGCAGTGCTTTTACTTTGAGTAAGCTCGCAAATACGAATAAAGAGGGCTGGTTAAACTGTGAGTCTTATCTCAATTTTATTTTAAGAACACTCTGTTCTTCACATATCACACGGGGTATTATATGTTGGAGTACGTTAAAAATCTTTTCTACTCTGTCTATTCTCCTACTGGACACTATTTACACTTTTCAGTTTTTCTAAGTGAGTAGATAACCGATGATGATACACGTGGGCATGCTGGCGAGAACCTGCTGGTAGCCTCCCTGGTGTTGCGTACGTGAGGTATCTACTCACTCTTTCACTTATTTCAAGTCACATAAGTTCCTTGTTTTTAAGAAAATTGAACAGAATGAGGGTGGCAGGTTGTAGCTTATACTGGACCATGGGCCAGGAATAATTGGGGGGAAAGGCTTCCCCACTTCACTAGCTACCCCACTATGAACATTATGTACCCTCTGTGAAATCCAGGCTTGTGTTATATTTTTGATTCACTAATGGTGCCTTGAGTTTCACTGCCTATAGGCTTCCTGAAATCTGTGTACACACTGGGATGCAGAAGAGAATCAAGGGATCCTCCCTTCCAACTTGGGTAAGATTAGTTTATTGCTGGTACCCTTACTAATGCAAAAAGACCAATTGATGGACAGAATGCAGAACAATGTCAGACATTCACCCCAGTACAGAGATCTGGGCCTAAATCCGTCGCTTTTTTGCTTCCCATGCCATTCCAGTTTGAACCCAGCCATATGCAAATCAGTCTTGACCCTGCTCCCTATGGGAACAGTCCAGCCCGGACTGCCAGGCCAGGTCCTCCCTGGACTGGAAGCAAGCATCCTAGGACTGGTTTCGGGGTTTCACCCCTCATCAGCCAGGCTAGCTTGTCTCCAGTGGCATGGAGAGCACGGAACCCAAGTCTGGGCATACCCGTCCCACTCGGGGTGACAAATGTAAAAAGAACAATTGATGGACAGAATGCACAAGAGAATCAAGGGATCCTCTCTTTCAACTTGGGTAAGATTAATTTATTGCTGGTACCCTTACTAAGCACAGCATCCTTGTTCTAATCTCCAATGTGGATACCTTTGTCCCCCAATGTTCTTTCTTCATCCCGAGATAAAATTAGTTACTAGCCATTTTAGAATTTCTGCACTTGTTTGAGGCCAAAGCTCAATGCATCAGAAAACAGCATTACAGGCTCAATTGAATTGAGCACTCAGTTAAGCCTATTTAACAGCTACGTTTTTCCTATAAGTTAATAGTAAAACTTTCAACAAAGGTCCCCAAAGCCAGGGGCTTGCTTTGATTTCTGTTCAGAAATGAGAGTGAGCAATAAAGGGCACGTCCTTATCTGAATCATTTTTTCATTGAAAAGCTACTGGAGGCTATTTTCTTTATGGGGCATGCCCAGAACCGGAACAATGTGGACAATAGGGTGGTGAGTTCAGCTAAAATCACCAATATGGCTCAATTTACACTAGATATAGTACTTTACAATTGTGGCAGGTGCCTTCTAAAAGTGGATGAACACTGAACAAGTGAGCAAGCACGTCTGAAATGAAGGACGGTGTTGCAGAGGTTTTTTTTGCAAGCTGTTCATTCAATTCTGTGTACCCATTGAAAAATAGTGTAGTAAACCAAATGGGACTGGCTCGCTAATCGTGACCCCACTCCAGCCCCCTGGCACTGCTAGAATGCAGACGAAGGGGGAGGGGGGCTTCTGATGTTGCAGAAGTCCTGCATTTCAACCCAAAGGTCTGTGAGGGCAGTTCAAAGTTTAGGATTCCAAGCAAAACAAGGGAGCACTCCGTTAGCAACATGAGTGAAAAGAGCAGCTCCTCTTTAGAATGCTGCTGAAGGCTGGCACAAGTTCTCAACCCCTTGAGGTCAGCCATCCAGGGCCGGAACTAGCTGCCAGATTCCTTCCCCAACACAACCCCTCAGCATCACCCTCTACCACATCCACACTTTAAGCCAGCCCTGCTCCCTGTCATTCACTTGCATGAAGCTCTGCTGACTCCACCCTGGGTCACAACAGTTGCGCCACATGGTAGACTTATTAAGAGCTGCTAAAACAGTACATGCCCACTGATCAAGATGGCATTACACTGGCTTGGACCTTGAGGGCAAGTGAAACCTCGACTTGCACATGTGCAGAGGTTACCACTACATCACTCCTCCCTCCCCCTATACAAACACAGTCTCGCCTGATTTACTGAGAACAAAAAACAACTTTTAGCATTTTTGCTTATCTTGCATGGAAACTGCTAAAAGGTCAATAAGTTTTGACACTGTAAGTTTGTGATTTTGGTATATTATTATCGCGCCCTGCACGCAGTACTTTGAACATGAGGTTTCAGCCTCCACAGAGGAACTGATCTCCCCAGCAGAATTTGATTAAACCTATATTACTTTGCCATTTGTTTCTTTTTGTCAAGCAGCTTTTCCTCCAATAGTTGGAACTTACTCTCAGGATGTCTGTCTTTTACTAGCACCCAGGGACCAACAGAAATTCTTGGTGCCTTGGCAAGCCTGCATTGGGATGCTTGGCGGTTTTGCTCTTCCCGACGGGAGTGAGCATGAGTTGTCGACCCAAGGGATTGTTCCTATGTCAGGTTATGTAGGATGACATCCTTGACCCTTCATCCGAAACCGAGGATGCTGGGTGATACTCTTTTTGTGCTGTGCGAGGTCAGGCGGTAAACTTTCAAGAAGGGGTAGATTACTCTTTCTATGCATTGTTGCTCCACTTGTGCTATGCTAAAAGCTTTCGTGATGGTCCTCATAAACCTTTCAACCTCACCGTTGGCTTGAGGCCAGCGCGGGGTGATCCGATGGTGTTTGGTTCCTCTGGACACCAGGTAATTGGCGAGGTCCTGGCCATTGAAAGGTGGTCTGTTATCTGGGCGGAGTTCCTTTAGGAGGCCGTGGGTGGCTATGACTTTTTTCCAGCTTCGGAATTGTCTCTTCCACGGAGGTGGACTTCATGATTTCAATCTCCGGGTATTTCGAAAAGTCATCGATGACTACCAATAAATGTCTGCCATCAGGGATACTGACAAAATCTGAGCTTACGCTGTGCCACGGAACCTCAGGGCTCGTTCTATGATGACCGGTGGAGGGTGTCGCTTCGTCCAGTGGCCTGGCAGAGGTCGCATCAATAGACCGTCTGTTCGACTTTCTCAGCTAGGATGGGAAACCACACCTTGCTTCTCGTCTGCTTTTTGTTTTGATTACTCCTTGGTGTGATCCATGGGCTAGGTCCACCATCTGTTGAATCAGACTGGCCGGCACAATGATTTGGGGCCCCTGAGTAGGCAACCTTCTGGCGTGATGGTGAGTTCATCTCTCAGGAGGTGCAGGGACTTTAGTGTGCTCTGGGCTCCTGCTGTTTTTGGGGAAGTGCCGCCATGATGGTGTGCCAATTCCCTGACCTTGTCGCCGCTATGGCTTGTTGGAGACAGCCGCCTGCTCAGGTGGCTTTTATGATGTTGGTCAGGGATATGGGAATGGAGCGTGACCGTTTCATGACCACCCTGGCATATTCTTCTGTATCCTCAGCCTCCTGCTCTTCCCAAGGCGTAGTGGGGCGGGCGTGTCTTGAGAGGTAATACTCAGGGTTGTGAGCTCCGGGTCGATATTCCACAGAGGAGTGGTATTCCTGTAGCTGGGGTATCCATTTATCAATTTGCGGCGGGGGTTTTGACGCAGGCCCCTTGAACAGTGGGACCAATGGCTTGTGATCAGTACTCACTGTGAACGGATGTCCGTACAGATAAATGCGGAAATTTCTGCTGCCCCAATGAATCGCTATGGCTTCCTTTTCGATGTGCGAATAACGTTACTTCGTAGGGGGTCAGGGCACGGCTGGCATTGGCGATGGGGGCTCACTCCTCGCACTGCTGTTTCTGGGGCACTACAGCTCCTAGACCCGTGGGGCTGGCGTCTACTGCTAGTTCAGAGTTGTTGCTGGGGTCAAAGTAGACAAGGGTGGTGTCTTCGGACAAGGCCTGCTTGGTGTCCAGGAATGGCTTCTCCTGTTTGGGGCCCCATTGACAGGGGGTGGATGCCTTGGTGAGTCCACGTAGTAGTTCGGTAAGTTGGGTGAGGTTTTGCATGATACAGCCACAATACATGACCATTCCTAGGAAGCTCTTGACCCCTGTGACTGTAGATGACGCTGGTGCGGACTGAATGTCATGGACCTTGGCTGGGCCAGTGGTGATCCCCTTTGCTGAGAAACAGTAACCAAAAACACCTATCTCCTCCTTCAGAAACTTGCACTTCTCCTTGTGCAACATAAGCCCACAGCTTTGAAGGCAGTTGAATACTGAGCATAGCCTGTGAAAATTTTCCTCGAGGGTAGGTGCATGGACTAGAATGTCGTCACTGATATTTAACACTCCCGGGAGACCAGCCAGCACTTCCCTGATGATATCTTCAAACACCTCCGCAGTGCTGGAGATGCCAAAGTTGAGGCGCTTGAATCACCTCGATCCGAGGGAAGTGGAGAAGGTTGTTACGAGCTGGGACTTGGGTGATAGGAGAATCTGGTGGTAACCATACCGCATGCCCATCTTTGAGAACCACAGGGACCCGCAGGGTTCCCCTATGATGTCGTCCATGGTCGTTGTTATGTGGCGCTCTCTCTTTATCACTGTGTTCAGGAGACTCTTATCGACACAGATCCCCCCCAAATGAAGGGGCACAGGGTAGAGCCTGTTTCATCAGTGTAGTTTTCTGTGCATGGACGACCGGTTGGTGTGGTGGCATGCTGTGACGTTGTCTGCACTCGGTGTAGGGTGATCAGGGTGTGGTGAGGTTCCATACCGGCTTCTACGCTGTCCTGTCAGCTGCGTTGTAGGGTCCAAGCACACAGGAAGAATGCCCCGGCACTGATTAGTGTTGGTGGATGGGCTGGTAGGCCTGACTGTCGCCACAGGATGAGGGATTCTGCGGCCGGGAGGGGCGGGCCTGCGACATCGTGGGATTGTAAGCCTCACCTCAGGAGGCACACGTGCGTCTCCTGGGGCTTAGCCTGTACAAGGCATCACTGGTAGGCCGCTGGGCGGAGCTTGTGCCTCACCATAGGCCTGGCCGTCCCTGGCATCACTATCAGGCCACTGAGTGGGCTTGAGTGGGGACCTGGGGCACGGGCACGGCTTACAGCCACAGGCCAAAGAGTTCCCAAAAATTGTGATTGTTGCACCTTTCAGCTGGGGGTGCAGCCCGTGTGACAGCAGAGAAAGCCGTCCATGTCTCCTCGCCGATGTTGGGCATGTCAGGTGGGCGGTGTAATGTTAGGCGTGCAGCCATCGGGGGAATCGAACGGTGAGCTGCGGAGCCGGGCACAGTAGGGCATCAGAGCGAGGGTGGAGTACTATCGTCCTCGCCTCCAGTTATGTTCTGAGGCCGGGTGACTCGGCAGGCCCCAGGATGCTGCGCGCAGACCACGCGGATGTACAATGACTCACTGCGGTGCCACTCAGAGTGAGTCTGGCATGGAACTGCCTACGCACGGTTCTGCCCGTTTATTCCCGCAGTCAAGTAACCTTGGGGCCAAACCAAAACTGTCAGGAGGCCAGGGGCACGATATAGAACACCCCTCGGCCCACAACATTAATGTCACAAACCTGCACTTGATATTGAGTATACACACTTCATAACGAGAAGATGCTTTACACAAAGATATGAGCGGACAGTTATGCAGGAATAACGAGCAAGACGAGCGCTTTCATGGTTGTCCATATATTATAACAGTGGAAGCTATGGAAGGTATGCAGCTGACAGCTAAAATGCACACAGCTGTAAAGAAATCGCAGCCTCTCCACAGCAAAGTGACTGACACTTGCGTTCTCCCTTTACAGCAGTCAAAGCTGAAATGTCAGTCACAAGAAGTGCAATCTCTAAGGACAGTCAATCGATTGGAGAACAAGCGAGTGCCAATGAATTGCAATCTTGACAATAGCTTGACTATACGATATAGGAGGATACAAACTCCGCTCTCTTCACTATGCTGGATGAATGTAATCGGTCGAGACTAGAAAACACAAGAATGAGTAGTGTCAAGGAATCTTCGGAGGGTAACCACGCTTTGTCATGTTATACAAGAAAACAAAGATTTATCGACACACACTTTAAGAGCTCACAGGGTCGGTGTGCGAGGGACTGCATAGCGGCGTGACCTAGAGACCTCATTGCAAAATTATCCTCATGAAAAACAGAATACTACAAGAATGAAAACGATATAATGTCATAGAATAGAAGGATAAGTGGTCCAGCTATTCCAAGACCTGTATGAGAGTGTCATGAACACAAGAACAGCTTTCCAAGAAGTGACAAGAGAACTCAAGAAAAGGCAGAACGGGTATAGATGAGCATTTCCCTTTACACTCGTGTTTCACCTGAATTCCAAGAGCCACACGATTAGACTTCCTGTGGAGGGAAAGTCAGTCTTAGAATTGACAATCACAGGCCCAATTGAAACTTATCAAGATGAAAGGCATTCTTTAAACCTCCAGAAAGCGAGATGGGAACGAAGACATAGTAGCAGTAAAAGTGACGTATGCTATTGTAGTAGGAGAGTGAGAGGCTGAATTGTGACTATACGATGTAGGTGACAACACGATTATATGTTTATCTGAATGATATATTCCGTTCCAGGGGCGTGTCAATGCACGGGGCCCAGAGGTGGAAGGGAGCCCAACTACAGCAGCCCTTTGAACATTGAGAGGACACCTATATAACCATGCTGGAGTTCTGAAGGTGAACAAGCACTTAAGATGACTTTAAAATGTATTTATATCCTGTCACTTTTGCTGTGCATTCAAATGTCAGTCTAGTCTTCTGACAAATTGCTATTTATTCTTTTAACTTGGAGACTGCTGTTTACTTTTGTTTCGCTTTTCGCATAGTGTGAGGATTTTGTAATGTGAACTATGTGAAAATAACGCTGGTATGAAAGCAAAGATTGTAGGATGTTGTTTCCTTCTAAAACACAACAAAATTTAAATACCTATAAATTAACTGTACAAATGTTTCGAAATAAAAAACTGGAAAGCACAAATTAAGCACTTTTTCCTTTTTATGTGATGGAAACAAAGATTTTAATAGGGTCAAAACCAATCAAGACACTTGGTGAAGCGCAAATGACAATTATTTGTTAAAAACAGACTTCTACATGTTATTGTTTGTGTGCTATAGAGGTTTATCAGTAAAAGTGTATGTCTGTGCAAATGTAGTGGTCATTACAATGGAAAATTTGCTGTCTGTAAATGACAGTGGCTACCCCACCATGCCTTAGCAATATATTTGTGATGGTGCGCTCATAAATGCAACACCAGTTACATGATTACCACTGTCCTGCTGAATGGGCGTGGCACATGTACGACGCTTGGATTTTTCAGAATCCCTAAGAGTTCAGTGATGTAACATTGATAGCAACACTAACAGTCTGAAAATTGTACCAGTATCACTGCCTACTAGGGCCACAGGAGCTCTTACTGTACTGGGAGCTTGCTGTTAGATAGATAGATAGATACTCATTTGTATGGCGCAGCGAATCATCCCCAGAGGGATCTCTCGGCACCTGAGAGAGGGACACCAAATAGGCAGTAGAGTCTAAAACAGCCAGGTTTTGAGTAGCTTCTTGAACCGTGCGAAAGTAGAGCAGGCACGGATCTCCTCCGGGAGCCTATTCCAATGCTATGGGGCAAGATGAGAAAAAGCCCGGCCACCTATCTTGACCTTTCTGATTCTCTGAGTACAGAGTAGAGAGCGATTACTAGATCTTAACTGCCGCGTTGGTCGGTACAATTCAAGTTTTTTCTTCAAGTAGGCAGGGCCGTTTCCCTGTAGAGACTTAAAGACCGTACATAACAATTCAAAGATGGCCCGCTTCCTGATGGGGAGCCAGTGCAGTTGATGTAGGAGAGGAGCAGAGGGCGTACGTGCTGGCTTATTCAGGGCTAGGCGGGCTGCCGTGTTTTGGACTACCTGCAGTTTTGATGCCAGGTCTTCCCTTATTCCCACAAGCAGGGAGTTGCCATAGTCTAGTCGACTGATCAAAAGCGACTGAATCAGAGACTTCCTGGCCGCAAGAGGGATCCACAGGAATATCTTCCTAAGCATCCTCATTGTTCCAAAGCAGGCGCCCGAGAGTGATTTAACATGTTCTTCCATCGACAGTTTATTGTCGATTCTGATGCCTAGATCCTTCGCCCATTTCTTTGGGGAAGGTGCCGCTCCCAGTTCTGAAAGCCACCAATCGGAGGTCCACAGCTCTTCTGCTGTCCCAAATAGCAATATCTCGGTTTTGGTGGAGTTCAGCTGAAGGAAATTCTTATTCATCCAGCTTGCTATAGTGGACATGCAGTTTTTGAACTTTTGCTTTGTTATTGTGACATCTTCTTCTATAGGAACTATCAGCTGCGTGTCGTCTGCATAAGATATTGTCTCAAACCTGCAGCTTCTGATAATACCGGCCAAGGGAGCCACATATATGTTAAACAAAGTGGGACTAAGGATAGATCCCTGGGGAACTCCCTTGTCCACCGTGGTCGTTTGAGACAAAAGAGAGTCCAGCTGAACACTCATGACCTGTCCGCCAGATAGCTTTGGATCCATTTCAAAGCCATGCCTCTGACACCAATCCCTCGCAACCTATCTACTAGAATACGATGAGAGATGGTGTCAAAGGCGGCCGAGAGATCGAGAAGGACCAGCATCGTAGGGGTTCCCTTGTCCACGACATCCTTATGGAGTCAGTAACCTCCAGTAGGGCAGCCTCTGTACTATGAGAGGCCCGAAAGCCGGACTGGGAAGGGTCCAATATGTTGTTTTTTTCCAAATAGTCGGAAAGGTGCCTATTAATTATAGTCTACTATAACCATAAGCCGATTTCGGCAGAGAGGGTCCAAGGGAAGTTTAAAGACCTGCTAGGAATCACGTCCCCTGACTGAACTACTAATACAAAAAAGAGATCCTAGGGTCTAATATTAGAGAAAGATGAAAGATGTGTCAAAAGATAAAACACTATCAAGCTACTAGCAACTATATCCCACGTTCCTGGCTGTGGGAAATTCCCTTTCAGGACGAAATCCCTCACTCACCAAAGGTGACATGCTTCATCATATGGGATTCTCCTCCCAAAGGAAATACTAATTCCTTTGAGGGCTACGACCCCCTCTCTGAGAGGGAGGAGCTCAGGGATGTTTTCATGAAAGAGTATCACTAAATGCCCATAGGATGAGCAAGCTATTCTGAGTGAGGCGCAGCGCAACAGAAAAAAACTCTAGTGATTTGTGCTATTAAAACTGGCTAAGAGGTGCAAAACATTTTTGTTTTATTCAAAACGCACCTCCTTGTCAGGATTAAAAAAACAGTGCACCAGCGGTATGGATTTAAACCGCGCTAATATGGTGAAAAGTGATGGTCGACATGTTTCAGCCTATCAGCCCTAACTTTGAGCGAGGCTTTCATCAGGACCCGTCAGGATGCTGCTGCTTACAGTGATCAAGTGAGTCAACAAAAAAGGATACAGAAATCGAGTATGTTCTTGGTGGAATTTCTTCACCAGTTCATCTTACCCGCTCCTGCTGGGCAAGGCACTCTACCTCAACCTGGCAACCGCTCAGGATGGAGGCACCGCTCTGTCCGTCGGTACTCCGTGCGATATGAGCCTGTGGCCTGACAAGGGGGTGCGTTTTGAATAAAACAAAAATGTTTTGCACCTCTTAGCCAGTTTTAATAGCACAAATCACTAGAGTTTTTTTCTGTTGCGCTGCGCCTCACTCAGAATAGCTTGCTCATCCTATGGGCATTTAGTGATACTCTTTCATGAAAACATCCCTGAGCTCCTCCCTCTCAGAGAGGGGGTCGTAGCCCTCAAAGGAATTAGTATTTCCTTTGGGAGGAGAATCCCATATGATGAAGCATGTTACCTTTGGTGAGTGAGGGATTTCGTCCTGAAAAGGGAATTTCCCACAGCCAGGAACGTGGGATATAGTTGCTAGTAGTTTGATAGTGTTTTATCTTTTGACACATCTTTCATCTTTCTCTAATATTAGACCCTAGGATCTCTTTTTTGTATTATTAATTATAGTCTCCAGGATTTTTGAACAACAAGGGAGAAGAGAGATCGGCCTATAGTTTTGCAGATCATTCGGGTCAACCGATGCCTTTTTAGGCAGTGGTTTAATTCGTGCATTTTTCCACTTCCGGGGAAATGTGGCCGTGGCTAGTGAGATGTTATAAACTTCAGCTAGCGCATCCGCCAAGACCGGAGAAAGTTCTACTAAAACTGCTGGAGGGACCGGGTCCAGTGGGGAACCTGATTTTACGTGCATGATTAAAGAACCCACTTGCTCACTCATTATGTCAGGAAAAGATCCTAGGCTAGGGGTGGGGGCCTCCTGTATAGGATCTTCCTTGTCCTGTGACCCAATGGAACGATAAATTAAATCGATCTTGTTGGTGAAGTGGCTGGCTAAGTCTTCACATAGTTCCTGGGTGGGTGGCAGGGATAGGTTATTGGCACTAGGGTTCGTAAATTCCTTCAGAATCTTAAAAAGCTCCCTCGAGGAGTTCTTAGCTTCCGCGATTCGAGAGCCTAGGTGTGCCCTTCTAGCTGCATTGCAGCTAGTTAGGTAGGCTCTATGTGCCGTTCGATACAGCAATTCGTCTGGCTCCGATTTCGATTTCCTCCATTTCCTATCTTTGGCCCTGCAAAGGGTCTTTTCTCTCTTCAGAGTATCTGAGTACCAAGGCGCAGGGGCTGCCCTCTCCTGCATCTTAACCTTTTTTAGCGGGGCAATAACATCGAGGGCCTCTATAATTGTGGCATCGACCTTCCCTAAGGCTGTATCACAGTCTTGACAGTCTCTAAGCGAGGGGGCCGTAAATATTTTGCCAAAGGCAGCTGCAGTCACCTTTTTCCAAGATCTACGAAAATCTATACGGCCTTGTGGTCGGGCGGGCGGCTTAGAGAGTGCCCTAAAATCCGTCAAACCATCTTACAGGCCACGATCTTGTCTAGGTTAGACTATGGCAATTCCCTATATTTTGGTGCCAATAAATCCTGCATTCAGCGCCTTCAAAGAATCCAGAACGCGGCAGCCCGCGCAGTGCTGGCACTTCCAAAATCATGCTCAGTGTCCAAACTCCTACCTAAACTACATTGGTTACCTGTAGAGAAAAGAATCCAGTTTAAGACACTGTGTGTTGCCCATAAAATAATGACCCAACAAGCACCTCCGGTCCTGGCAGCTTTATTGGTGCCGTACGTTCCGAGTCGCTCTTTACGTTCAGTCAATCAAGGACTCATATGTACCCCTCGAATCTTAAGAGCGAGAGCGGGTGGTAGATCTTTCAAAGTTTTGGCAGCTAAACTCTGGAACTCTCTCCCAGTTTCCATCAGAGGGCTCCAGAACCATCTGGCATTCCGTAAAGCTGTAAAGACTTGGCTTTTCCCGGCATAACTTCTTCATGCGGGCTGGGCGTTATTTTTAGTCACCTGTACTCTGGGTAGCGCTGGGACGCCCCGTTGCTGAGGCAGCTACGCGCTGTATAAATCCAATTCAAATCAAATCAAATCAAATCAGTAGAAGCTTAAGGCCGTATGGTCAGTCCAATCTAGTGACTGTGGGGGTTCCACTACCAATTCCTGCATATTAGAAAAAATCGTGTCTAACTGGTGCCCGGCCCGATGTGTGGGACTGGCAACTCTTGAGAGGAGACCTAGTGATTCCATGGCTAACACTAGGCTAGCGGACTCTGTGTTGGAGGAAAGATCTAGATGATGATTAAAGTCCCCTACCAAAAGGAACTTATCCGTACGCAGTATATATGGGGCCAGTCTTTTTAATAGGGTCGTACAGAACTCCTCCTTATTTTCTCCTGGAGGATGATACACTAGGGCTCCAGACCAGGCGGTTGCTTGGGGTGCCTCCACCCTAAAGATCAACAGTTCTAAATTGGGAGAGGAGACAGTGTCCAGCGTCTTAATAAGATAGGGTGGACGTACAGCAATCGCTAACCCTCCACCCCTCTTACCCACCCTATCCAATCGTATCACAGAGTATTCTGAGGGGAAAGCTAAAGCCAGTGCTGGCGTAGACTCATTATGGAACCAGGTCTCTGTGAAAAGGCATACATCTGGTCTGGCATCGTCTAGCAAGTCCCAAATTTCTGCCACGTGCTTAGAGACCGATCTGGCATTAAGATAGAGACCTTTAAAGGGAGCAATTTGCTCTCCCCCGATCTGCTTTCCTGTTAGCTCTGTCCGATTCCCTCAGCTTCAGAAGTTAGATGCTGAGCAGCAGAATCTACTGAAGCACCTGCGGGGGCACTACGAAGGCCTTATTGTGCATACTCTGCATGGCTGACCCCTGTGCATGCTCCACTTTGTCCCTGGCTGCCTGAGGTCAAAGAAGAAGTGTTATACACAGTACTGTATTAGAGGTGGGCAAGCCAACAAATTAACAGGGAAAGCTGAGTTAACCATCTGTCTTGACTCTAACAGCCCATCTTGGCCCCAAGAGCCTAGGCACAAGAAGAGCCATGGGAACATGAGGCATAGAAATTGTGCAGCAAATGTTATGTGAAAATATGATACAATGTCTTTAAAATTCAAAAAGGTACATTTCATTAACAAGCTTTTCCCCTTAGCACTTCAGATTATATCACTACAATGAGAGGCATTTATTAAAAGTGACATTTTATAAATACGAACATTTACATTCATGCCCCCTCCCCTGCCCTCCCCACACTCCAACAACAATACCATCAGTGAACTAGAAGTCAAGTCAGTTGTCATGTGCTAGATGTTGGCTATAGTCTTATTTTACACAGGGCAACATTATAGTCCATTAAGTCAAACACAAGAGAGATTTTTGTCCAGTGCACATCCTCACGTATTTTAAGGTTTTCTCATATGCAGTAATGAACAAACATGAGGCACCATAAAATAAAATAATTGCCTAGGATCACACAATTTGGTCAAGTGGCCAAGCCGAGATTGATCCCTGGTTTTCTGGTCTCACACTGTGTAATTAAGCCACTAGATTGTTATCCCTTTCTCACTCCGGTTTGACATCAAAGCTTAATGCTTTGTCTTTCATTCTTGGTGCATGAGGTTAAAGCGTGGGTAGCAAGCAGAAGTCATAAGAAAGCTCACCACATTTTGCCCCCGAGGGCTCAAGAGAACCTCAAGCTGAACCAGAGCCTAGCATCTGGCTCAAGCCTTCAGTTGCTCACCCACCTCTATACTTTACACTGGGTATTCTGTGCCTGGAATAAGCTCAGATGCTGCTTCCAGTGTGATACCTATTTTGTATGTGAGGATATCTGAGCTTGCACTGTTGACTGTAATTTTATTTATATAGCACTTACTACCCCTGACGAGGCTTTGAAATGCTTTACGGCGAGCAGCACACTACGCCAGAACTCAAGGTTAGTTGTTAAACTAGTGGTTTTTATTGGTTATTGCAATTAGTCATGTGCTCTTAAGAGAAAATTGCATGCATTTACTCGAGTTACTTTGAGATATACTATATTAATACCAGTTAGGTGTGATCATTATTGGGGGGCTATGTTGTTTCAGGTGAATAGTTAATGAGCTAGATAGGCTGGTGGGGATTAGGCAATGTTAGTTTACAGGGATAGGGTTTTAAAGAGGCGAGGTAGTGATCTATGAAATAAGGTATCAGCCATTTTCAGAATCACAATGAGAAGGATTAAGGCAGGCATGAGACTGGAAGGAGACTATACTCAGAAATAGAAAACATGCAGAGGATGGAAGGTACGAAGGGGGTCTCTGAAGAAAGGAAAGAACTCAAGGAAGTTCGTCAAGGTCAATTTTTCATGTGTGATTTTAGGAGTGTAGTGGGGAAAGTCTTTCTGAGATAGCAAGCAATCAGAGGCTGTAAGCTGTAGAAAGAAACAACATTATACTCAGTGCTTCATATCCGGGGCATGCAGCGTAAACATGTAATTCTGAGAGTACACATCATTGAAGTATTAAGAGTCCCAGCATGTTGGGCGCCAAGCCTAGGGCAACCCTTTAAAAAAAAATAGTCTGGAGTATCCCAACCTTACTACAGGCAGGGTCTGTACGTTGCGCAAGGGGGGTTGGCACAAAAAAAACTAAAGGTCTTTCCTCAGTATTCTGGAATTGAAGGTTTTTTCCTCACTCACCATGAGGTTTTGGCACTGGCTGACAGCATCTCACTAATGCACAATCAGATTTATACCCTGTTTTGTCACAAATTCCATCCAAGTGTATAGTGCGTGTTTGCACATGTGATTATTGTACTATATGCATTGTACTTATAAGCGAAGCTGAGTGATGAAGGCCTATGGGTTCCATTTTGGATGTTCTGAGGCTGTTCCTGTGCACAAGATGCGGTTGATGTTTTTACCCCGACAGTGGAAGTGTATCGCAAATGATGCAGGAGGGAGGAAACCCACATAGTGAAGTGACGACCAAGGAGACAAGGCTCTCATAGAAATTTGATTAGGTCCTTCCTGTAGCACTGCCACTTGGTAGATGGGGGTAAAGGAGGCTGCAGTCTGTTGTTCAGAAGGAGAAGGTTATTTTAGTTAAAACCATTTTTGTGTCTTTCCTCATCACTGTCCTATGTCTGTGTATCGCTTGGAGCAGATAGTTCACACCTCTATGTCTCTGTTGTGGGTGCCCCAGGCTGAAGACTACCCTGCTATGTGGAGCATCACCCCACACAAAGGCTGTGTCTGCAGAGCTGCATCAAGAGGTACTTGAAAAAGGAAGCCTCCCTATACCAGTTCTCCTGTCTGCAGAATTCTGAGGGAAAAAATGAAAACTGCTTTTCCTCTAACATCTCCGCCTTGGATAACCTCACCTCGATCCTGCTAAATGTTGGCTAAATGGGATACAAAGGCTTTCTGGTCAAACATTTTAAGCACAAAGACATGTTATTGCCCAGTAATGTGCTGCCTTCAGCTCCTTCCACAATGTTGCGTCCTCAAGTCCGTCCCAACAAAATTCAAGCTGGCACCACTGAAGATCAGTGCCACAATACAGAGGCAAAACAGGTATTTGCTCAAGTTCTGCTGCCTGTTCGAATTCCCTGGCAGGAGAAAACAGAAAAAAGAACACTCCTGGAAGAATTGTCCACAATACCCTGCCAATGTCCCCCTATGTCCTTGCAATGACTGCAATCTAATGAAACAGTTAGGCACCTTTATCACCATATGTGGATGGAAACTCAGGACTGCCGCCTGTCCACCCTCACATGTGACATCGGGTGGTGACCCTACCCAGCCAAGAGATCCAGCACAAGGTCCTGCCCTGCACTCTAGCTGAGTGAGGCCAGTGGCATGCTTCCTGTCCATAAAATACACTAGTAGTTAGACTGAAAAATCATTCACTTTGTGATAGAAAGCTGAAAGTTAGTACAGACGTTCGTCTTTGTAATAGTAATCATATAAGAGCAAGATCCCAAGTGGATCTTGCATATGTCGTCATATAGTCTAATAAACACAAGAAATCCTCGGGTCTAAGTGAAACAACTATACAAGAAAAAGAGACAGCAAAGATGATCTCAGGGTACTTCCGGGGGAGTCCCTTAATTAGGAGGTAATCCCATCACCCACCGAGGTGGCATGCTTCATCATCTGTTATTCTCCTCTTGACAGGGACCCCTAGCCCCGCCAAGGGCTACAACCCCCTCACTGTGAGGGAGGAGCTCAGGGATGTTTTTATTCCTATGCTGTATAGGATATAGTAAATCCTTCAGATGAGAAGACACTAAGCTAGTTGGGTAATGGGCGTAGTGCAAAAATCAAAATTGATTGGAATGTGAGAATAGTGATACTAAAACTAACTACCAGGAGCGACAAACTTTATTGATTCGTTCCTAGTGCCAGGATTAAAAACAGAGCATCTGCAGTGTGAAATAATAACTGCATGTGGTGGACGCAAACAGGTCTACATGTTTCAGTGTACGGGACCCTACAAGGTGTCACGGCTTTCGTCAGGACCTTAGAAAAAAGTGCTACTGTGAAGAAATAAAGTGAATAGTGATGAATAAAGAAGGTAAATACAAAACCAGTAATCCCACTCTTGTTGTGCTTGATTTACTGGTCGTACCTGTAGAAGACAGAAGCAACAGGAGAAATAAAAAATGCATGTGTCTCTTAAAAACAGTAAGTGGGAACATTCATGTGACACTGTCCATCATTTTGAAATTTGTAATTGGTGAGGATCTTGCAACTTTATCCTGAGAGGTGACAATTACCTGCTTTCCTTCAATGTTAATAAGTTGCACACACCTACTCAGTAAACCAGACAACTCCATCTTGGTTTCTTATCATCTAAGGAAACTATGCAAATCTTTGGGTACAGGAGTGTTAGATTCCAGTCGTTAGAAAAAACCTCACCCCTTTTTTCTCTAACACTTTGCTTGATGCTTTCAGTAATATATATATTCCATACAAGATTCAATTGTTTCTCGTTCCTTGCTTGAGTTTCTATGTAGGGTATTAAAACTGTTGAAGCGTAATCATCAATTGTTTTACAAGACTTGGGAAGTAGCATATTCACCATTGCTGCGCCATCTAATATATTTACATCCACCCCTGGAGCAGTGTTGTGTATGGTGGTACTTCCCGCAACGTAGAACTATAGCTGCAGCTTCTCTCCTTCTCTGAGTTTTCCATTCACAGATATAGATAGCGGAAAAGACTGATTCTCGTGCTTGAAAAATTCTTCCAAATTACCATTTCTTGCCTGACACCCGATATATAATCAAGCAAACAGATTGCAATTACTTTTTCCTGAGGATAGTTTGTCTTTGGGTTTAGAGGTTTTACACAGGCTGTTGCTTAGTAACTAACGTTTGTTCCTTCACATTGTATCTGTTATGGGCTTCAAACATGTTTGCAACATCTCATGAGAATAGGAGTTATATTGTGATCTACCTATTTCATGTGCTGTATTCACCGAAGTAATAACTGTAGCAGGCATAACATAGTTGCTGTCCATATTGAATAGATCCCAACTCTCCCCATAAACGGATTACCAATATCCTCAATTGTGTACAGTAGACATTTGAAATCTTTTGCAAAAATATTTTGTACACTAGGTATTTGTTCATGGTTGCAAAGGTTTGTTTTTGCCATTAAGGAATGTTTGTTCAAATTCATTTACAACTCTGGAAATCTCTGGCCCAGATATCATCCATCTTCGGAGAGCTCCTGGATTTTCCGTCAAACCGACAGCACCTCCATCTCCCTTGATGATAGCATTTTCCTGCTCATGATTCTGATCTAGAGCAATTGATTAGAATGTGCGGTTGCATTTATTGACAACAAACTTTCCTTTACAAAACTATGAGTGAATGTGTGAGTGACCTTTTGCTAGTGTCGTAAATGTGGACAGACAGCCATCGAAAATAATGACTATGATTTGCAGCAAACATCCATGGAACCAACTAATCAAGTACCTGTACATACAAATCAAAGTTACCCTCGCTAATTGAACGAACAAATTCAAGTGTGAGTATCTGCAGATCTATAACAATTGCCCAAAATTAGAAGTGGGGGTGCTTGTTTGATTTCCACCTAATCCAGTTAGAAAACTCCCTTATTTCTTCATGGGACTGTCTAGATTCAAGATAACTTTGATAAGCCTTCCTCTGTAATATGTATATGTACAGCGCAACAACAGTAATTTGATGAACATTACGTGTACGGGTTAAGTGGGAAACTTTCAATATAGCATCAGCTTTTCCTATGGTAGTGATGTCAGCTCGCACTAACATACTGGTCCATCCACTGTTAGAAAACCAGTCTCCAAGTACTTTAAAGAAAGTAATTTTGATATGAAGTCTCCCACATCATCACAATATATTTATCTTCATCATACAGATGTGGTACATTCCATTGAAACTGTTTGGCTAGGGCGAAGAGATGTTGGTCCATTCAAATAATAGGTGTTTGTCCTGGACTGAGCCAATGAACAGACTCTTTAATGACGTTCATGCAATGCAAGACCATGGATTTAGAATGAGCACTTTCTATGTACAGCAGCAGCAATGCAGTAGTTGACAGTGGTCTACTGATAGGTGGTAGCAATGATGCATGATATGCTGCCCATGATATGCTTTCATCAGAAGAAATATTTCCACTCACAACAACATTGCGCATCAGTCTTTAAAGCCATTTATATTCATAGATGTTAGCAGCATCAATTAGATCACTTTGGAGATCAACTACTACAAATAGTAATGGAACGTGATAATATGTATTGTTCATTGAAGATGGTTCGATATTTGTATACAGTACTAGAAGATTTGAAATCTGTTTTGACTTTGACATATTAGGATTAATCATCACAATACCATGACCAATTCCTTTTAGTTCTCGTTCTAGGTGTTGTGTCAGAGTTATTGCTGTTCCATGGAAGGAGTCTTTAGCTGTCATGGGGTTGTGATCTATATTGCAAACGCAAGGAGATGATGGACGGAGCGCTGAAACTTTTCAGACACTCACCCCCAGTCACAGATCTGGGTTGAATCCATCATCGTTGATGGCTGATGAAGGGTGTTACCCAGAAACCGGTCCCAGGATGCTTATTTTTGGTTCAGGGAAGACCTGGCTTGGCAGTTTGGGCTGGACTGTTCCCATGAGGCACAGGGTCAAGACTGATTTGCATATAGCTGGGTCTGAACTGAGGTGGTGAAGTGAGCTAAAGAATGATGATGGATTCAACCCAGATCTGTGACTGGGGGTGAGTGTCTGAAAAGTTTCAGCGCTCCGTCCATCATCTCCTTCTGTTTGCTTTGTTCGCCCTAAGTTGGCAGGGTATGCCCAGATGTGGGTCCCTTGCTCACTTTGCCACTGAATTCAAGCTAGCCTGGCTGATGAAGGGTGTTACCCAGAAACCGGTCCCAGGATGCTTGTGTTCAGCTCAGGGAAGACCTGGCTTGGAATTCCGGCTGGACTGTTACCATGAGGCACAGGGTCAAGACTGATTTGAATATAGCTGGGTCTGAACTGAGGTGGCGAAGTGAGCTAAAAAATGATGAAGGATTCAACCCAGATCTGTGACTGGGGGGTGAGTGTCTGAAAAGTTTCAGCGCTCCGTCCATCATCTCCTTGTGTTTGCTTTGTTCGCCATTAGTTGGCAGGGTATGCCCAGACGTGGGTCCCTTGCTCACTTTGCCACTGAATTCAAGCTAGCCGGGCTGATGAAGGGTGTTACCCAGAAACCGGTCCCAGGATGCTTGTTTTCGGTTCAGGGAAGACCTGACTTGGCAGTTCGGGCTGGACTGTTCCCATGAGGCACAGGGTCAAGACTGATTTGCATATAGCTGGGTCTGGACTGAGGTGGCAAAGTGAGCTAAAGAATGATGATGGATTCAACCCAGATCTGTGACTGGGGGTGAGTGTCTGAAAAGTTTCAGCGCTCCGTCCATCATCTCCTTGTGTTTGCTTTGTTCGCCCTAGTTGGCAGGGTATGCCCAGACGTAGGTCCCTTGCTCACTTTGCCACTGAATTCAAGCTAGCCTGGCTGATGAAGGGTGTTACCCAGAAACCGGTCCCAGGATGCTTATTTTCGGTTCAGGGAAGACCTGGCTTGGCAGTTCCGGCTGGACTGTTCCCATGAGGCACAGGGTCAAGACTGATTTGCATATAGCTGGGTCTGAACTGAGGTGGCGAAGTGAGCTAAAGATGATGGATTCAACCAAGATCTGTGACTGGGGGTGAGTGTCTGAAAAGTTTCAGCGCTCCGTCCATCATCTCCTTGTGTTTGCGTTGTGATCTATATTATCAATATTTCTACTAGTGAGTACTTGAAACTTCTGTTTTGATGGGTGTGAGAAGTTGGCCTGGCATATGCTGTCCACTAATTATAGTGGGCACCTTGCACCAGTCCAAACAACCCCTTATTGGAGATAGGTTAAAGACAACCTTTATTGAAAGCTATCCTAGTGGTAGCTATGGAGAGCAGCCTTCAGGCTAAGTCTTGAAGGAATGTAAAGCAGCTTGTTTTACCAGTCTATAATCTCTTGAGTGACCAAATGAAAGAGGACCACACCAGGTATATATTCAAAATATATGTATTTATTGCTAAACACACCCCTCTAGTCTCTTTATGAGGCTAGAGTTCGAAGTACATAAGTTATAAGTTAGTTATCAACAGTAATAGCACAAATACACGTTTGAGCCCTAGGGGCGTACCAAACCATATACCAATAAAGTGGTATAAGAACCACGACTGAGCTAGACACAGGGCCTAGAGCCTGTAGAAGTGCTTGGACCACAAGAAACCACCCAAGGTAGTGACACAGGGGACCCAAGGGGGACGCGTGCAGTGTATGAACACAGCCGCGAATCGCCGTTGACTTCTATGGGGAAAGTCGCGGTTGGAATTTAAAAGAAAAGGGACACTTAGAGGAGGACTTGGAGCAAACCCTTTGAGAACCATGCTGTTCTAGTGTCAATACCCACGGGAGCACCGGAGTACTCGAGTTACCTCACCCAGGGGAGCCGGTTGCATAGGTGTCTTTCGGGGTCGGGTTTCGTCGTCGCTTTCAATGGCGATCTGCTGCAAAGTGCTGCTGGCGGCCAAGTCGAAAGTGTTCGGGTGGATCCAAAGGTGGATCGAAGATTTGAAGAACCTGAAAGCAGAGGGGACAGAGTCTGGGTCACTAGCCAGTGACCAGGAAGGCGATGAGCAGATGCCCACCGATGTCGAGTGATTCAGGTAGGTTGACGGTCGTCTTGACTCTTCAGCCACGAGGTCCAGGAGGCGTCGATGACGACCAGGAGCTGGATTCGAGCTGTCCCACGACGTCTGTCGATTGCAGGGGTGTCGGCGACCGGATTGGACCCAACAAGCCTTGGCAACGGCAAGTCTCGTGGAAATGGAAGAAGGACGATGTTGCAGACCAGCAAGGTCTGTGGGACTCACCCAGCGAGGGTAAGTCAGGGCACGCCTGGAGCAACCAGGGAGCCCAAGCAGAAGAAGATTGGCCTTCGGGAGGGCCTACTAGCCAACGGACTAGCGACCGCGAAGGAGCCTCGAGTCGACGCACGTGGAGCTGGCTCACAGGACACTCGTGGAGTGGAGGCCAGTGATCTTCGGTGCAGTTGGTGCTGAAGGCTGGGGCTACTCGGAGCCCAAAGCATGACTTCGTGGGAGACCCAGAAGAGGATGCACTTGCAAATGCGATCGGTGTCCAGGGGTCACGGTTCCACGTTACCCACGACAGCTACGGGCCTCAGCTTTGCTGGGGATTCAGGGCAGCCTCGGGGAAGTCTGGAAATCCACCTCTGGTGATGCAAAGACTTCGGCGTCCGGCGGGAGCTTCAGCGATGCAGACCGGACAATTGCTTCTTTGGTGCCTGCCAAGCAGGGGAGTCACTCCTTGACCCCAAGGAGATTCTTCAGTCCTCTAATCTTGAAGTAGAGCGTCGAAGGTCCAGGATTCTGTGTCAGAGTTTCGTCCAGGTTAATCTAAAGTCCTAAGGACTGGGGTCCCATACTTATACTAAGGTAGGGGTTGGACATACTCTCTGGACCCACCTATGGGAGGGTCAGGGCAGAGGGGTGGTTACACCCCTTTCCCTTTGTCCAGTTTCGCGCCAGAGCAGGGGCTGGAAGCCCCTGAGCCGGTTTGAACTGGGGTATGCACAGGGACACCAAATGTGCCCCCAGTGCAGGACTTCAAAGCACCAGAGAGTGCTCCCGCCCAGCCCCAATACACACTATCCTGTCTGGGGAGGTGGTCACACCTCCCTGGGACAGGAAACCTATTGTCCAGGCCTCCCCTGCCGGAGTTTCGGTCAGCAGCAGGAGGCCAGACTCGTGTCTGTGGCAGCGGCATCCATTTTGTGATGCCAGGGCTCTGGAAAGTCAGTACCGGGTATACCGGTGTGTACATGTCTCTCCCTCTAGAAGGGTGGAATGCTACCCCCGCCGCCAGAACTGGCGGGGGGGTAGTATTCCAAGATGTTTGACACCAAACACGGCATGTTTCCGTGCAGCCATCCCAAAGTTAGCATTTAACGCGAGGTTATAATGCGCTTAAGAGTATATGGTCGGGCTGCACTACAAACAGCATCAGAGAAGGGTCTCCGAACGCTGCAGAGGGGCCCAGCTCATGCAGGGGCACCCTCTCACATAGGAACCACGCACTCTGCCTTCAGGATTGATAAGGACTGCCATAGGAGTGACTTATAGGTTTATATGTGTGCATGTATGTAGCGATATAGGTAGCCTATATCACAGTAAGGGGTGCAGGCACCACCTTACCCAGGCTGCAGTAGCAGACCGGTGGTGTCCTTTTGGCTGGCCTTCCAGGGGTGGCACAATACATACTTCAGCCCCTGGCAGGCCTCTGAGGTACCTATGCCCTGGGTACATAGTATATCATATACTAGGGACTTATAAGGGCACTCCAGATTCCAATCAGAGATGTGCCTAAGGCACATGGAAACCATTTTAGAGAGGAAGCAGCTAGGCTGGGGTTCTGATTAGCAGGGCCCCAGCCAGACTAAAGTCGAAAAACAGTGAAGCATCAGCAAAAAGTGGGGGTACCCATGTGAAGCAGATCCTACTCTCCTACAGTGGGCACACAACTTGTTCACTCTCATACAGTAGGCAAATGCTATTTCCTAAGTCAGCATATATTTGCAAACCCCTATCATATGAAATACAAATAACTAGTTTATGGAACTTGTCTATAAGTTCTCGATTTCTCGTTTGACTGTGGATAGAAAGAGCAATGTATATGGACAGAGGAGTTTATTTGTTGCTGTTATGTCTAAGAACTGAAGAAGAGTCTGTTCTTGAATTCTTTACACTGTTAAACATCAGTCATTCAGAAATAGACAATGCTATATTGGCAGTGGCTGTTTCAAAGGAATACTGATCTCTTATGTCGGATCCATCAAGTATCATTTTAACAAAGGCAAGAAGCATTTCCGGAACTGATCGGTTTCTACAATCATCCCCAAACGTTCGATTCAAGCATTCAGATTTCTGCATTATGACCCTTCTAATAAAGTTTGATGCATTAGCAATATTTACGGTGTCAGAATCTGACTTGTCACAGGCAAATACTAATGCGGATCTTTGAAAGCTAAGAGGATATCTCTTCCTTCATTATATGCCTTCAAAACCCTTGTATTTCTTTGAATTCTCTCTTTTAGTCTTGTTGAGGTAACCTTACCCGCAGTGGAATTGAGCTGCTTTACTCTGCTTGTGTAAAGGTTTACTAAGTCAAAGAGTTTGAAAATTGTTTTAACATCTCCCACTCGCGAATCTTTCAGATAAGATACAAGCTCGGCTAGAGCTATTCCTCCAACTGAGGTTTCACTAGGTGATTTATTTTTAATCTTTCGTACACTGCGTGCTCTGTTATAGAGTTCAACTAAACATTTATGATAGTATTCAGCATCCTGTGCGTGCATATCACACATAGCTAATTTCGCAATAAATGGTGTGTCTTGAACTAACTCTGCACACTGACAAACATTAGCATCCACAGCATCAGTTTTTGCTTTATGCATTACAGATGTATCTGATTCGTTGCAAAAGTAACCTGCTTTTCTTCCAGGAATTTTATTTGGAACGGGAATTGCGGAACGTGTTTTACCTGGGCTACCATGTAGAGTCGCATCACTATGTTTTCTTTTCTGAGCCCACTGCAGCTTTAGATTGTAACACTTGTTAAAACATGATTTATGCCACACTGCATTGTTAGTCCTTCATGTCTGCTCAATACTAGAACCATCATTAAGCCTTTCTAGTTTGATATACATAAGTACGCATTCCAGTTCTTTAAATTTCATCAGGTTATGGTCTAAAACACTATATCCAGACCCATAATGTTTGTGTGTAACATTTGCTGGGCTAATAAGTCTTTCTGGAGTGCTTTAATGACAAAGAACACAGATGGATCAATTTGTTGTACCAACATTATCGTGCTGGACAGCTTGACGACTGGTTGTGGGTGTTGTTTCGACATGCTACTCATTTTCAGGCATTACAGAAGACGTGTTGAAGCTGAAAAAAAAGAAGAGGATGTAGCCTAACGGCTAGGGCGGTCAACTTCGAATCTGAGGAACCGGGTTCGAGTCTCGGCAACGACGCTCAACATCCTGTGATTCTGGGCAAATCACTTAATCTCCCCATGCCTAACAAAAATGAATGAGTCCTTATGTAACGCAACTGGTGCTCATGTAAAGCGCTCCGATACCTTCGGTTCAAGTTTACGCTATATAAAACTCCGGAAAAAAAGGTACATCTTAATGTATAATACATATTAATAAATGTTGATACATGTCAATAAGTGTGAATATTTACATTACATTTATAACAGATTTGAATTTTAAAATTTTCGACATGATTTTGGCTGCCATTTTGGTTTTATATTTATGACGTCACAGTCTAGATCCAAAGTGGGCATGCACATGACATGCACCAACGTGTACACATCAACTTTTGTGCCACTTTTGACGCCAATATGAAGATTTAAAATGATTGTTCGATATTTGTCAGCTATCTTGGATTTGGATTGGACTATATGATGTCATAGGCAAGTTCCAAATGGGGTCTTGCTCTTATATGATTACTATTACAAATATGAATGTCTGTACCAACTTTCAGCTTTATATCACAAGGTGAACGATTTTTGTTACAAAACAGGCTTAACAGCCGTACTACAGGGGCCCATCAATCTAGCTGAGAGCGCAGAACACTTTTCATCATGGTGATGATTTCCTACTGTCATAGCACAACACTACCTTTCAGGACCTCAATAATAAATGAGAGATAGAGTCATCAGATTCAAGTTCTTTACTTAATAAAACCTTGAAATATGATGAAGTCACTTCAGTGACGGATCCACAGAACAAAACATTTCACCCTACAGGCATTTAAAGCATCTCGACAACAAAGCAGAAGACACCACTGTATTGATCCTTTACAGCAGCTGCCAGTGCCACAGAACGAGCAGAACGCTTCGTAGCAGGTTGAGCATAGTGCAACCTGGGCTCAAAGGCATCAGAGTGCTCCACATGAACACCAGATTACACTATACAAGGTCAGATTTTTTTTAAAGCATGGATAGATCAAGCTACCAGCCCAGAATCACAGGATGCTAAACCAAAGCTGGGACTTGAGTCTGCTTCTCCAGCCCCAAAGTCGACAGCTGAATATTTTATATTGTTTTATTCATAGAGCACACTTAAAGCACACACTGTCCTTTCAAAAACCCCTTGCTTTTGGTATTTCCAACATCCTGCGGTAACCCCATAAGGCAGGTGGTGGGGGATTTAGCCAGTCATGGGGGGCACCGGGGCCCCAAGCACCTAAAACGGAGTCTAAGGCACTCTGGGCCATCCAGTACTTAATTTGAGCTCATGTTTACCGATGGGGGCCACTGGCACACATTTTTGTAGACATGCACTTTTTTTCACTCATCAGGTATTTCCCAAGAGCAAAGGAGGGAAAACAAACAAAGGAGAAAGGAGGAGGACGAGAAAGAGTGAAAAAACATCACAAAGGGAGAAAAGAGGAACCTGCAAGAGTGAGATAAAGGGAAGATGGTGTCTGGAAGTGGATTAAATAGGCATGAGGGGGACTGAAGACTGCGCAGCATTGGTATTTAACTCGCTGACATTTAATAGAGCCAGCCGTGGGCTTCTGAGCAGAGCTTTAGACAATGGCACTCATCATTTTACAAATTAAGCACTGGGGCCACCCAAGAGCAGAATACACAGGTAGCAGCAAGAGGTCGGCTACCTCACAGGGAAGGTTTCTGTACACCAGCTGTGCAGCATGAATAAAGGATTCACCAACGTGTTTATATGTATGGCTTGTATACACCGGTGGGTTTAGGTGCTAAATAGAAATAACGCTAATGCTATTGCTGTGTGTCCTTAAGAATCCAAAAATTCATATGAGATCTTCAGTGACTCTCTCTGTATTGATTTAGCATGAATCTTAGTCAGGAACAACGCAGCTCTGTACATCAATGGGCGGCTGGGATACAACGGAAGAGTGTGCATATCCAGTGGGGTTTACATCTTGGAATTATACAGTTACGTAACAGTTCACACATGTATAATTAGATGTTTTGCATTTTACATATTTACAATTTTAGGCAGAGGGAGGTTAAGTGATTTGCCCAGAATCACACAATTGCAGTCACATGTTAAACCGAGATCAGATGACCATCTTGTAATTGTGCTGCGTGAGAGAAACTTGCAGTGCTGCGAAATGCTGCACAATGTGTGTGTGTGTTTTCACACAGGCTTGGACTGCTGCTGTAGATGCTGTCCATGTTCAATGCATGAGAGGGAAGTTTCCATTGTTTCTGACCAGATAGTTATGAATTCTGTGGGTGTGAGGGAAGTGTGTACTTCTGCCTGGTGCTGTACCTATTTGTGTGTAAAAATCTTGCTATGCATGTGAGTTAAGCTTGCACTCATATACCCCAGCGCTGTTCTTTACACTTGAACCAAATTTGAAATGCTGCTTGTTCGTTGTGTCCAAGGAGACGTTAAATGGCTCTGCCTGGTACCACACTTGCTCTATGTGCTTGAAGGAGCTTGCAGTGGCCCTGTAATACCAAACATGTTCCCTTACTTTGAAGAAAGATTGCACTGGTTGGCCCTGAAGTACCACACTTGTTCAATGCTTCTGAAGCAAGCTTGTACTAGCCCTGGAGTGCCACGCTTGTTCCATGTCTTTGAATGAAGCTTGACTTGCCCTGCAGTACCACGTTTGTTCTATGTCTTTGAAGAAAGCTTACATTGACTGGCCCTGCAGTAGCATACTTGTTCTATTTCTTTGAAGGAAGCTTGCACTGTCTGACACTGTAGTCCCACACTTGTTCAATGTCTTGAAAGGAAACTTGCACTGATCCTGTAGTACCACACTTGTTCCATGTCTTTCAGGGAAGATTGCAATGCTCTTGACCAGAGCGGTATGTCTTTTGCGTGTTAGCCAAAGACTCTGCTCCTGCTCCCTGCGCTCTTTCTTTTTCTGTGTGTTTTACATCTGGCCTAAAGACTGTTTTAGCTCTCCTACCAGCCTTGTTTTATCAAAAATAATACATAATCTTGCTTATAGAAAATGGGCTTTAGGTAAACCCAACTTCCGTTATTCATCAGACAGAGTGACATTCACACATTATTTCAACCCTTCAGAGCAACATACATACAATTGGGTAGTGGATCCGCCCTCTTCAGTCAAAACTGATGTTTGGCTGTGCCTGGTAGACAAGCGTTGCTCTTTATGATGTCAGGTATTGTGAGTAAAAGTATTTTGCCTACTTATTCTGTGTTACTCTGCCTCCAGAGAAGTGTGACCTCAGGAGATATTTCCTTTAGTTTATCCCCCAGCAGGTCACCTGCAAACGCAGAGTGATGCTAATTGAGTAATGAGCGTACCAGCAGTTCTGCACCCACTACTATTGGACCGCACCTTAATTATGTCGAGCACCAGGCATCACGTCTGCAAGCTTCAAAACCATGCCAATATCTTGAAATGGTATTCTGCAAACCCTGTCATTTTTACTGTTCCAAGATGGCAGACCAGGGCAAAGCTTTTTTATTGAAGCACATGCCCTCCACATTTAGTTGGCATATTATTTCTTTCTTTGTTTTCTTTCTTTGTTTTTTCATATGCTTGCACTACAAAGAAAACCACCACATTGCTTTTTAGAAGGCAAGTGTAACTTTTTTTTTATGCCAAAACTCTTCCCCTCAAAGGTCCACTAATATCAGACTCACATAGTCAACAGTACTGGTCCAAGTGTGGCTGATGGGAGATTAGAGAACCTCAGTGGACATTCAGGCTTCAGTGTAGCTTACTTCAAAAGCTTTCAATTAGACTAATGGGCTGATGCATCAGATACTCAACCTGTGTCTCCTATGCAATCATCTGTTCAAACTCTGCTCCTTCCTAGTGAGTGGTGTACCTGTGTGTAAGCCATGGGCTTGTGTATGGGCATGACAGCCACCATGTTTTGCGAGTGCATTTTGAGTGATGGGCCTATGTGAATGCAGGATAACATTTTGTTTTCTGAGTGCAGGGCAAGTTTTCTACATATTGAATGTTGTGCCTGTGTGAGTGCAGCAGTGTGAGTGTGGGGGTTCCTGCATGTTATGTCTTTGTGTGCATGCACTTTACAAGGGCCGAACCTAATCGTTTTGGTAATGCTTTTTAGGCATATGGCATTGACTTGCAGAAATGCAACGCAGGGAGTGGAAATACAATAGTGTGTGCATGAGAATGGTAGAGAGTTTTGATATGGCAGATGCAGACTCTGATGAAGGAGGTTGAGGAGTGTTGGGGCAGCTGACAGACTGAGATGTCATCCTATGAAGGGGCCCGTTTCTTTACTTGCACTAGGGCCCATGGCAAATAGCTAAGCCACTGGAAGAAAGATCCTAAATAATTTTCAATCTGTTTCGGACAGGGCTGCAGCCAGAGATTGCACTTGTTCAAGTTGTTTACAATGCACTTCAATTCTTTGACTGCAGAAAGTCCTTACTTGTGCTTCTCGACCTTTCAGTTGCCTTCGATACCATAAATAATATTTCTCTGATCAACTCTATGAAAGAATGAACGGGCATCAAATGTGTTATGCGAACTGGTTAACTTGTTATTTGTAAAACCAAAACCAGCCAATTAAAAGCACTTACTGTGTGACAAGCAATGCCAGACAACAACAGGGCATTCTAAACCTTCCATTCTGTCTCCCACACTGTTGTAATGTGTATTTGGAACCACTTATGCCTATGCTAAGGAACTTTGTGGTAGCCACAAACCCATTTTAACATTTAATTTCCGTATGACATTTCTTTGCTTCCCAACATTCTGGAAAGATGGATATCTAATTATCATAAAACTGTCTGAAAATATGCCCTGGAAACCCCAGGTAACTAAGATGACCCTGAAACACAAACAGATAGTTGGGGCCTTGGGGAAAGAACATCGTACCTCAACTATTAAACCGGTTGCTGCTGATTTGCAAATCTACGATCTAAAAGCAGTAAGCTCTGCCCTCTATGGGTCTAAATTAGGGATTTGACAGAATGGATGAACTCACCAGATCGGAGCATAAATTCCTAAGGAGTCTGGTGATGTTGCCCCACTCCATCCTCTAAGACTGGACATGGGAAGGCAATCAATTGCTGATAAAGCTAAGCTACGCCCATTGGTATTTTGGATAAGAATCAGGTCCACTCCTGAATTGTTCCCGTATGTCAATGCCCTCACAGAAGTCAGCCGCCTGGACAAATCTAATAGAATCAGCTGGCTGGGCAACATGAGGAGACTTTTATCTGACATTGGGTTACAAGGAACTTGGGAAAATAATGACCTTTCTTTGTCCCCCCAAAAGGCCAAGTAAAAACACGATACTGGTATTGGGTAGCACAAGCTGAGTTAAGCAGCGTGTCTCGGGGGAAGATAACATGAGAATTTAAGGACCATAAACTGGACAGCTCTTTGGAGCGTTACTTAGACATGATACAAGTGCCAAACGATAGGAAACTATACATCAAGTTTGGGTTCGGTACTCTCCTCCTGAATGATTTCACAGGCAGATGGCACAGTAACTCACTGACATTCCTGCGCTGCTTTGGCTGTAAAGCTTCCATTGAATTTGTTGTCCATTTAATGTTTGTCTGCCTGGCGTATGCGCTTCCTAGAGCAAATTGGCTAAAGCCTATCTGCAAACAGTTGGGATCTCGCAACCATACAGAAGCCTTGCGAATTTAAAGATCTGATGCTAGACCCCAGTTTGCCTGTGCGGTTGCCAAATTCTTTGGTCATATGTGGGGCATTAGGAAAAAGCCCAAAAGGCAGGAGAATTCTAATTTTAGTATATGGTTTTAACTATATTATTTATACTTTTTATGGTCTAGCGTTTAATCACCATTTGAATAAGCTCTAAATACACGTGCCCTTTGCCCTGTAGACTTATCTCGTTTGCTGCCTAGTTGCCAAAATCTAGGGACTGGGGGAATGAGTGCAAAGCTGAGAACTTGTTAACTTTTTACACCTGTCTATCAATTGTATATTTATGTACCCCAATTATTTAGATGGCTTTTTCCTTTTAATTCCAAAGTCATGTTTTAAATTGGTGCCATTCTTGAATTTTAATTATGACACATATTCCTGTATTCCAACCGTCAGGTGTTTTATTATTGTTTGGATACTGAAGAAGTGGAAACTTTTATGGCATGCATGCCGAAATAAAGTATTTATGATGATATCTAATTATCACTTAAAACTTAAACTTTCTAAGATCTCCCAGAAAAATTAGGCCCAGGAGACGTTTAAGTTACAGCAATGAAATTTATATCATTTTGGGAATTTTGAGTTATGCTTACTATGTGGGATTCCCCAAATTACACCATTATACCACGTTGCGTACATATGCCGCCGTTCATGACAAAACTATAGCGAAGGAGGAATGAGAACAACTTGAACGCGAGCGGCTGTGTGTGGCAATTGCGTTGTTTGTGGGGGGGTTTTTAGCATGAAATGCATTCTTGCATCATAGATTTGCACAAGGACACATTTCATGCTACAATATAGCCCCAAAGGAGAGATTTTCATTAAAAAAATTATGCCGAATTTCACATAATGTTGCTAAAATGTTGTGTAATTATGCAAAAGCAAATGACACACATTTTGCACAGCTCTAATAAAACAGATGTTAAATCATGGATCGAATCCTGTGCTCTACTGTATTATAAAATGGATACGACTGGGTTTCATCATTGTTTTTTTATATATCTTTATTGGCATTTTCAAGATAAAACCATTCAGTATACATTGGACAATGAAACGTACACCCCAGGTTCGAATAGCCTGAGCGGCTCAGAAACAACATGGATAGCAATTTTGTTGGCAGCTAAAACAGACAAACGAAATACAAAGCATATAAATCAGGACAACATAACGTTGCAGTGAAGTCAGTTAACAATACCATACATGGTTTCAGGTCCTGTCCATCAGAAGAGTAACCAACACTGTACCTTAACTGAAACAATACTAAAACCTCCGTAAACCTCTGGCTGTAGATCGTCTCTGGGTGGAGTGTAGAGGGGGGTGGTGTGGGGGAGACTTCACAAGGTGCAGTATTATGGGCCCAACAGGACGAGGTGTGGGGGAGGGGAGAGACTCGAGGTAAATTGTGAGGGCCCTCCAGCACAATCTGCTACCTCTGGCAGTCCCGTAGGGCCATAATTATTCCTTCGGATTCGAGCAAGTGGAGCAACCAACAGGGTCACCATATCTGAAAAAACATGGATTAGTGGGAGGCGGATTAAGTTTGTCAAATAATTTGAGGATGTATGTATCCCTGAGTGTGGTGACTCCCTCGCCTCCTCACCATTGCTGGTCGGACACCATGGTGTCCGCCTCAGCTAATGGTCATTTATGGGTTGCTTGAAGTCAACTAAGTATTGCGGGTTACTGCTCGGCCTTCCAGGCTATGGCTATTAGTCTCTTAAACAGGGGCAGAGCAGTGTCCATCATTTTCAAGTGGTATTTAGATCACTTAGTATGATTAGTGATCCCTAAGAGGCAGAGCAGCGAATCAGGAGATAACCTTATGTCGACCACTGTGGATATGTGATCCAGTACCTGGATTCACATATGAGCAAGCGGTGAACACTCCCAGACCATATGTAAAAACGTGGCATCTGCATGGCCATACCTGGGGCATATCGATGTTACCCCCGAGAACATCATGTGGAGCCAGTCTGGTGTGAGGTATGTTTGATGAAGGTAGTTACATTGTGTAAACTTTAGGTGAGCATTTCGCGATGCACTTTACGTACTCCAGCGCCATCGCCCACTGTTTATCGGCGAGTTCGGTTCTCAGGTCATCTTCCCATCAAGGCTTACTGCCAAGTGCATGGTCTGCACCCGCAGCTAGTAGTGCAGTATAGCGGCTAGATATTGCCTTGCGTCCGACTCCGTGCTTAAGGAAACACTCAGACCCCGGTGTAACTTGGGCTCGTCACTACCCGCTGACCATGTGTCTCTAATAGCTAGTGTGAGTGCATGGTATCTAAAGAAGGAGCCCGCTCCAAGCTCATGGAATGAATGCAGGACGCCCTCATCCTATAGGTCCCCCACCCGAGTTATCCCGGCCTCCTGCAATGGTGTCAGGTCATGCATACTTAACCACGTTCTCGTGGCAGGCTCGTCCCAAAGAGGGAGCTGTGGTGCATAAGGGATCAGATTTCATCTGGGCTGAATGTATCTGTTTCAGACCACTTTGGCTACGCGCAAGTATACTCAGACCTTTCCACTGGACCTCTGGGTGCAAGCAACCACTCCAACAAACCCTTGCCATCGAGCTCCTACAGCACAGACCTGCACTTCCCCCATCCTGTCACCAGCCAATCATATCATTGGCCACCGCAGTTGTGCTGCTGCAAAATCCAATTCGAGGTCAGGTACCCCCAGGCCACCCTCCATCACTGGACGCTGTAGCATTAGGATCGAAATGCGTTTCTGGGCGGGCCCCCAGACTAGGTCTGATTTCAATCCACTCAGTTCTCTGAAGAAGGCTTTAGTGGGCACAACTGGGAGTCCTTCAATAAAATACAACAGATGCTGGAGAAAGAGCATTTTGGCAATAGCCGTGCTCCCCATGGGTGATGACGGTAGGCGTGCCCAGAAGGTCAGAGACTGCCATATTGAGGCAGGGGTACTCCCATGGTTTCCATCTAGGAGGTCTTTCTCGCTGTGATACACGTTCGCTCCCTGATAGCGGAAGGTCTCGAAGCTCCAAGGGAGTCGGCCAAGCCCCAGCATGTCTCGGTCACCCTGTTCTACCCGGCGTAGGGGGAAGATGCAAGGTTTGCCTCAGTTCACTTTGAGGTCCACCACATTGCCGAAGCGATCTTGTAGATCGTAGAGGGCAGGTAGTGTGCAGGCATGGTCCCGCAGGTAAATCAGCACATCATCTGCATAAAGGGAGACAAGGAGAGGAGTTGGCCTAACGGCTAGGGCGTTCGACCTCGGACCTGGGGAACTGGGTTCGAGTCTCGGTAATGACGCTGAACATCCTGTGATTCTGGGCAAATCACTTAATCTCCCCGTGCCTAACAAAAATGAATGTGTGTCCTCATGTAACGTAACTGGTGCTATGTAAAGCGCTCTGATACCCGATTCGGTTGCAAGTCAAGTTCCCGCTATATAAAACTCTGCAAAAAAAAAAAAAAAACGTGCCAATCTGTACCCACTTGTATGCCCCAGATGGGGCCCTTGGTACCCAACATGGCAGCCAGCGGCTCCATGTTCAATGCAGAGATTATAAGTGAGAGCTAGCAACCCTGACGGGTCCCCCTCCCTTTAGCAAATGAGTGTGATATAGGATGTCCTATGCGTACCCTAGCACATGGTGTCTTATACAGTAGTTTGATCCATCTGAGGAATTCCGGGCCCATCCCCATGGCCTTCAACACCTGGATCAGAAATGACCAACCCAGCGTTTTGAAGGCCTTTTCAAAATCCAAGGAGACTGCCACTGGGAGGTCAGCCACTCCCTCCTTAGCGCCCATGATATGACACAGGAGTCACGTGTTATAAGAATTTGCACGCTGGGGGATAAACCCGCATTGATCGGGATGAAATAAGGAGTCGAGCATTGGAAGCAGTCTATTGGCCAGTACCTTACTCTAGATCTTGTAATCAATATTGAGCATGGAAAGCAGGTGGTAGGAGCCCACCGTAAGTGGGTCCTTGCTCTGTTTCGGTAGCACCACTATAAGGCCCTCATGAAGGGAGTCAGGCAGAATGTAATTTAGGGGCTAGGGTAGCTCGCAACGTCGTATTCCACGGGGAAGCCATCGGTGCCTGGAGTCTTGCCTCATGACATTTGCCCATTTGGCGGATAGCCAATTGAAGCTCCTCTACCTGTAGGGGTGTTCCAGTTCCAGTTCCATCAACTGCAGTGGGAACAGGCAGAAAAGAGTGATCTCCTGCAGTAAAACCCTGATAGCTTGCAGAGGAGGGGGGGTTCTGGCGGGGGAGAGTACAGTTCTTCACAGTAACAGAAACACGTCATTGATATCTCCCTGGGTGTTAACTATCTGTACCTCCGCATCGCAGATTGCCCCTATGAGCATCCTAGGGATCTCTGACTGCTGTAACCATGCCAATGTACGCCGTGATTTATCACCATCTGCATGCTGGCAAGCCAGGAAGGTCTTGTAATGAAGGTCACTCAGTGGCTTGTCTTCGACGCGGTAGCAACTGCGGAGATCAACCAAACGAAACGGAGCCCCTGCCACCATCATCGCTTCAATTTGATTAAGTCTGCTACAGAGCAGAGGAGTGCGGCCCTTGCTCCCCAGGCCTTGCAAATACAGTGCTACCTCATGACCACCTTCATGGCATGCCATTACATCCCCCAGTATTCCACCGTACCGTCATTCGCATCAAAGTATTGTGTGAGGTGAGTGTCAATGGCCTCCCTATAAGTCACATCACACAGCGCTTCAGTCCGTTATCTTCAAGTCAGGATGGCGGTCTGGGTCACCTACCAATAAAATGTAACCTTGAGTGGGTTATGATCTGAGAATGTCCTGCCCAGGTATTCAGAGGTCTGCACCAAGGGCCAAAAGTCTGATGTAGTCGAGTCTGGTGTGTACCTGATGACCTGGGGCATAAGAGGAGTATTCAGGGTCTCAGGGGTGACCTAAGCGCCAGATATCATGTGAATGCAGCACCTTAGTCCAGTGCTGCTAGTGTTTAGTCACTTGAACCCCCCTGCGTGCCCAGGAGAGGGGGTACTGACCGGTGTATGAAAATGAAATCCCCACTCCACAGCCCGGCGGCTTGGAGATTTAGAAGCAAGGATGGAGACCGAGAGGTATATTTACTAGGAAATGGCACAGCACAGCGAGCAATTTTGCAGCGCTGTGTTTTCCCTTGTACCGGCGCTAAAAATAGCTGCCTAGTGCCAGTGAAGACACCCTTGCGCCATTTTGCAAGGGTGCCTGCTTTGCAGGGATGATTGTTTATGTGCAGGAAGGTGTCCCTTCCTACACATAAACAATCAATAATGGTGATTTGCTACTTCTATGTGTGCTGCATTCTGCAGCACACATAGAAGTAGCAAATTGTCGTTAATTAATGTTTTTTTCGTGCAGGAAGGGACACGTTCATTAATGGCATTTTGCTCCTTCTATGTGTGCTGCAGATTGCAGCACACATAGATAGAGCAAACAACGAGGATAAATAAAAGCTACTGTACCCCAGGTGAGTCTATCCAGGCCCAGATAAAGGAGATTCAAATAGCGAGCTTCACTTTACCTTCGCTCAAAGCATACATGCCAACCCTTGCATGACACGATCAGTTGCAACACTCATTGTAGCGATCGAGGGCACCAACCCTCCAGAAATCTTCACAGATCTGGCATTTCTGCAGGGGGGGCTGCGGGGTAATCAAAGAACCCTCATAGGAGGCAGCCGAGCTGGCAGCCCCTAGCTCAGAGTCCAAGTCTATGTCTCTGACCAGAGCTTGATATCTGTTAGTGGTACGTGTGGAAATCTAAGCAACCAGCAGCGACCTTTCCACGAGCTGTCTGCATGTCCATAAGACGGGGTCGTGTCTTGCGCGGGCATCAGCGGCGCATTGGTCTCCTTTCATTTCAGCCCTGTAAGCCATCTATGGATGCCTCTGGTTGTTCATGTACACCCTTGGAGCATAGCCACACCCAAGCCTCCTCCGAAGTTGGGAAGAAGTGAGCTGAGTCAGAGTCCACCACTCGCATATGGGCCGGAAACAACAAAGAGTAGGAGAGACCCAATGTACGAAGGTGCGCTTTAACTGCCTGAAAGGTGTTGCGCCTTCTCTGGACCTCATCAGTGTAGTCTGGATAAGCTGTTATTGTGTTACCATTATATGTCGAGGGACCCTTTGCCCTAAACATCTGCAGCAGGAGGTTCCTGTTCCTAAAATTGAGGAGGTGCGCTGTAATCGGGAGCGGTAACGACCCTGGATGCGGGGGGAGCGACCCAGGATTCTATGTGCTCTTTCAATAGAAAAGAATTTGAGAACCCTGGTGGCCAGCACCGTCATTGTCAGCCATTTCTCTAAGAACAGTTCCGTTTTAGGACCTTCAGAGCACTCAGAGAACCCCAATAAGCGGATGCTATTGCGCCTGGAGTGCCCTTCCACATCCTTCACTTTTGCTTTGAGGTCTCTCACCTCCTTCTTTAGTGTTTTCAGCTGGTCTTGCATAGACACTGTGGTAGGCCTGACTGATGTTAATGTGGGCTCAGTCTCATCAACACGCTCAGCTAGCTTGGCGTGGTCCCCCCGCAGGAGCCCAGTTTTGATTTGTATTGCTCCCAATTACGCATAGCAATTTTGGAGTCCTGTATGGCCTGTAAGACCTTATCAAACATGCCAGTGCACTTCTCCAATGTACTTTCCAATTGGCGGATCAGGTCCGTCGGAGTCAGGGCGGCTGATAGCATGGCCATGATTGATTTCTGGGGCAGGGGTTTAGAAGTCTTTGGGTGTACCATGCCACTGTATGTCCCAATCGCAATAGTCATGGGGGCTGCTCACAAGGTCACAGAGGCGAGACCATTCAAAAACAAATGCCCCAGGTGCTAAAAGCACAGTTTCGGGGTACCTGTTCCTCTGCTGCGAAACAGGTGGCAAATGCCATACATGGCCCGGGTGCCCTTTTGTGTTTGTGCTAGTGACCTATCCTCTGCAAACTTCATGCGCAGTGGCGCCCACGCGGACAGAGCAGTTGACAATGGTGTGCCAATTTGGACTTGTCGTCTCGCCCACCGTGGTCAGCAGCAATATCCCTAAAAATGTTGTCACGCGCCCTGCACATTTCTCAAGGTCCATGGTGTCGTGTAAGTTCCTATATATCCTATACAGGATCTGCGTGTTCGGATAACATAAACTGTGGGTTTGGTGGCGGACTGATTCCGTGCTCCCCCACCGGATACGTTAGCCTGTCTGTATTAGCTAGCTCACAGTGCCACTAGAGTCTCCTCTTATCGGGGAGAGAATAGTTCTTGGCAATCTCAGAACATGACAACCCTGATCCCTCAGAATCGTGGAAACAATAAACTACCTTTCTCTCAGTCACTCGTGCTCACTTAGTTTGTCTCAGAGAGATACACAGAATAAACAGGCTGGTCGTTTTCAATAAGAATTTATTGAACAGTTGTTATTCTAGTGTAGAATATATGAGCTGCAACAACCGTTAGACAGTAGCAGAGATATATGATTAGCAATACTACGAAAGTAAAGGGATGGTATAGTTCTACCAACTTGCAGAAATCATGAATATATACATGTACATAAAACACACGATAAAAAGTGCGTACTCCTACGATGCCTCCCTAACTAGATGTACCTAAATGTACCTAGCATCTATGTAGGTGTTATGCCAAGAATCCCTCTACGATCTAGTCCACCCCATTACCTGGGAGTTTAGAGAATGTGGGACCCCGTCCTGGTCTCGAGTTGGACACCCCGTGAGGGATGTTAGACCACTGCGAGCGGGAGCGTCTGCATGCAGGAACCTCAGCGTCTCTGGTCAGTGTGTCAGCTGGGAAGTCACGGTCTCCTCTATCTTCCTAAGCAAGATGTGTTGTATATATACCCATAGGTCTCCCCAGGGGTCCTACCTTGCTGTGTTACTGTGTCGGCCTAAAGGATGACGTTGGGCCTGAACTTTATACAGAGATATTATACAGGAGATGGTAATCCTACTGTTAGTCCTGCTGTGCTTCCAAGAAGCCTCATGCATAATGTATGAGAATCGAACCAGGGAAAAACCTGCGTTCTGAATGCAGTGTCATATCTAGGTAAAAGGTTAGTGCCTTAGAACTGTTATGTATGTAATGTAGGGAAGAATATAGGTGAAAGGTTGCAATGTTACCTGCGCCTATATAGGGTACCTATATGGACTATAACAATGGGGGGGGTGCAGGTAGGCAAAAGTGACCATGTAATGCAGTGACATCTGGTGGTCTCTAGGCCCAAGTATATCCCGGACATGGACGTAGGGGGTCATATAGTTTGCCTCTTGTCTCAGGTGCATAGGTAGTTTGCCTCTTGTCTCAGGTGCATAGGGATTGAGGCAAAACTCTGGTTGCTGCGCAGGGCCTCAGGTCATGGGGACTCTGTGGGAGCCATGTTAAGTAGGAGCATCAAGCACTTCATCTAGGGTCACCAATAAAGCGCCCAGTCCATGGAAGCAGGTCTTGTGGCCCCAGGTCACCCAGATGACTCACAGGGGACAATCCCTGGTGCTTCCTTGCACCCAGCACCAATTCAGGGTTAGTCAGCAGAGTTCCTGGCAAGTATTCACACTGGGGCTCCTCTCAACAAAAACAAGAGGTCTCCCAAAAGGTCAAGTCCAGCTCTCCTTTCACTTGTGAAGCATGTGGGCGATACCTAATGGCAACAATGGATTGGATGCTCGGATCAGGGAGACTCTGTAAGGCGGGTTGTCTCCTCAGCAAGCGAAGGCCTCCTCTCGTCCCGGCCTCACGGTCAGCTACAGCTATTTCCCCGACTTCAGGGAAGTGATCATCGTTAGGCGTAGCAATTCAGTTGCACCGACGAACATCACACGAGGCTGTGCACCACCTTTAGCAACCGTGGCCTCCCTCATGCAGGCAAGGGATGTCTATCAGGGCGGTGTCTCTCTCTTCAACCGTGCCTCACAGGACGAGCCGGGGACGTGGCGAGTGCAGCTGGAGTCAGGTAGGTAGCGGCCACCGTGTTCAATCCCTGCTCGGCAGCCACTACAATAAATTTCTGCTCGTGCCCCCTGGCAGGCTTAGGGGTGCTGGGGAGATAAATGAGCAACATGGAGCCTCAAATCACGCAGGATGATAGCTGGGCCCAGATGAGTGCAGAGTCTCAACGCGAGGCATCCATTTGCAGTGCCATCTTGGCCACGCCCCCCTGGGTTTTATCATTGTTAATGCAAAATCAATGAGTTCATTCTTGGGAGCTGCCGAAGCCCAGGTGAGGCACCTGCAGGTAGTTTAAAACGCAGCAGCCACGTTACTTCTTTGTCTGCCTAGGTGTTCCTCAACGGCAGCTGCTCTCAAGGTTTTGCATTGGTTGCCTGTTAAAAAACGCATCCTCTTCAAAGCATTAGTGATGGTCCATTGAGCAGTGTTCTCTTCTAGCCCTCGATATTTAGCCAATAGATTTACTCAGCATATCCCCTTCCCCCGAGCGCTGTGCTCCACTTCTGCTTCTCTTCTAGTTATTTCACGCTTTAAGCGGGCTCGTAGGGGCGGTAAGGCTTTTTCTTTTTTGGCTGAAAAGGCCTGGAATGAGCTCACCTGTGAGCTGCGACGGACTGCTTTTGAGCCCGTCTTCCGTAAAAAACGTAAGACTTGTTTTTTTTCTGGGGAGAAGTAGTTCTTCCAGTATGGGGCTGTGCATCTGGGCTCTCCTGCTAGCACCGGGACACTCCTCGGAGTACCCGTGCGGTTTCAGCAATACAATAATATATAAAATAACACTTAATAAATACATAAAAGCATATAAAATAACAGTCACATGTCTAACGTATCAGCAAATAAAGTGCGAATGGTGGTACCAATGTGTCCAGCAGCTACATGTCCACAATCTAACAAAGCGTAAATGCATGAGAATAAAAGGAAGTCATGCACAACATGATACCCTCAATAATATAGATTCCTGCTAAGGCCTGGTCATTTTCCCAAAGCGACTGGCAGTTCCTTCATGCAGGGCGAGACTGCCCGTAGGTACGAAGCTATTGAGTTAAAAACATATTCATCATTTGTCCTGAGGCAAAACGGCAATACCGACTTAACACATTTGAGCTCATATAATCTAAAAAGGGGCAGAAGCTATCTTTTACGTGCTAAGTCATATTTTGTACAGAACAGCAGAAAGTGCATTAGGTTATCCTTCCCCCTGAACTTACAATCACAATATTCACCACCTGCAGCAATACTTGAACATCTGAGAGGGTATTCCCTGGTCGGCAAGATAACCAATCTAAACTTAATATATAGGGTATGTTTATGCTCAGAATGGATCGAATCTATATAAGACATATTGGCAGGGGCATACCATTACAGAAATACTTCCCCATTATAGATCCTGGCCTTATCATGGGGAGTTTTTTCTCCCACTTGAATCCAAGGTAGAGCTCCTTAACCAGGTCAGCAGTGTCTGCCTTACGATGCTTGGGTTAGACCATAGGAACCCCAGCTGCAAGTCGCTTAATGTACATTTTAGGTAGGCCGGCTAGGTATTCCTACTGTGACCACAAGCCTAATCAGAGTCTTCCATGGATTTTAGGAAATTTTTGCCTTTGGGTTCATCACCACTCTAATCCAGTACAGCACTGGTTTTAGGGCTGCTACTTCTGCTATTGGCGTAAGATTGAGTTCTGCATAAAGTGCTAACAGAGGAGTGCCAATACCCAGTCTTAACAGGGCTCTATGAAAGTTATCTCAGCCAGTTGTAGTGGGTGCAAGTTCCCGTACCCCCAGAGCTCGGCCCAATAAGGTGCTGCTGCTACTGCCTTCTTTTTGTGAGATTTGGAGGATGGTGCTAATACGCTTGACACCTGCCTTGTGCCTGAACTTTAAAATTGCCCCAGAAGACTGACTTAAAACTAAGGTTGTCTTTTGTATGTGGTTCTTCCATTGCAATTTCTCGGTGAACCGTAACCCCAGATAGTTGTAGTCCTTGACAAGCTCGATGGGCACACCATCTATTTTTAGCCTCCTCTTAAAACTAGGAGACAGGCTCAACACCATACTCTTTGTCTTGGTACAATTGATGGTCAAGGACTTCTTATGACAGTAATCTGCAAATCTCATTAATAATCTATGGGTTGCGTTCTCTGTCTGTGCCAACAAGACTGCGTCATATGGAAAAAATAGTTTTGGGACCTTTCTTCCTGCCATGATTGGGACGTCTAGCAGTTCTTCCAGTAGCTATTCTACTACACCATTTTAAAAAAGGCTGAAGATTAGAGGAGCTAGCACAAAACCTTGCCATACACTCTTTTCTACAGGAAACAATTCAGCGCGCTCGCTACCCAGTGCGTACCTAAACCTGGCAGTTTTGTCAGTGTGAAGTGACATTATTGCTTGCACAAGGGTAATGTCGGCCCCTTGATCTACCAGCAATCTCCATAACTCCTACCAATCTACTAGATCAAAAGCTGCCTTCAGAGCAACAAAAATTAAGTATAATGAAGATTTCCTTTTGATTATATACTTGAACGAGATCATATATAGTCATACTGCTTGGTCGATGGTACCCACCCATGGTCTGAAGCCAGCTTGGGCCTCCGTTATGATGTTCGGGCTATCCACCCAAGTTGTAGCCTATTTATTAGGAATTTCAAAGGATTTTACCCGTCCCATCTAAATTAGAGATTGGGAGGTAATTGGAGGGGCTACCTCAATCACCCTTCTTAAATATGGGTACCAGTATATCTGAACGCCAAGAAGATGGAACGTTGTTAGTAGCCAAGGACTAGTTGAATACATTTGCAAATACTCTAGCCCACAATTGAGGGTCCTCCTTGTAGATATCAATAGGCACTAGATCTGGGCCTAGTGCTTTGTGTTTCTTCATACTTCTCAGTGCCCGTTCTTCTACTGGTACTAAGATGTTGGGTGCAGAATGCTCCTTATAAAGGTCCTCCCTAACTGGGGATCGGAAATGTCATTGGCATCATCCCTATACAAAGCACTGAAGTGCTTGACTCAGGCCTCCAGGCCAATGTGGCAATCCAATGTGTTAGCTGCCCCCTTCTCCACATGGGTGACAACTTCCCAGACCCTTTTGGTGTTTTTCATGGAAAAGCTCTCTCTCAAATCTACCCAAAGGATATTTTGCACTGCCAATTTCTTTGTCTTGAGAAGGCGTTTTTACTCTTACCTACATGTTTGGAAATGTCGTCTGCACTGGTAATTACGATGGTGCAGTATCAGAGCTTGCTGCCGGTGGGACAGGCAACCCATACAGTTCAACAACAACAAGCTGCCTATAATTCACATTACTGAGTACATCATAATGGTGCAAAAATATGGAGATACAGCATCAGCATTAGAAATAGGACAAGAATGACCGTGTCGGGGAACCCATGGTGGTGTAGGTAATATGAAGTGGTGTGAGGTAGTAATTGGAGACAAAGGGTAGTGAGCAATGTGGTATATGGGGATAACTACACTGTTAATCGGTCGTATCCTGGTCAAAGGTATGGAGGTAATCACAAAGGTGTCGCGAAATATCCTTAGGGCGGGACGTCGAGGGCTCGAGGGTGGCGTAGTCCCCGCTAACACTATCGCAGTGAGCCATGCTTTTGAGCCAGGCAGCAGAGGTGGGAGTCCTTTCGGAGCCCCAATGAAGTGCAATCTCACGTTTTACTAATAAAAAGTCCATGGAGGTGAGTCTTCCCATGAACCGGGATTTTTTTTGGTATATCCCAGGATGGCCACTATGGGGTCTGAATATCCAACATGTTTGTAACGTGTGAGAAAACTGAGGTCCAATACGTAGAAATGACGGGGCCTGTCCGTTTGAGGTGTGCAAACCTAGTGGAGTCAAATTTGGCAATTTCTGAGGGGGTGAGACATGTGCGGTGTAAAAATTTGAAATGTAGTCATTTATGTCTGTGGTTGAGCAAGACTTTTTATGGATCTGGGAGCAGCAGTATGACCATATCGAGTCTGTAAGAGGGGTTCCCAGGTCATGCGCCCATATCTCCCGCACCCTAGTAGTAGTGTCTGGTTTCATGGCTAGGCATGAGTGGTATAATCTAGAAATCATGTGGTTACCCTCTGCGTCCAATACAACCAGCGTCAGTGGCGAGAAAGAAGTCCTCTGGGGGGGGGGGGTGGAGAGGATAAGTAGGCAGCAGGGATCGCAGAGTGTTATGTAGTCTTTGAAAGATTAATCGGTGCATATATGGAGCATTGCCAAAGTGAGGGTCTGTGGCAGTTTGGAAGACATGGCCATCAGGAAACAGATCTCCGATGATGAAGAGATTGTAACAGCGCAGTGTAAACTGCACTAATTTTTCCCGCATGAGCGGGAGCCACGGGTTGTCATGGAGTGGAATATCTGAGAATAGAGAGGGCCGCCGCCCAGCAATCAGAACAGTGTCCGCCAAGCCCAACAGGTCGTGGACACTGATTGACCATCATGGCGTCTAGTGGTATGCCCTTCAGTAATATTGCTGCGTGTGGAAGGCCGTTCAGTTGGTCACGCTCTGGTTTCAGGTAGGGGATGCGGGCATCCAGGAGGTACCATTGATGTGAGTATTGGCAATGAGCAGCAAGATAGTACAGGTGGGGACAGGCAACTTTAACCCCAATCAGCTTTGACCACAGAAATTCAATTTTTTTTAATAACGGAATCATTAGCAGACATTATGTTATTACTGCTATCAATCAGGGTTATCTCGATTATAGTTCCATATTTTATAATTATAGTTTCCAGGATTGGTATTTCATTTTAATATTTCTCTTTATTCCACCTTATTCTCTTCCGGCTGTTAGTTGAAACATTCTCAGGGACATAATTCACCTTGCAGAGCATGTCAGCTTTGGAGTGCCTCATGGAGCTCAGTTTCATGCATAGTAGCACAGGGTCATGATCGCGCTCAACTCTTTTAATAACAGCCATAATATGGACGCTCTCCCAGCATTCAATATTGATTATAATGTAATCTATTAATGATGTTATTCTGCCATTGTCATAGGTCGCTTTAGCAGAATAATCCGAAGGAGTACGGCCATTAATGAAGCGTAATTGATGGTTTATTAAGAAGGTTGAAAAGGCTACGCCCTTCTTAGTTAGCTTGTAAAGACTTACATCTGGCTCTGGATACCTAAGCAATTATCTTCCATCAATATCTCACAGTTGACAATGGCGTCAGTTGGCTGCGTATTAAAATCACCATACATCAGTATTGGATGCTTGCTCCTTTTGCCTTCCCCAAATACCTTTTGGTCAACAAATTCTTCTTTCACATGTTCAATGTAGCTAACAAAGTTCCTACAGACTGTTGTTTTCCTCTTAGGGTATCCGTATATAGGTTTTCCGGTATCATGTCCTTATATAGGCACAATTCGCCCTGCCCTTATATAGGCATAAAATCCCAGTCCTTATTTAGGCATTAAACCGTGCACTCCAAATACAAGCATGGTCTCCGACATCCGTCCACCCTAACGTCACGACGAGTTCTTGAAGAACAGACCCTTAGGCTTCGGGAGTTTCCCTAGCACGGGACTATTGATTTCTTCAAGGACTCATCTATTATGCATGAACCGTTATACCTTAGGGGTTCATTCATGACGTCTTCCGCTGTCCGATTCACGTCAATGCTAACATTCTGAGGTACCTCTCAGGTATAAATATACCTTCCCTAGCCCTTGTAAACTAGAGGAGACCTCGACTTCAGAGGAGCCTGTTTCCCGGCCTGACGCACTGAGAAGACGCTGTTATCCCTGCACGCAGAGAATCCAGCTTCCAGTGATCTGACTTCCCTCGCGGGGTGTTGGAGTTCGAGTCTGGCAAGAGATTCCTACCTCTCTTATTCTTAAGGTATGGGGCTGACTAGAACCTAGAGGGACTCTTGGCATACTAGGCATACTAGACTTAACATACTCTTAGTATACCATAGTAAGGAATACTTCACCTACTTCATACCTCTCCCTACACCTAGGTTAGGTACATTGGGGTAGAACTAGCTTAGAAACGCATCGTATGAGTACTTGCATTTTTTAGTCTGTGTTATTTATGTAAATGAATATCTACTAAAGATCATGCTAGCGCAGTATTATTTATTTGTACTGCTTATGCTGTACATTATTTATCTTGCATATTGTCTTGTGATCGTAACTGCACATATCACTTACACGAGAAACAAGACTGTTCAATAAATCTTTTATTGAAACGCCCGTCTATTCTTTCTGTGTAACTTTGAAGAAAACTAAGTATGCACGATTGAGCTGAGTGAAATAGTTATGTATTGTTTCCACGACTCTGGGACACGTTCTGATTCTAAAGGAAACAAAGTTGTCATGTTTTGCGGCTGCCAGAAACTACTCCCTTCTTGTTTGTCAAGGAGTTTCTAGTGGCCTCTGAGCTAGCTGGCACAAGTAATTAAGTTTAATATACTCGATAGGAACATACTGACCTTAGTCCTATGTCAAACCTATAGGGGATATTATTCCAATGCGCAGAGCCTATTAGGGAAATAGGAGCTACACTACATGGCGCCCAACGTTTGGTAAGGCGGTAATTTAACGCTAGATACTGAGTATCTCAGCCGTGCTTTTTCTCTCAGAGACCCCTACCCATATACTCCAAAAGACGTCTGGAGTGGGCAGGGTTAAGTATCCACCGCGGCTACATAGGGAAACACCCTAAATATTAGCTGTTTGGTTTGCTCAACTTTGAAGGATACAGTGTTCCAAAATATTGTGCACCTTATCTTTATTTCCTTGAAACTTGTTCTACATTTTTCAAACAACAAAATGCCTGACTCCGACACTGAAACCGGAAACGGTGGAGCTGCGGATCAGCCAGCTGCAACAGCTTATAACATCACAGGTTTTATTGAAACCGAGGAGGGTGTTATAGACATCCCTCAAAACTTAAGAAGAGCCATCACACTAAAACTTATAAAACACGGCCTACCACCAAGAGGCGGTAGAGCAGTTTTCGTGATAGAGGTACACAAATCCTTTCAGACAGAGGTATTCTATTCATGGGTAATATTTCCTGAATCAAATTCAGTAACACACACGTTTCACTTCTACAAAGAAGATGATCCACCAGAGGAATACATTCCATTCGAGGATATAGAAATTCCATTAACATACCAGGAGCATCAGCTCTGATTTTAAGGCGCTCTAAAACATCACAGAAACATTACCAGGCTCGGTCCACTAGGTAGACCAGGAGCAACATGGCCGATTCTAGCCGGCTATACACCTCATCCCGACATTGAAGAAATGTCAGACGAGGAACTACTTGTTCAACTACAAGAAATATTAAAAATCTACAGACAACTGGTCCAATATGTCATGCGGACTTTCACAGTCCAACAACCACTGACACTTCCAAATCAAACTCCTCAACAGGGGAATACACTAAAAATTACACCACAGACTCTATACGCAGTCATGGGTAAAATGCCCACAAAACGTGAGCAAATTCCATTCTGGATAGCTCAAAAAATTACTCAAATCGAAGCAGTATTTCCAAATACTAGCCCGTATGAGAAACACAGAATACTGACATTCAGTTTACCAATGGGGATCACACCACAACTGGAAGACTGCACCACTTGGGGCTCAGTCTTTGCTGCCATCTATACTAAAACACATGGCATTCCGTCAATTGCGGTAATACCTGATGTCCTGAAACAAATTCAAAACGAATACGGGGCAGAGCCTGCTCTAAATTTAGGTATGAAATTACTGAAAAATTTCGACCAGGTCTCAACAATAATAATATCTAATATTAAAGGGGAGGGAGCAGCAGTGGCGATCCGCCAAAAATTAAGGGAATTCGATGTTACAGAACATCAAACTGAGCTACCCAGAATAATTGAACAATCTTATGCAGAATTAGACAGAGATAGTTTGGGTGGAAGACCAGTGAAGCCGAAACTATCTGAAAGTCCTGAGAAGGACTCAATTAAACAAACTCCTACATCTTCTAAAAAGAAGTGGGAGACTAATAAACAAAATTCAAACGAGAAACGTTCTCAATCCCGAGGTAGGTCTCCTCAAAAGGAGCCCTCTGAAAGGAGGTATAACCTCAGGAATAGGGATAATTTGAGAAAGCCTGACAGGTATCAAGGTACTGATACACGTTCCTCTCGTCCCTTTCAGATCTCATCACAGACTTCGGAAAGAAGAGGACGATCAGAACATAGAGAAGAACGCGTGAAATACAAAGAAGAAAAACACGCTCCAAAAAATAAAACAAACCTCAATTCTCCAAAAAGAAAGTAGCAGGTCAAAAGATCAGACATGCCGAGAATACTGAGAACACAACTCAAGAACGGAGAATGGGCTCAGACAATGCTGGACAGTGCAGCAGAAGTCACAATAGCTCGCCAGAACCTGAGGGAACTTCTGGAGATAGTGGACTTGAATGAGTACATTACAGTTGAGACTGTAGACACCAGGGTTAGTACTCCACAAAAGTTATATGAAATAACACTCCGGATGGAGGGAGACATACCTAGACAGGTGAAAGCACTTTTTTGGGAAAGACTATCAAGGGGCTATGACATACTTTTAGCGGAAAAAGACTGGCCACCACAATTTGTCAGGGAGTGCCCACATGGTGAGGACATTATTATGCCTGCCTTCTCCAACCACATTCCAATTCACCTAAAATATACATATGCCAGGAAATGGGCAGTAGCCCAGGCCCCAGCATTATATAAAAATCATGTAGGATGGGATGAGGACTCGCCTCACCATAAAATACATCTGAAACATGAACCTACTGCACAAAGGCAGTATCCAATAAAGCAAGAAGCTAAAAAACAGGTCAGGGAGATCTTAGATCAACTTGAATACCAAGGGGTGATTGAAACATGCACCTCCTCAATGAACAATCCTTTGTTTCCTGTCTCCAAACCAGACAACACCTATCGTCTAGTTTTGGATTACAGACACCTAAACACTTGTTCAAAAACCTTTGCAGTACAAAATGCACATAGCACAGCATTAATGAATAACATTGTGCGTAAAAAATATAAAACCACATTAGACATCTCAAATGGTTTCTTTTGTCAAAACATAGCACCTGAAATCAGGTACTTAACAGCATTCTCCATAATGGGGAACCAACGTCACTTTTGTCGACTCCCACAAGGGTTCAAGAACAGCCCAGGTTTATTCTCAGCGAGGGTAACGGAGTTACTACAAATTTATGACAATGAGGCATTGTCCTATGTCGATGACATATATCTGACAGACGATGACCTGGACAAACACTTGAACAGGGTAAGCACCATTATACTGGGCTCCGCCTCTGAGGGCTACAAGTTCAACTTTAAAAAGTCCCGAATTGCCCATCTCAATGTCCTATTTCTAGGATATGAGCTTTCAAGTGAAGGCAAGAGCTTGGCAGCTAACTTTTTAGAAAAGTGTGCGCTGCTCCAACCTCCAAAAACGCAAAAAAACTTACAATCCATCCTGGGTTTCCTAAATTTTGGAAGAACATACATTCTAAACTACGCAGAAAGGGTTAAACCTCTCTACGCATTAATCAAACCTGATTTTTCAATCAAAAATTGGACAAACGAACACACAGAAATCTTGCGTTCACTCCAGGCTAACATGTTAGCAACAAATCACTTACAAACACGCGTGAGTCAACGCAATTTGGTGATCCGAATAATTTCGGGTCAATGCGGATTTACCTACTTAACCTTCAATGAGGGTGAGAAAATACCAATCGCATACAAGTCTCATTTGTATACACAAGCGGAAATGCGCTTCAGTTCAACTGAAAAAATTCTGACAGCAGTTCAAACCGCTGTAGCAAAAGAAAGAGCCTTAGCCCAAGGGAAACGCCTTATTGTCGTAACCCCAGTACCAGCTTTAGAAGCGGTCACAAAAGTAAGCATTCCAAATGCTAAACCATTACATCCAAGATGGATACAATGGGTTAATTCTCTTGCTGCAACAGATGTTGAATATGTTTTTGATCCTGATTTAAAAACACAAGCATTCCTGCAATATGAACAAGAATGTCCTCTGCCCACTGAAATTCTGCCTCTCGATCAGTACGAATTCATAATTTACACTGACGGATCCACACAACCCGCAACAGGGAGTAAGCAAGCTTACAGTGCAGCGTGTGCAATCGTTAAAGGTTGCATGCGAGATGGCATCTTCAGACCTATGGTCACAAAAACTCAATCTCTAGGAGATTGTACAGCTCAGCGAGCTGAACTACAAGCATTCAAACTGGCACTTGAAAGTACAGATCGAGAATTCCCCACACTGATAGTGTGTGATTCCTTTTACTGTGTTCAGTCGTATAATAAATATAAACAAAACTGGCTTGAAAATGGTTTCAAAGATGCGAAAGGTGGCACAATAAAGCACAAAATGCTTTGGGAACAAGTAGTTCAGTTGAAAAACGAACTACCAAAGGCTCACGTGATCCACACACTGAGTCATCAACGTGATGGCGTTCACGTTGCAGGGAATTCATTGGCTGACGAAGCCGCGAAGGGGGCTGTTCAGACGGCTTCCGTAGCTGCGATCACTCGTTCAAAAACGAAAATAGACGGTGAGATAATGTTGGCTGTCAATGCTTCAAGCAAGGGCAGCAGTGCAGCGTTACCAAAAAAGTTTCCACTCAAGTACTCTTATGTAATTGATGCGAACAACGTTCCTTTTGCTCGAATCCCTGGAGTGGGGGATAGGGTAATTCCAAACATGGAACGTAGAGCGGCCTTGATTTATGAAACACATTTGGGGGAGGGCCTGTCACATCAAGGGATCTCTAAAACAATTTTGACATTAAAAGAGATGTACTGGTGGCCTGGAATGAATACAGAAATTCACATATTCATCAACAACTGCTTAGACTGTAAATTACAGCGAGAAAGCCACCAGACACCATGCTACGAATGTAGCTGCCCAGTACAGACACCACTGTTAGAGAGCATTAGACTATCTACGCGCATGCGTCCTTCTGGACAAATACAATCCCACAAATACTGAATCAAGGTTCCTATGGATATGGCCTCAGCGCTCGGCTGACGCTCGAACTGTTATAAAAGATTTGCGAGTCTTTATCGGCACATACGCAATAGGCACGCTACATTCTGACCAGGGCCCTTCGTTTAGCTCTCGGGCTTACAAAGAAGCCATGGCCAGTCTGGGCGTTGCATTGCGGTACTCCTCTCCATTCCATCCTGAGGGAAATTCGGTTGTGGAAAGGAAAAACCGGGACATAAAGCAGTCTATAACAGCTAGGGTATTAGGTTCGGGTGACGGGTGGGTCAAACATCTTTATGGGGTCCAACGCTAATTAAACAATCTGCCAAGAAGTTCTCTAGGGGGGGGGTCACTCCATATGAGGTCCTATTTGGGACAAGAATGTGGGTACCAGATCTCGATGACGTGGGTACAGTGGTGGAAAATAAAACGTTTGATATCAAAGATCGTTTGGCTGTTTTACAGGAACTGAATGAGTTAAGAACGAAACAAAGCAACGTATTCCTACAGCCAACCACCACTGGGGAAAAACCGGCGGTCCCAGCAAGGCCTGTCTGGATTCCAAAAGTTGGGGATCTAGTGAGAGAAAAAATTGCGGACAAGAAGGAATTTGGACCTTCTTACAGACAACCAGTACCTGTCCTAGCAGTTCAAGGAACAAGAACAGTACTTCTGCCGCCCCTTGCTGGAAGAAAGGAGAAAAGATTTGTGTCAATCGACATCATCAAACCACAGTATGTGGCCAATACTAAATAGTAGGCCTCGTGGACTCCGACCTAGTAGCAGACGCACTCCTCTTGCTACTATCCAAGAGGTTCAGACTGAAAGACTGATAACCATCGAGAATTCAGCAGTAACAGATGAAGGACTAAGCAACAATGCAATGGAACTCATCCCTCTTGAAAATCAAGTAACAGTTCATCCAAATACACCTGTCTACACCAATGTAGCAAGTGATCAACTGGTTCCAGCGATTTCTACAAATCCTGATGCAATTACAACAATTGACAGAACTGCTTCTGGCTATTTCATTAACTTTGATACGTTCTCAGAAGATCCGAGTGAACCTGAAACGACGCCAGCATCATTGAAATTCAAGCAGCAAGTACAAGACTTTCTTCACTTTCTGAAAAAGACTTATTTGGTTTCTCCATGGATTGAACTCTGGATTACATCTGGACTTTTTGTTTTCCTGCTCTGGCTAGCTTTGGTTACAACTGTGAGCGTGCTTATAAGTGGCAGATACATCCATGTGAATACTGAAGGAAAAGACGTGAACGTACTTTTGAAACCTCATAAATCTTCCCATCGTGAAGCAAGAGACTTGTCATCAGTGAACATCACAGCCGTTCCTATACAGGATGGTATAGTGTGGGACAAAACAGATTTTGATATCTACGGCCCGACGGAACAATTGAACATTCCACATTTGTTTAAAATTTCACTAAGTGATCTAATTTCGTCCAGTACCTATTCTGATGATTGGGACTTTGAGACTGTTAATGACATAATGTTTGACCTACAAAAATCTGCTGCATTTTCTAAAAATGAATATTTAGAGGGTTCATCAGACTATGAACAACTGTATTGTTATAATCACTATGGTCATCATTATTTGCATAAATCTGCAAACCCTAGAAATGTGTTTATGTTTAACCAATGGGAGCATTGTCCTACACCACCACACGGTAGTTCAAAAACATTTGCTAACAAGTTTCCATATTTTTCAGGGTACAATACATCTGATCCAGAAACGTTTTACTATAAAAATGTAAACAAAACGGGACTGAAAATTATGTTAACAAATACGAAACACATTTACTCTGCAACATTTATTGCCCAACTGTCTAGACAGGGTTTCGACTTATGGAAAGACACAATAGACACAAAAACTGTGTGGGGTACTAAAGATTGGCAAGTGCAGGGGATAGAAGCGTTATTTAGAGCCTGTATCATCCCTGAACAAATAATGTTTTTGAATGAAACTGTCCAACAAACATCTTGTCTTGGACTAGCCAAGATCAAAGAGATGAAGACACCTTCTGTACCAACACCTGCCAGTGATAATAATACACAGGCAGTGGTGACAGTTGACAATATACTACAACTCAACAGATCTAATCCTGATTGGAAAAAATGGTTGATCTGGCCCACAGACACGAACAACTGTCAGGAAGGATTCCTGAATAAAACTCAGGGCTTTACTATTCATAGGCCAGACCCAAGATACGTCCAAAGACAGCATCCGGGGGTAGTAACAACATACAGTGTAGGAAAATTATGCCTCGATTGGCTTCAGAAATCTACACTACAGGATGTGAAACAACACTTATCCTTACTTAAAGAAGACGCAGACCTTAGGGAATTCTTGTTTGGACCAAGAAAACCGCGTCAAAAACGTTTCATATATGCCGGCATTTACGCTGCCTATAATGAAGCATGGAAAGTGTCACAGATGGAGGCCGCAGAACGAATACGTGAACTTGATCGTATTAATTTAGAGAAAACACTCACTGTGGTCGACAATGGGTTAACAACTTTGTCCTCCAGAATATATTCATTGGACGGCATTGTATCTTCTGCTATCGACATACTAGAACAAGATTTGGCGATGTTACAGCAAGGCCAATCTCAATTACGTTCTATTGTGTTATTAAGCTGGACGCTGCAATCCTTGCACGCGGGCTATGTGCCTTGGCGTTTTATCAACACATCAGCTCTGTTTGCAGAATATAATCTAACTGATAAACAGATCGAACTGGCACAAAGGGGAGCAAAGTATACAGTGCTGAGCATTGAAAAACTGGAAAAGTTACCATTCACAGTGGCAGAAAAACCAGCTACAGAATGGCTCATTCATGGCAAAATCACATTACCTGTGACTACTTTTCAGTTTCAGTATTGCCTCAGACAAATGCAAGCAGGCAAATATGAAAGGTTGGGTAAGGAATACATTAAGACATCTTGGGATTTACCGTATACATATAGATGTTGGAGTGGGGATCGTGAAGTGTTTTTGAGCGGTACACACTGTAAACGTGCACTGAGCGGTTCACTTATATGTCAGGACATTTCTTTACACGGGACTTGCAATGGTTCTGTGGCAAATTTGTCTTGCCATCAGCAGGGTACACCAGCTGCTGTGATTAATCCAACGTTTGGACAACTTTCTAATGGGAGTTACCTCATGTTGAATGATCAGAGTTGCTGCAGCATGTTGTCAGGCATCCCATATCTAGTAACGGTCAAATCCAGGGTCACTTGCTGTATGCAAGTATTGTTTGCCCCAATAGACACAGTCAGGGAGTCGCCTTTGTGGCCTTCGCTGAACGTCTCTTTTATAAGATTTGATACTTTGAGCAGAATGAAAGCCATGCTTTTACAGCAAACAGTGCCTTTGACCTCGGCCAAAGAAACCTATGATCTACAAGTAGCAAGGACTTCGGCTGAGATACAGACTTTAATACGTACAAACTGCCCTATACATTTCGTGGAAATGATAGGACGTATCTTTAACATGTCAGATACAAATGGAATTGTACATGTATTTAAGAGCATCTGTTCCGGTCTGTTAGCACCTTTCCAGGCAATACTCGGAATCATCCCGAACTTTGCACATTCGGTGTTTGGTAGCATACCATTAATTCTAGCACTTGTTGCCGGAATTCTATTTCTCTTCCTGCTATTACGCTATGGCCAGCCTATTCGCAGACATCACTCCGAGCGAAATGGAGAAAGCTCTCCTTGAACGAAAGTGCCGTGAGCGAATAGTACAGCTTTTGGGCATGACTCGTCTACGGGACCTGAATACCACGTGGTTCCTGTCATTCAGACCAATCTGGCAAGATTGCATCTTACCTGTTCTACGATGCCTGCTATGCGGTGAAGAATGCGTGCTGGACACCTGTCTAACATTTCCATCAGCAACGCCGACGGATGTTGATACTCTGCTGGTCCCGATAACGGCCCATGCTCTGTGTTGTCCCCAGAGGCTACCAATCCTGATGTCAGCGTTCATTGAGATCTCACAGACGCTTCCGGCTGCTGCTGAGGTACGAGAAAGATCTACAGGCACACAGGTAACAACGGACGCGAACATTGCTGCGGCATCCTGTGCTGAAAGCGATGCTTCACATCTCTGTGCAATTAATCTACTACACGAGGTGTTCCAACTGACACCAACTTCGGTGGACGATATTTTGTCTACAGAAATAGATGAGCTCATGTTTACACCAGACCCGTAAACTGACTCTGATTCAGCCCACAGTGTTCCAGAGATGCAGTAACAATTTGGCCTTCATACTTCAAAAACTTGGAACTCTTCCCAAAATTGACCTTTTTCCCATTTTTCGAACTAAAATGGCACTTCAATCTGCTTAAAGTAGAACTAGCCTTATAGTACAGACTTCAGCGGTACTTCCACAGACACTTAGTCATCTTGTTTGTCTAAAAAGTTCATTAATTTCCATGACATGAAATGACTTTGATTTTGGAAAACGTATCTATCATTTTTTTGTCACATGTAAATATTACTGCTTATTTCATTCAAATTGCATTTTATTTTAAATATATGCCTGAAATGAAAAGCAATGCTTAAAATGTACAGTACCTTTTGCATTCTGATAGGTTTTTTAAATGCCTTTTAAATGGTTTTAAGAAATATTTTAGCAATATGCGGTACTCCATTTAATGTTTAGCATTTTTAAATGTTTAGCATTTTAGTATTATCGTACACATGAAAGTGGAGTGGGTGTTGTATTCCTCTTAGGGTATCAGTATATAGGTTTTCCTGTATCATGTCCTTATATAGGCACAATTCGCCCTGCCCTTATATAGGCATAAAATCCCAGTCCTTATTTAGGCATTAAACCGTGCACTCCAAATACAGGCATGGTCTCCGACATCCGTCCACCCTAACGTCACAATGAGTTCTTGAAGAACAGACCCTTAGGCTTCGGGAGTTTCCCTAGCACAGGACTATTGATTTCTTCAAGGACTCATCTATTATGCATGAACCGTTATACCTTAGGGGTTCATTCATGATGTCTTCCGCTGTCCGATTCACGTCAATGCTAACATTCTGAGGTACCTCTCAGGTATAAATATACCTTCCCTAGCCCTTGTAAACTAGAGGAGACCTCGACTTCAGAGGAGCCCGTTTCCCGGCCTGACGCACTGAGAAGACGCTGTCATCCCTGCACGCAGAGAATCCAGCTTCCAGTGATCTGACTTCCCTCGCGGGTGTTGGAGCTCGAGTCTGGCAAGAGATTCCTACCTCTCTCATTCTTAAGGTATGGGGCTGACTAGAACCTAGAGGGACTCTTGGCATACTAGGCATACTAGACTTAACATACTCTTAGTATACCATAGTAAGGAATACTTCACCTACTTCATACCTCTCCCTACACCTAGGTTAGGTTAGGTACATTGGGGTAGAACTAGCTTAGAAACGCATCGTATGAGAACTCGCATTTTTAGTCTGTGTTATTTATGTAAATGAATATCTACTAAAGATCATGCTAGCGCAGTATTATTTATTTCTACTACTTACGCTGTACATTATTTATCTTGCATACTGTCTTGTGATCGTAACTGCACATATCACTTACACAAGAAACAAGACTGTTCAATAAATCTTTTATTGAAACGCCCGTCTATTCTTTCTGTGTAACTTTGAAGAAAACTAAGTATGCACGATTGAGCTGAGTGAAATAGATATTATTCCAATGCGCAGAGCCTATTAGGGAAATAGGAGCTACACTACAAGACTACCTGAATCTCAGGGGACCAGCCAGGCAAAATGTAAACATTCAGCATATCACATCAGTTTCTAAGCCAGTAATGAAAACCCTCACATGGAGAACACTGGGAAAGAGGTGCATAGCACCAAGTTGCTCTATTTTTACATTTCAACTTGCGGGACACCCATATTAGGAGGCCCCCAGATGGACGCCTCTTTATAGAAAGTTTAGGCTGTATTCTTATTTTCAAGAAATAGTTTACATTGCTTTCAGATAAAGCCCTTGTTTGCTGAAAACAGCGGAGCTATAAATTTCAGGCAATCCTCATTCTCCAATTTTTTGGTCAGACCCACTATGTTCCAGAACACAATATACAAACAATCCTTGTTAATGGAGCGCACTTCGTTGGCCTTAGGTGCCCTATAGAAACCATTAACAGGATCTGGCAGTATATGTTCCCCATTAATCAATTGAGCTTCCCTTTTATCGTGCATGTCCTGCTACTTGCCAGAGCTGTTGCTATCCATGACCAGTCTTAGCAATCTGGCTCTCTCACCATTTCTACCAAGTTTGTAAGTTTTATTATCCTTGAATTATCATTTGTAGTAATACAAAGAATGTCCTAAGTATCCTCATTAAAGCCCGGCCAGTTGTTCTTTTCTGACCTTTTTAAAGGGCGAATTTTAATGGGGCTTGACAGCCCAGGAAACTTTTTGGGGCCAGTTTTGCCATGCTGAGTCTGTGACTCTTTGATCTATGTGGTAACATGGTAGGACGTCAACTCCCATTACGTGGAAATCGTCAAGATGATTTAACACTAGCCTGGTTATACTTGGTGCTGCCAACTCCACTTGGGACAATAGAACTTTACTCCGTCCCAGCCCAGCTTGTTGATTAACTAGCTTTACTCTCTATTGAAGACACCACCCTTAACTCAGGGAACACATAAAAAGGGCTAATAGCCTTGGTCTATTCAGGGGATTCAAGGACCCCACATCAGTAAAGAGATCAATAAATTCCAGGAAGCCGGTAGCTACTTTTTAGTCATTTGCGACAGTCTTATCCACACAATGGCAAATGCCTTCTCCTTTACCTTCGACTTCACTTCCTTTTCCTGAGAATGTAAGAGCTGATGGGTTTATCGTTTGAATGATCCCTAGCACATAATCCTTCTCTTTTCCTTCGGTATCGCTCGCACCACTCCCAGGGGTTATACTCCTCCCCTTGGTGCATGAAGGGTCTTTGTTCAGCCCCACTTTAATGGTCCCTGGTTTGGGCTTACTCTTTCTTTGGTTTTTCCGGTCTTTACCCTTGGGCTGCTAATGTTAGGATGGTTGCTGCCCCTAATGCCCATACTACTTGCTTCTTCATCCAATTGGTCTAAGTTCCTTGCTGGTAATACTTTAGCATTGTTAACTGTTCTTGTATCAAGCGATGTAATGGGGTATGTATTATTAGTCTGTTGGTCCCCTGTTTCGCATCCCACACCCGTTTGTGTGGCTCCATCCATATTTTATCTTGATGACACTAGGACATGGGGCATCGAAGTCAATAAAGATGCAATGTGTCTTACCCGCCTAGGGATTTCTACAACACTAGGAGTATTGACAACAAGACCCTATGCAGAGCATTCACAGCTTCCAAAATAATGAAATCTTGGGAATCTTTGGGCTTAAGGGTAGTACTCTCCACGTAATTGTTAACCAGGATGTTCTGAAAAATGTAGTTGTCTGACTGTGATCCCCTATGGAGGTTCTACTGCTCTCTAAAAGGAACTTGTCTGGCTCACCAGACCCGTATAATGCTATATCTTCTTCTGTGATACCAGCGGATGTATTGATTATTTTCCTAGGATAGCCAAAGAACATTGGGGAGTTGGCACTCAGAGGTTCATTTCCTCAGGATCCATAAGCTTCATGGACTTCAACAATCTCATTGGTGTCGCACTCCAGAGTGATGCACTTAGAGGAGTTAGTGTTCAAGCATCCATCCTCCACACTAAGCTTCTTTGGGGCACAAGTACAAAAACGCGTTGGCTCTACCTGCTAGGCCACTTGGGCGGCAGATGTTTTGCAAGATCCAAACAGTTTGTCTCGGTCCACTAGTTCTATTTTATCAACCTCTTGTTTTTTATCAATACCTTTCAATTTCTCATCTCCATCTCAGTTTTTATTGATAGGTTTGATTTTACCTTTGTTTTGTATCGCCCTCGGTCTACCAATTGGGTTTCCGCCCAGGGTTTGGTTGACCGCGTCCGTGTTCATGTTAGGGGCAGGAGCTACTTCCTTACCAAATCATCTGCAAGAAGCTTGTGATTAGCTTATGAGTGGTATTGGAAGATACTGAGGATTCAGCTGTAGACTCAGGGGGGTCTGTAGGTTGAGCCACGGCCTCTCTCTGAGTTATCCTTTTTCCCTTTGGAGGGTCATGATTAGTCTAAGTGCAACAGGATTATCAGTTGTGCTGGGATTTCCTATAATTCTCATTTGTCACTTAAGTAACTCCAACCCTGCCAAACCAATATTGATTCTTAATCATTTCATTTAAGTCTTCATACTTTAATAAAGGAGGTGTTGTAGCTTTCTCGTAGACAGAACAAACAAGCAAATTTAAATAAAGACTTGGGCTAAAACCAAAATGATTGACTTCTCCTGTCAAAATATCTTCTTGACCTACATTAAAAGTCCTTATAGAAAAAAAAAGAGTTTAGGTTCTTTCACGAAAGAAACTAACAAAAACTCCAGAAAATCATGATAAATGCAACAAAGACTTCACAATGCAAAATAGGCTAAATCCAAAGTATCTCAAATAGAACTTGAAATTGCTTAACTGAAACGTCGCACCAAAAACAAGGAAAATACAAATCATAGGAATAACTTAAAAATCTATGGTGTTTCAGAGGGAATTGATGGTAATAACTTGCTATCTTTTCTCAACTCTTATTTCCCTCAGCTTTTGGAATCATTTGATCTTGTCTGTAGCCCGCCAGTAGTATTTTTCAAAGAAATCATCGACTAGAAGGAACAAACAATATTCCAAATCTAGAGGCAATATTGTTCTTTGTTTGCAATATAGTGACATGGATTATGGCTTTAAGCTATACTGGTCAGAGAGCAATAATTTTGTTTCAAAAGAAGTTACTAAGGCCTTGGCTGCAATAAGAAAGAAATTTCTTAAATCCAAGAAATGTGTTCAGAAGTTTGAATGCTGGATTCAGCCTTTTACATCCTGGTTCTTTACAAGTTAAAGATAAGGACAAAACTGTTATTTATTCTGCTCCTAAATATATGTTTAAACAGAGGGAAGAGGAAATGGTTACCTCCAAGGGTGCCTGCTTACATTAATCTTCTTGTTGATTGTTGCCATGCTTCCGTTTTATCTGTTCCTTTCCTTATGTATGACTGAGATTACTACTTCCTTTTATAGTAAGGCCATTACTTATGTTAGTTATATATATATTTTTTTTGCAACAGGACCTTTGATTCAAATTTCTCCCTCGAATTACACCTGTGTTTCTTATGCTTTGCCCATTTGAAATGGTAGGAGTTTGAGTAGTTTGTTTTCTATGTGGCTCTAACCACTACCTTTTGTGTGTAGCCCCCAATTTGTCATAGATGATTCTTCTTTTGCTTTCACTTCTTGTTCCTTCTACCTTTCCCAGTATTCCCTTATCCTATATTCTGGGCAATATCCTGTTTAGCTGTTTAGTCAAAGAAGTGAAAGCTTTTTTTTTAATCATTTTTTTTCTGTGTTGGTTAAATATTACATATAATTTCATGTTATATTAAAGGCCTTGGCAAACCCAATAAAAGTGTTCTTGCACAATTATTCAGACTAAAAGTCAAAACTGGTTTTCTGCAAGAAACTCATCCCTCTGACACAGGCTCCTAAACTTAAAATTACTTGGTTTAGTGACATTTTAATTTCTCTAGCATTAGGAAAAAAATAATGGTATTGTTATTTTATTTAATCAATCTTTTAATGATAATATTGTTATACAAGATAAGGATGATTATGGTAGCTGCTGCTCAGTTGATTTAGTGAATAATATCTGAGTGATTTTATTATATATGGTTCAAACAATGTTAACAACACAGTTTTGGAATAACATTAATAAGCTAGCTTCTTTTATTAGTGATAATATAGTAGTTGCCAATGACTGTAATGAAAGCTAAGACCTATTTATGAGTGGGAAAGCTAAAGATATATTTGGTCCAATAAAATTCTTAAGCTCTTTAGAAGGTTTTTGTGCACAAACAGCTTTGGATGATACATGGAGAATTTTCAATTCTGAATTCGAAAAAGTTTCCTCTTTCTGACTAGGTCATACTTCACAATCCAGGCCAGACATCATCTTGTCTTGCAAAAATGTAACAGTTGATTTGTTACGCACCAAATTTGGTGTGATCCTTATTTTTGGCCATGTACCAGTTATTTGTAAATTAAAATGTATTCCATCTAATAAAGATAACAGATTGAAATTTAATAATTTTTTGAAATGGTATGCTGAATTTAAGTCTTTGACAGCTGAATTTTTCCATCCATGAAAAGCCATTTGTTCATTAAACTTGCGATGCTTATAAAGCTGCATCTTGGAACTTTATTACTAATTTCACTTCGAAGAAAAATAAATGCCCTCAGAAAAACGTGGAGCTAGATTGGCAACAATTAAATCCCTCGAAAATGATTACTATTCCTTCAACTTCTAAATACTATGGAAATGTATTAAATCCAAGATATGAGAGGCTCTAATCAGGTACAGGAAAGGTATTTGGAATGGAGAGGCTAATGACATGCTAATGTTTATCATTTCAATCATGTAAACAACCATGAAGGAAAAAAAACTTAAAATGCTTTAAGCAAATAATCTTAAAATAAAGGACTTTTAATACTTCAATAAATGATGAAGATGATAACATTAAAGTAGCCTAGTCAGATATTGACTATTTTCAAAATTTCTATAAAACACTATTCTTTGGCCAGATGTAAGAAACTCTTATTTTGCATTTCCTAAGTAGCAATTCCGTAGAATCGCTATTTAGGAAATGCAAAATGGTATGTAGAAAATTTGCAATTTCCTAATAGCGATTCCTACTCTGTAGGAATCGCTATTAGGAAATCGCAATTAGGAAATGCTATTGCATTCCCACCTATAGGCCAAATAGGAAATGGTTTGCATTTCCTAAATTGTGATTTTCTAATAGGAAATCGCAATTTAGGGAAATCGCAATTTAGGAAATCCAAACCCAAGGGTGCCTCTGGGCTTAAGGCCCCACGAAATTTGTAGTGCACATGTAAGTGCACATATGCCCTAGGGACATGTGTGCGCTTCATGTCACATTAAATAATGCATTTTTAAATGCATTTTTTAATTTTGCATATGGTTTCCATCAACTTTGAGTCAATGGCAATAGCATTTCCTAAATTCCCAATTGGCATCTAGGAAATGCTTTGTACATGTGCTTTAGGAATCGCAAATAGGCAATTCCAATTTGCGATTCCTAAATCACGGTCGGAATTTGCAATTTCTATCGTGTAGAAATCGAAAATTGCGATCGGTTTTGGCCCTTTGTACATTTGAAAAGGCCATTTAGCATTTCTTAACGGGGCGAAATACCAATTCGTCCCGTTAAGAAATGCTAAATGGCTTCGTACATCTAGGCCTTAGAATCATTTGCTTCATCTAAAGATTAAAGACAAGCAAAGTCTAAAATGTGAATGGGCTTTTGTCGGACTTTTGAGCACATTTCATATCGTGTTAACCCATAAATTACTGATTATTTCTAATTATTTTTACAAATAAAGGTCTGTCCATGGAACTTTTCTTTGTGCCATGATTTGACTTAACCCTAAACCAAGGAAGGATTCCACATCCTCTAAAATGTATAGACTAGAATCTTTTATTAACAAAGATTGTACAACCTTTGCCAAAACTCTCGGAACGCACCTTGATTTTTTTGCCACTAATAACTAAGAATGAACAATTTGGTTATATTAGAGGAAGATTACTGACAGATAATTCAAGAACATATTTTGATACTTTGACCAAAGCTGCCCTAATTAAGTACCCATTGCAGCTTTTGAACTGGATGCTAAAAAAACCTTTGACCGCCCTGATTGGGATTTTATGTCAAAGGCCTTATGTTTGGCATGGCTTTGGCCCTAGATTTAGGACAATAATTTAATTATTGTAAAGCTCTCCTAGAGCCACTATATTTAGCAATAATGTTCTGTCCCCTTCTTTCTCAAAAAAGGAGTTAGACATGAATTTCCACTGCATCCTCTCTTTTTGGTTTATCTTTAGAACATATTTGACCAGTTTTAGACTTGATTCCCAAAGCAAGAGTTTTAAATTTGGAAGTAACGATAATCTGATATGCAGATGATATCTCGTGTGTACAGACCCAGAAACCACATTGCGATTCTTTTCACAGAAATGTATGAATTTTCTTTTGTTTTGGGTTACGAATTGAATAGCCGTACATACTGTACAGCCGACATCCTCCATTTAATTAACTATTGGTTAGAAGATGTCATGGCTTGTTACAGGTGCTCAGCTCAACTAGCACCCACCTCTGGTCCTCGATGTTAGTTGCTGCACATTTCATCTTTTGCCTACTTTATTAACACTCAAGACTCAAGGATCTACTGCAGGATTGACGGATCTGCTGCAGTGTTTGAGGATACAGCAGTCTATTAAACCCAGAGTGAGGGCAGATGCTTCGCTTTCCTTCCTGTTGATGAGAGAAAGCCTCTGCTTCAGCTCTGCTCTTCACTTGTGTTCCTCTGCTTGGGTTCAGTTCTTCAACTTTGTTCCTGGCTCTCCAGTTGAGATTATCTTCAAGCCACATTTTGTGAATATCTTCCAAGAGGTTTTCTGTTTGCAACCCTTCTTTTAATTCGTTCCGCAGCATCACATAAAAGACTTTCCTTGCAGCCTTAGAATTATTTGACCTCTCTCATGGTTGTTTTCAGAGGTCTTGAGTTAGCGATAGATATAGAATGTTAAATATTACTTGTATGCATTGTGGAACTACTGTTAGCCTCCTTTTACAGTCCCCTGCAACTATATACTGGGATTTTATCATGCCTCCAAAGTTGTAGTGTAACACCTCTCTCTTACCTCCACAATTTTATTTGCAGATCCTGAGTTTCCAAACAAATAATTTTTGGGGGGTAAAAGCGCCCCATGCTGTGCTTTCACTTTAATGGTGTGCACACCCCTTTATTTAGACGCGGCTCGCTGTAACCTAAATACAGCAGCAGTGTCTAAAGAAAGGGGCGCGGCCACTATGTAAGTGAAAGCATGATATGGGGGCTCTTACTGAAGAAAAAAAAATGTTCAGTAGCGGGGTCGCTAAAGTTAAAGCGGACCATGCTGCCAAATTAAATAAAGAAAGAAAGGAGGCCACTATAATTAAAGCAGACCGCCATTAGTAATTAAAATAAAAGAGGACGGCGTGCTGCTTGTAGGAAAGCACATAGTGGGTGGAATAGGGGCAAATCATTGAAGAAAATAGTGTTCACAGCCTAGATAAAGCAGATCGTGTAACAACACAAGTAAAAAGTCCAGTCCTAATGGGAGGTAACAAATGCAGACAAGGCGGTACCAAGGAAGGACTACTAAGCCTATTCATGAATGAAAAGCAACGATTTCGAAAGGACAGTAACAGTAGCCAATTGAAAAGATGGCGGGACATGGGCGGAGCTTCAAGTCCCTACCTGAATACAGCATGCCTCGCAGAGCAACACATGCGCTGCCCAGGCTCGACCTAAAAAGACGTTATTCGTGAGAGCCTACAGAAAATCTCAGAGAAACTCCATTGACAACACTAGCAGTGCGACTACAAACAGACTGCGTCTCTTGTATGTCTTCTCTCATAATCCTAAACCCCTTCCCCCACTCTTTGTCATCAGAACCAAGTGCAGTTTTGGATGCGTTCAGCAATTTTGACTGGGAATGAAACTTGCAGGTTCCCCATTTTTCCAGTAGCAACATTTGGATCTACAGGTTAATGATGACTTAAGTCTAACAAAAGTTATGTTTAAAGATAACTTAGCATGGTGTAATACACTAATTGCATATTTGTGAATTAGCTTCTCTATTTCTATTTGACATAAAAGAAAATGTAACTTGGAATAATATAAACAAAAAAGTAATCTCTTTTCAATAATTGCCCCCTTTAGAACTCTCCTTGTGGGGTCAATTTGAGTCTATGAAAATGACTATGTTAGTTTATTCATGTTACATTTTAACCTCACTAAACTATTCCGTTCCAAAGATAATATAACTTCTGCATTTCATGGAAGAGTCAGAATATCACGTTCTGAACAAAAACTCAGCAAGTTAGATATCAGAATTAAATATCCAGACTTTATTGCATTTCCTTTAAGACAGGCATGGCAATGCCACTTTTTCTTTAAGACAAGCATGCCAATGTGTATTTACATAGATCCATTGATGCAAAACACTGATATGGGTAAGAATATTTATTTCGAAGAATTTTTGTTATTTTGGAAAGACCTTTGATGTATTCGATTCCAATATTAGCCATTTTAAGTAAATTACTATTTTCAAATATTACTAATAGTGCATCTGAAAAAGAAAATGTTTTCTTTTCCCCTATTTGGTATAACAATAGTATCAAAAGAAATAAATTACTTGTTTTTAAGCAGAGGTCTCGGTATGACATAGACATTGTTTGGGTGCACCAGCTTGTTAACGAAGATGGTTGATATTAATTTTAACTGTATTAGTTATAGTTAATGTAGTGTGGTGAGTGACGTGACAGGACTGTGTCTGGATAGTAATTTGAAGGGGTGCGTAAATTATACATTGAAATTATAACTTTATAATTTTAAATGTTTGTGTATTTTAATTAGGTTTGTATAGAACTAATACATAATGTATTTCTAACTATAAATTATCCTTAAGCTTAGTTTTTTTCCTTTTATGTTAATGGTTTTTATTTTTTAATAAAAATGTGTTCCAAATTGCAGTGTGGAGTGTCAGTTATTGGAGTGTCATAAAGTAGAGCGTAGTACAACACAGTGAAGGAGTGTGTCGTAGAGTCTTTTAGACTTTTTAAACTTTTTAAAGTTTGTGTAGTTAAAACTTGGTTTGCATAGGGAAAATAAGTTTTCCTAACTACAACTAAGCATTAACCTTTATTTTTTTCATTGAATTGTGTTGTAAAGTCTATTGTCATAGACTGGAGTACTGTAGATTGGAATCGAGTGTAGTAGCGTATCATACAGTGTAGTAAAGTGTTATGTAGTGTAGTGGCATGGTGTCTCATATAGTGGAGTCAAGTATCGTAGACTGAAGCAGCGTGCTGTATACTGGACTGGCGTGTTGAACAATAGAGTGGGGTGTCGTAGAGTGTCATAGTGTGGAGTAGAGTGCTTTAGAGTGGAACAGGGTGAAATAGAGTGTCAGAGTGGAGTATCATAAGTAGAGTGTTGTAGAGTACAGTTGAGAAGAGTGTCATAGTGTGGTGTGCCTTGTCATACAGTGGAGTGGCATATTGTAGAGAGAAGTTGAGTGGTGTTTGTCCAGTTTCATACAGTGTAGTGCAGAGGCATAGAGTGGATGAGCATAGAGTGGAGTAGAGAGTCAGAGTGGTATAGAGTGCAAGTATAGTGTTGTAGAGCGGTGTTGCATACAGTGGAACACAGTGTCGGACAGTGGAGCGGTGTACAGCAAATATAGTACAATGGCGTAGAGTGGGATAAAGTGTAGTAGAGTGGAGTATAGAGAAGTGGAGTACACTGGAGTGGGGTAGTGTAGAGTGGAGTAAAGTGTCAGAGTGGAGTGGTGTGGCATAGACTATAGTGGCATGGAGTGCAGTAGAGTAAAGTGGCATAGCATACAGTTGAGTTAAGTGTCATAAATTGGAGTACTGTGTTCTACAGTAGTGTAGTAGGGTGATGTACAGTATTGCAAAGTGATGTAGACTACAGTAGAGTAGAGTGGCATACAGTCTAGTTGATTTTTGTAGAGTGGAGTGGTGTACAGTACAGTGTTGTAGAGTGTGGTAGAGTGGATTGGAATACAGTGTTATAGAGTACAATGGCATTGCGTGGCGTAGAGTGGAGTGGCGTGCAGTGGAGTAGCGGGGTAAAGTGGAGTACTATGTCAGAGTAGAGTGGAGTAAAGGGCATAAAAAGAGTTGCGTACGGAGTTGTATAATGGACTAGAGTTTCGTAGAGTGGAGCAGAGTGTTGTACAGTTGCATACCGTATAGTATAGTGCTGTACAGAGGAATGAAGGGGTATAGACAGGAGTAAAGTGTCAGAGAGTAGAATACAGTGTAGTAGAGTGTTGAAGAGTGGCACTGCATAGAGTACAGTAGTGTGTGAAACAGTGGAGCTGCGTAGAGTGGATTGTTGTATAGTAGCATGGAGTGAGTTAAAGCCTCGCACAGTGGAGTAGAGTTGAGCGGTGTAACATAGTATGGAGTAAAGTACAATAGAGTGCATTGGTGCGTTGTAGAGCAGAGTGCATGGAATGGAGTGTACTGGTGAAGCGTAGGTAGTAAACTGCTATAAATTGGAGTGAGGTCTCGTACAATAGAGTGGAGTGCTGTGTGGCATAGAAAAGTGTTGTATAGTGGAATAGAGTGTTGTGCATTGGAGTGTACGGGCATAGAGTGGAGTATAGAGTTGGAAAGTGGAGTGTACCGGGACAGAGTGGAGTAGAATGTTGTAGAGTGCCATGAAGTCTGGTAGACTTTTATAGAGTGGAGTTATACACAGTGAAGGAAAGTGTCATACAATGGAGAAGCGTAGAGTAGAGTGGCATACACTGCAATGGCATAGAACGGATTACCGTAAAGTGGAGTAGCATACAGTGAAATAGCATACAGTACAGTACAGTGGAGCGGCGTAGAGTGGTGTAGGTTACAGTGGATTCGCGTAGAGTGGGGTAGCATACATTGAAGTGGCATACTGTTATAAATTGGAGTGGCGTCTCATACAGTTGAGTGGAGTGCTATGTCGTACAATATTGGAAACTGTCGTAGAATGGAGTAGAGTGTTGTACAATAGAGTGTACGGGCATAAAGTTGAGTGCAAATACAGTGGAATAGCGTAAGTGGAGTATTGCGGAGTGGCATACAGTGAAGTGGCATACACTGAAGAGGTGTAGAGTGGAGGTGCATACCGTGTGATAGCATAGAGTGGAGTTGTGTACAGTGCAATAGCACAGAGTGGAGTGGCGGCGAGCACAGTGTTGACAGTGGAGTGGTGAAGTGTAATAGTGTATAGTGGAAAAGCGTGCAGTGGAGTGGCGTATAATGCAGTCGTGTAGACTGGAGTGGCGTACAGTGGCATGGGGTAGACTGTAATAGCATACAGTGGAGTGACATACATTGGAGTTGAGTCCAATCAAATAGCGTAGAATGAAGTGGCGTAGAGTGGAGTGGCATACATTGGAATGACGTAGAGTGGAATAGCATATACTGGAGTAGCATATAGTGGAGTTGCATACAGTGAAGAGGCGTACACTGAAGACGCGTAGAGTGGAGCTGCATGCAGTATAATAGCGTAGAGTGGACTGGCGAAGAGTGGAATTGTGTACAGTGGGGTAGCGTACAATGGAGTGGTATTTAATGGAGTGGTGTAGACTGGAGTGGTGTACAGTGGTGTGGGGTAGAGTGTAATAGTATACAGTGGAGCACCATACATTGGAGTGGGTTCCTATCAAATAGCATAGAATGAAGTGGCATAGCATGGAGTGGCATCCAATGGAGTTGCGTAGAGTGGAGTAGCATCTAGTAGAGAGGTACGCAGTGAAATAGCACAGAGTGGAGTGGCATACAGTGGAATGGAGCAGAGTGGAATAGCATATACTAGAGTAGCATATAGTGGAGTGGCATACATTGAAGAGGGGTACACTGAAGAGAGCTGCATACAGTGTAATAGCGTAGAGTGGCGTAGAGCGGAGTGTTGTACAGTGGACTGGCGTAGAGTGTAATAGTGAATAGTGAAGTAGCGTACAGTGGAGGGGCATATAATGGAGTGGTGTAGACTGGAGTGGCTTACAGTTGCATGGGTAGAGTGTAACAGCATACAGTGGAGTGGCATACACTGGAGTGGGGTCCAATCGAATAGCTTAGTATTAAGTGATGTAGAGTGGAGTGACATACACTGGAGTGGCGTAGAGTGGAGCAGCATACAGTAGAATAGCATACAGTAGAATAGCATAGAGTGGAGTGTTGTAGAGTGGAGTGGCATACAGTGGAAAAGAGTAGAGAGGAGTGACATAGAGGGGAACAGCGTATAGTGGAGTAGCATCCAGTGGAGTTGCGTATAGTGGAGTTGTGTATAGTGGAGTGACGTAGACTGGAATGGCGTACAGTGGTGCTGCGTTCAGCGTACTAGTGTAGAATGGAGTGGCGTAGAGTGGAGTCTCGTACAGTGGAGAGGCATAGAGTGGAGAGGCATAGAGTGGAGTGGCGTAGAGTGGAATAGAGTATAGTGGAGTAGATTACGGTGTGCAGAGTAACGCAAAACAGTGAATTGCTCTGCCTTGCATTTATCCAGATTTACCAATCTATGCATGGCCACGCATGGTGACCTTACATTTGTTTGTAAATCTGACTTAAGTATTGCATTGCCCATGTGACACCATGAGTGACGCGAGGGTAGCGCAATCCAATGATACAGCTAGGCCTTAATTATATTTTAGGCCATAGTATATTGTGATAACTTTGCAGTATACCATGGTACATGGCGATGACAAGCCAGTATATAATTGGGTAATGACATTTTTTGGAGAATGAAGAGGTAGCCATATTGTTTTGCCTACACTTTGGCTGTGTTCAGTGTTAGGGCCTTAAATATTAATATTAAGTAGTAGGTCCCTACCTATTGATACTTTATTAATGTGGCAATAGGTAGGGAACATTTATTATTATTTTTTATATATTTTTTAATACGTTTACCATGTACTGCAGTAGTTCCATAAAATTTTGTAAAATTCCAGGAAAGTACAGCAATGGCAGATATCACTAAGGTTAAATGCCTTATATCTTAAAAAGTACTTACCCTACTTAAGTGCAGTACCCAAAAAGTATCACCTCTCCACCATAAAGTATAATCCTGCCAACTTTTATGTAAACCCAGTCATCTGTATTTACGCTATGTCAAATACAATAGTCTTAGTAAAATGCATTGGTGAAAAAAACGCATTTTAGGACCCCCTTTTATCTTTGCACCCCCTTAAAGATTTACCACGAAAATGTATATCATCTCAAATGCAGAAAATGCTATAGGTCTGGAAAGTTTTCTGGTGATTCGTCAAATTGGTGGAAATTTATTAGGGAGGTAATATCATAGGAATTCCTATCTTTGAGAATACCAACTATAACTGCAGAGTGACAATCATGTTTAATGTGATTTCTTTCTTTTTATCTATTGTATTCGTTGTGTATTTGTTTACTGGTTTACATAATCATGTGACCATAAATGTGTCTTTTAGTTGTTCATGTAGTAATTTTGAAACTTTACATATGTTATCTAGTTTATTTTATGGGATTCATTGCTACTTTTAGTAGGATTGTGCTACATATTAGGCCCAAAAATGAAAGTCAATCGTTGTTATATAAAGTAAGATTATAATTTTTTTTCCGAATGGTCAATTATCGTGTCCGCCCTATATTCGTTTCTGTATCTCATTGCTAGGTAACGTTTTCCATTTTGTTTCACAGGAGTACATAAGAAAGATGGTTTTTGTTTGGCTTCTTGGGCACAGATTCATTTTGTGAGCCAGAGAGCATGCAAAGAAAACTTCTGCAGATTAAGATGCATTCTATTCATTATGCATTTGTTTATATGTTTCCATTGGCATGTGACCATAAATGGGTCTTTCAGATGTTTATGTAGTAAATCTGAAACTTTACATATGCAGTCTAGTTTAATTTTAGGGTTTCTTGCTACTTTTAGTAGTATTGTGCTACAAGATATCACTAAGTTGAAAAGCCTTATAACATATCATCTACTTACTCTACTTAGGTGCAGTACTCCCACAGAATCCTCTGTGCCCACTGATATGTCCTACTGGCGAATTTCTTAAAAATACAGCTGATGGTTTTTGCGCTATGCGAAATACAAAAGTCTAAGGAAGATGCATTGGATTTGAAGCCCGTTTTGGGACCCCTTTTTTCTTTGAACCCCCTAGACCAAACACTGATTAACGTTTAGTCCTTCCAAAATGAAATGGGGGCAGCAGGTCTGCAAAGTTTCAAGCACATTCGTCAAACAAGTGCAAAGTTATAAAGGGGCAAGAATGTGACAAATCCCTATATCTGGTCACCCTAACTACAAAGTGGCTATATATATATATTCCAGAGAGAATCTGAGGCCTTGGCACTCCCAGCATACAGACTGGGGCTCACTTGTGGATATCTCGCATGTTGATACATGTCAAGATCGTTTCTCTCTCCAACAACAACAGTGCGCCCCTCCATAACTTCTTGCCACCAGTTTAATAAAGTGCTACTACAGAAACCAAGACATGTTTCAACCTGAAGAGGTCTAGAATCAATATCTGCAACTAACCCAAACATTGCAAATGATATCCGGTGATAAGACAGTTAGTGATGCTTTGACAGCTTGTTGTCAAACACACTTAATATTCGAAAAGATTCTGTCATGTTGTTTTCCCCTGGATAGTTTACTGTTTTTACTATATTTAAACAGGTTTCCCTCAATTATCATCAGAATGTAGATATGGATGAAAGTCTATATTTACATGTAAAATTTTCCATTTGAGGATCTATTTTAAATAGGAATCGAATTGATCTCCAGTTGAAGCACATTTGAACTAATTTAATGTGTGCATTACTAGTGTAAATGTTAGCCCTTTTTTCTAGTCCTGTACACAGCTACAACCTGTCTCAGTAGAAGGAAGTGACATCCGTGGCGAACACACAGGGCTCAGTTTGACAGATAAATAACAATAAAGTGGTATTTTCCTGTCGAGCTGTGGTATAAACGCTGTACAATAATGGTGTAAAAGTATTGGAAATCCCTCTGTGCCATACTTTGGATGGCAAAGAGTAGGAAATTCATTCCAAGAATCGAGCGTAAGTTGGAACCCAATCCTCCCGAAACAACCACACCCAATGGATCCAGCCCCCAGCAGACCTTGATCAACTAGACTACCCTCACCTCTGACGACACCCTCAGGATCATGAAGAGCATCGACTCCGGAGCCCCCTCATACCGCTGCGCTCACCACATCTTCAACAGAGCTGGCACCTCCATCGCTCCCGAACTATGCCGCACCATCAACTGCTCCATCAAGTCTGCAACTTTTCCGAAAGACTGGAAGCATGCAGAGCGCTGCTGAAGACATCTTCTGCCGACCCCATGGACCTCAAGAACTACAGACCCATCTCTCTGCTCCCCTTCCCAGCCAAAGTCATCGAGAAAGCCATCAATGCCCACCTCTCCGACTTTGCCAAAACAAACAACATCCTGGACTTCTTCCAATCGGGCTTCAGAAGCAACCACAGCACTGACACCACTCTCCTCGCTGCTACAGATGACATCCGCACCCTCCTTGACGGAGGCAAGACTTCAGCCCTCATCCTCCTGGACCTCTTGGCCGCCTTCGACACCGTCTCCCACCACACCCTGTGCGCAAGACTCCACGACACTGGCATCTGCGGCAAAGCCCTCAAATGGATCTGCTCCTTCCTCACATGCTGAAGCAAGGGGTCGGACTTCCACCGTTCAAATCAGAACCCACAGAGATCAGCTGCGGAGTGCCGCAGGAATCCTCCCTGAGCCACACCCTCTTCAACATCTACATGGCCCTGCTTGCAGCCATCGCCGAAAACCACGTCCTCAACATTGTCTCCTACGCTGATGACTCCCAGCTGATTATCTCCCTCACAGACAAACCCACAGCCACCAAGAGCAACTTCCACGATGGGATGAAGGCAGTCGCCACCTGGACCCTCAAGCTTAACTCAGACAAGACCGAAGTCCTCATCCTGGGCTCCTCCCCTTCGGATGAATCTTGGTGGCCCGCAGCGCTCGGAATCCCCCCACACCCATGGACCACACACGAAACCTCGGCATCATTCTGGACTGCTCGCTGTCAATGAACCGCCAAATCAACGATCGTCAAGTCCGCCTGCTTCCACACACTCAGTCTCCTTCGTAAGATTTTCAAGAAGATCCCCACCAAGTCCAGGAAAATGGTCACCCATGTGCTTGTCAGCAGCAGACTCAACTACGGCAACGCACTCTATGCCAGAACCACCCAGAAACTCCAAAAGAAACCGCAGACCATTCAGAACACCTCCGCCAGACTCATTCTGAACACCCCCCCTTGCAACCACATCACTGGCCACCTAAGAGACCTTCAGTGGCTACCTGTACACGAGAACCACCTTCAAGCTTCTCACGCACGCCTACAAAGCCCTCCACAACGCCGGACCTGCATACCACAACCACCATCTCTCCTTCTACACCCCCACCAGACATCTCCACTCTGCCCAACTGGCACTGCAAAGGTCTGGAACTCCCTGCCTCTGCACCTCAGGCAATCACCATCGCTGCCGCAATTCAGAAAGGACCTCAAGACCTGGCTCTTCGACTGAACCTCAGTCCCAGCCCCTCCTCCCAGCGCCTTGAGACCCTCATGGGTGAGTAGTCGCGCTTTATACGTTCTTGATTGACTGATTGAAAGATGTCCTCCCGTGGGCTGAAGCAGGGTCTAGTTTTACCATATAATGCCTTAGCCATTTCTGTCCCACATCTGAAACATGAGGGTCTTAAAGAGCCCTGTCAACCAACCTGTAGGGGTTTGCTAAATTGCCCAAAGTGTATTAAATGCATTCACTAGACTCGGTAGGCCACACGCCTGTCTCATAAGATTATAGATATCTCTCCCCTCCTGACAGCCACGAACCTCAGGACATTGTCTTTCTGGAACACGCTGAGCACCCAGCCCCCACCCCGTCACCACTGTCCCCGATGCGCACTCCTGTTCTGCACATTACGATGAGAAAGCACGAAACATCCGTTAATTAGAGGAACACAATGGGGTAAGAATCAGGTGGGGGCTAGCTGGAACATTTCATTGCTACATATTTGATGTTTTTTCTGCTAGCTTTTGAAATTAAGACGGCAACATAGCCTGAGAAGATGACCTATAACCTTTTGCAAAGTTCTGCTTTCTTAAAAAGTTTCCAAGAAGTGACACAAATCATTTTCAATAAATGTTCAATTTCATTATGATTTACGGTCAAACATCAATTGACCTTTTGGTAAACTTTTGTACTGTAGTGTCACTTCTGTGTTCCTACTATTTCCAAGAAGTAGCCAAAGGTTTGCGGTCAATAGTTCTTCATTATAAGAGTATAAAAGATCCGCCCTTCAGTCCATTCGTTGACCACCTTCTGTAGTGTCTAGCACACCGTTTGGTGTTCCCGGTTAACCGTTCTATTTTAAATTGGATATCGAGGTTGTGATGTTCATTTCACTTTGAAACTTTCTCTCTCTTCCTCTCCCTTTCCTTGCATCACCGTGATTTTAAACTTACAAAATTGCATGGTTTAGTTTTTCATCTAAGATGTGTCTCTGACACTTATTATCTTCTAGATTGCTCGATGCTATATTTTTAACATTATGCTTTTGACATTGATTGTTTAAATTTTTCTCTAAATAAATGGTGCCACTCTGACTCAGTTCCTGCATTTCACAAGTGTGTCTTATTATTTTTAGATAGCACATTTGTGCGGTAAGTTGGGTGGTAAAACCACTCTCCAACAGTGCAATGGCTATGAGAGCAGTTTTGACAACCACAGGACTGTGGGTACATCTACAGAGAGTGACAGAGTTAGTCTTCAGGATGGTGGCAGTGGTAAAGCACAGGAGAAGGAAGTGGAAAAGCAAGGGGGCATGATCAATACACACCTACCTTATTTTGCTTGCAATTATCCTAAGTGGTCACTTGCTGGTTGCTATGGCACACATAAGAAATACCAGCCGGAAGCTGTTGATATTCCCCATTTTCCCTCAGAGAGAAGCTAGAGCTCCATTGCATCACCATTCAGATAAGCTATTTTTAGAGCCCAACTAGGTACATGAGCAGCCGCGGCCCGTGCAGGTAAGAGTGGTGGGGCCGGGTGGGGCGGCGGATTTCACAGATGATGACAAGGGAAAATTAATTATTTATTTAAGTTCCCCTCATGGTCGTCTGTCGAATCACCACCACAACCCCCCCCCTCCCCACCCCAACCCGGCCCCACAGCTCTTACCTGCATGGGCCGCAGCTGTGCATGAGGTGTTAACAGTTTTCGCTCCCCAACGATCCTCTCCAGCCAATCCAGATTGTGCACTCAGCTTAGAAGGATGGAAAAAGCCTTCAAAACCTGAATACTATATAGTAGCAATTCTAAACATGAGGAATACGCCAACCTATGCTTGGTCCTATTGTCAAGATATCACAGAAACAAGTATGAAACCAGGAATAAAAAAAGAAAATTACTACAACATCATTTGAAAATAGTTGATGTATGTTTCCTTGTGCATCACATAGAAAAAACAACATTGCGGCAACTAATTTACAGATTAATTTTCTGTTAGGCTATGTGATTCCAAATAGGTGAACATCATTGTATTGTTTTTTAATTTTCCAGTATAATGTCTACATAACTAGAATAGCAAACACAACAAGATGATGGACAGAGTGCTGAAACTGGGTCCAAACTGGGGTAGCATAGTGAGCAAAAGAACGATGGATTAAACCCAGATCTGTGACTGGGGGTGAGTGGTTGAAAAGTTTCAGCACCCCGTCCATCATCTTGTTGTGTTTGCATTAATAACTAAAATACCCTTTCTCTTAATAAAATACAAAAGGCCCATTCGCCAAAGGAGCATGTGTTCTTAGAAAGAAAGGTTTACTAATTTGAAGTTGAATCCAACTATATACCCACAAGTAGAATACCCACAATACAGACTTGCAATTCTTGTCGTCTTACTTCTGGAGGCATCATTAGCTCCAGAAAGAATCCGAGTAGAAAGGGTAGTAAGCAACTTACATGAAGATCGCTTGTCTGTTTACAGAAATCTTCGTAGTCCTGGTCAAAATCTGTCCTCCTCTGATCAAGGAAATCGTACTGCTTTTTCTTCATGGTGCCCACGATCATCTAATCAAGTGATGAAACCAAAAGGAGGAAAATGACAAAAAATACAGGAACAGGTTACGTAAAAACATATTTGTGAACTAAAGGTATTTTATTAAGGAAAACAACTTCGAGAGAGAGGCGTGTAAGCCTCACATTTCAAAACTTCCTTAGTGACCCTACTGCTCTTGTATTTGAGTTGAAATAGGTAGTGCTGCAGATGTTAGCAGATCGGGAGCTTACTGCATTTGTGAATGACTAACTGGCACTGTTGATCATGACAAACAGGCCGCGTAAGGCTTCAAGTCACCTCCTGTGTATTTTTTATTGATTATGTGAAGTCCACAAACGTATAGTCTCTGGGCGCCAGGAGACATAGATTAAAAACATTATAAATCATAGAGGTGTAAACTACCCAAGTGCTTCATTTTTATTGGTTCCTAGCCAGCGAAAAGATACATAGGAAATCCACAGCTAGTACCTGAGAAAGGCCTGTTTAAAATATCAACCCCACATATCATTACACCTTTTTCTAACAGCTGCCTGTGAAAATCAGATTTCTAATAAAGAACTAGAGTGTTCGCCTGGCTCAGAGAATGTGTCTGCACTAGATGACATGCTGCTGTAGAAGACAGTTCTAGAAATATTCACTTTCCTGGTCATTAGTCTCAATATGTGCATGATATATGCTGATTATAGATCCTAAAATAAATTATTCCACGAAAACATGAATTCCATGTGCTTCTATTATATGAGGGGTATGTTTATTAAGGGTTTTGCGTCGCCCTTGTTCCATCTAGCAAACATTCTTGTGAATTGCACCACAAGAGTCTGATTTATGATAGCAATAATATCCAAGGGTGAGGACTCTACCAGGTACTTATAAACCTTGGTGGTGTAGGGCCTTCTGTCCCTACTCCGGTCAGTAACTACCTGGGCGTGCCCTCTCAATGGACAATATTGATTACATACCTCTTAAATACCTCTGTATTGTACCGGAAAAACTGAAAAAAAGTCAAAAATGACCGAACTTTAACAACTCAGTTATTTAGTTGCTGCAGAGCAACATTTTTGAAGTTTTCCTAAAAGACAAAATAGAGTTCTTTTCCCACATTTATAGAGACAAAGAGTACTATTTCCTCAGTCCTGTAGCAGCTAATCTAGGGTTGTATATAATCAGGTGTACAACACCCATTGGGCTAAATTGGCTTAATTCCCCCAGTACCTGTCATTCCCCCTTCATGTGTCTTAGTCCGGGCTGCTGCAGGGTTCAGGAGACGCAAATTTATTTAGCTGATGTGTGTTCCGCTGCACTGGAAATGGGGCCTCAATGACAAACTCACAAATATTTTCACAGGCTATGCTGAAGTTGAAATGAATAAAAAGATTATGGGATCTTTGATCCTGGGTACAATGGGGGAAGGGTCAGAGATGTAACTAAAAAGGAACAAAATATTCTGCAACTCTTTTGTTTTGTTGGCCTTTCACCTTCATATAAGTACATATAAAATATAACCAACACACCTTAAATGAAAAATAAATGCAAATTAAAGTAATCAGCGAGAAATGTATTCTCTTATGTTATGAAAGCTCTACGGGTCAAAGCGCTCACTGCAGATGTCTGTGTATAGCCAGTCACAGACCAGAATCCTGGTTGGTACACTGGGAAATAGTGATGTGTACTTATAGTGCTATGAGGTACCAGTCTGCGACTGAAAGCATTGTGAATATGCAAGCCATTATTTTAAAATAATATCAGACACAGTATAAGAGAGGCTGCTGCAAAATGAGCATAAAGAAAAAACAAGTTTCTTAATAATATATGTTTAGTAATAGACAACAAGAGTCTACCTAGTGCAAACCTATGTTTAATACATTTTCATTAGGATGAACTCCACAACTCAGCTGATGGCACCCTTACATTACCTCTCACAAAGAGCCTTAAATGACTCCATCAATTAAAGCCATATACTAGCTTCCAAGCAGATTCACAGATTAACCAATTGCACATATTTACATTTCTTTCAGGTAGCAGGCACCATGGTGAGAAAGCTTGATTCTTCTTTCTCTGTTTGCTTCTACCTTAGCCTCACATAACAGGAGACGCATCCCTTCTCTTTCAGCCAAAGGTTCTGGAATGATTTTATTGAGAACCTCGCTACCAGTAGATCACACAAACCTCAACCACTGTGGTCATCCAAAAGCCATTTAGAGGTAGAGGAGGCTTGATTTGTTTTTCTCATTGCTTCTCATAACTCCTGGTGTCACACTTCTGCTGCCTAATCAGCTCACTTGCAAGGTGCCCTTAAAAGACATGCTCCATGGGAACTGTACAGAACGAAATTTTCATGTGGAATTCGGTTCTTCGTACTTATAAGAGGTCCAGTGTTCCTGCACCCAGATTTACTGGGGACATTAACAACAAACCCAATTTTACCAGCCATAAAATCCAGCTGGTAAAATCACTGGGGGAAAAGAATGCATTAAAGTCCAGACCCCTTCATTGACCCCTGCCCAAACCTCTCACAAGCCACGAGGGAGCATTGCACGCTTCTCCCAACAGCCAGCATTCTCCATTCCTTACTTCACCATTCTCAGCCCCTTCATCCACCTTTACCTTACAACAGCCCCCTGCACACTTTTATCATAGTCCAGTGCACACTGTTACCAACTGGTGCCTGTGTGTGTTAAACTCCACAGAAAAGGGCATATCAAGAGGCATACGGCCTAGTAAATCCAGCTTCACAGAGCAATTCTCCATTCCGTGGTGTCTAGCTCATAATTGTACAGTACTAGTAGGTTGTTACTCCACAGTTCTAGTAATAATTGGTGCAGAGTTTGCAATACACCAGTACCCTTAAACCTGACCATTAAACCTGTAATAGGGGCAATGGTAAGCACTTAAAGTGCCTGAGAATAGATCAACAGGAATGAAAGGCCCAATTACCACATCCCATCACATCTACAAATACACAGCAGGGGTACTTCACCACACTTTAATTTCAACAAAAGACAGAAGGCAAGATTTCATCAGAATGCGATAGCAAGAGGCAGTTATATTGTATGGTACTGTCATTTTTATATCACTTTCATAAGCCTTGAGAGGCCCAATGCACAGGGATGGCCTGGCAGAAGTGTTGCTTTGTTTTATTTTATTTTTGCTTTTAGCCCATTCATAACATAAGGCAGTATTAAAACAGAAATTGAAAGAAGAAATTATATATTCTGTCATCAGGTATTAGCAATACTTATAATTAATGCCACAGCCCTCCAAAGCCCGCCTGCTTTCCTAATGACAGGTAGACTGCTGCCTTAAGCAAATTGTGTTATCGATGCTGAAAGCCCTGTGGTACTGTGACGTTTATCCAGCTTTTTACTTCCACAAAGGCTGTTTAGTGCATGACTGGATGCTGGGGCCTTGTATCAGCCTGAATCCCTGAGTTGGCACCTTGTAAGTGTAGCTCCCATCATCTCTGTGCACTTTCTTAGTTCCACTTCTGTGTGGTCCGTACTGTATATACATTGACTGCTCCATTTATGGGTGGTACAGGCTTGTGCAGATGTGTATATCCTCAACCTTACCTCTTACTTCCATGAGTAAGAGCAACTATATGCTAGTTTATGATACAGTTTCAGAATACCTCAAATCAGACAGCACACATACACTGCTGTTCATCAATTAGTATTGGATGCTTAACCAACCCATCCCTTGCTCATTTTCTCTACAAATTAACACAGAGGCATAGCAACAAAACATATTGAGGGCATAACTCTGGTTGGGAAGCATAATATTAAAAACTCCGGATGTGGGCCTCACAACAGACAAAAGCTGTTTAATCTATGGCACTCGAAGGAGTAGAATATCATCCCTCTGCAAATGCGCATTGCAGCCTCAGTAGGATTATGAAGCAATGTATAAATACAATTATAATATAAAACAACATATGCAAGCCTTACAGCAGCAGGTGGCCATAATAATGGCAATACAGAGCTAGGAAAATCTCGACATAACCTATCCCTGCCATCTATAAATCTATGGACTTTACATAGATCTTAATTTGCCATTGTGTTTTGAATTCCGACCCATGCACGCAGAGGCATAGCTAGAGCTTGTGGCGCCCGGGACTATCCCTCAGGTTGCCGCCCCTGGGGGGGGGGGGTGCTTGGGGAAAAGGATGGCGAGCACTTGAAAGAGGTCCGAGAGACACGTAGTATCGCCGCTAATAGTTACCTCGATCATGCAAGTTACATGCACATACATGACACGGTCCAAGGCTACACAGTTGAATACACTGGTGACCGGCAGTACAAAGGAGAACACACAGACTGCATGATCTATCTGGGGACTCAGAAAAACCGCATGTGAAATCCATCAGAAAGCTGCGTGAACGATTACCTGGTAATCCCCTCAGCACAATGCAAACATGCACATACATGACACTGTTCGGGGATCCATCATCTACAGCTGACATTAAATTACCAAACATCATGGTCCCCCCATTAAAGCAGTGGGGACGTGCACAAACGTGATGTGCTCTGACTTGAGGTACAATAATGCAATGACGAACTCAGAACAGCATGAACTAGTGAGGGAAGGTGGGGGCGGGGTGGTACACATATAGCCTGGCCTTAGAACAGAGTCACACCAGTCTCAACAGTCAGACCCACACCATTGCAGCCAGAGAGTTTCTGCCAAACTCCTAGTGCGTACTGCTTGGTGCCGATCTAAGTTGGAGTGTGTGCAACAGCTAAGTTCAATTCAAGTCAAGGGAGATTTCTAAGATCTCACTATCTTGTCCCCAACCTAGCACCAGCCTGCATTAATTGAGAGTCGCACTGGTGGCCCACCACAGCAGCAAGGCACTATAGCAACAACAAAGTACGACCCTGCAGTGTTACAGCGTCACCATCCACCAAAGCATCCAGGCCTATCAACAGTGCCAGCTTCTTAACTGATGTGTTCTCATTCCTTGAGAATCCCAGGCCCCGCCAACTTGCCTTACCAGCACCGCCTCATTGCTACAGGACCTCAGCAGTATGGCCTTACCACAGAAGGGCCTTATCAGTGTTGAGGTACGCATGATCTTCCTCCACTAATGCCTTATCAGTGCTTTTGAATTCCAGGTAGTATTAGCTTTCCCCAACAATGCATTATCAATGCCACAATAACTACTAAAATCTCCACACTGTTGCTTCCCCAAAATTTTCCGATTTTACACTCATGACAGTGACATGTCTTATAAATAAAAGGATGTTTGTGGGATTACCGATCCATATCATGGTAAATCTCGAAAATGCCTTAATGGTAAAGAAAACTAGAAAATAGCAGACTGGGACCCTTGTTAATGGATGCTTGTATGCTTTCAGGTGGCAACCATCACGTGTGGTATTGAGGGGCAAAACTGCCATTTGCATAATTTTCAACACGCTTGCCGGGTGGACTTACCTGTCTGCTCCTCTCCTTTCTTTCCTGTCTTCACACGTTCCAAACAAACAACTGTGGAGATACCTAAGATGCACTGTAGAAGTTCCTCTCGGGTTGGCTCTGGTCCTCCACTGGGCCCTGGGATGGACCCACAAGCAACCACAACAAACGCGGTACTGGTTAAAAACTTTGTCAGCGTCAAGTGTGACTAATATCGCTTGCACTTTCTCAACAAGGTGACAATCCTGTGCACATTATTGTGTTGGTCTTTTCCTGACAAACCATGACTGGTCCAGAGGAACCAATCCCGGTGCAAGTTTTTAAGTCTAGAGGCTAATGATTTTTGTACAGTTTTGATCAATGGGAAGAGCACTTTTATGGGTCCTTCGAAAGTTGCAGTGTTAATGCAACATCAATTTCGCACATAGATGGTGTGATGGATCATGATATTGGAAAACACTTATTTAATTTAGCTACATTTTGGGTCAAATATTTCCCGGAAACCATCTGTATAGCCATTTTGCCCGGAGCTTTGTTTACTTTAATAGTTCTAATAGCCTACCCAACTTCCTCATCAGTTACTGGTACGCCAAATGCTCAACCTGTATGTGGGGGAATGTAATTAAGCCTTTGCTTACCACACCCAAACAAGCTAGAAAGAAATAAAGGTATCACTGTCTAGGACAAGTCTTCATCCTGACATCGGGATCTGTGTAACTAGAAGTCTCAAGATGCCTGCTAACAAAGAAAATAATCTTTAACACCTAAAGAGCAGACAAATACCTTTACCCCCATAATGTGTACTAGAAATGCCAATCAGACTGTATGGCCCAGTCAATCGTTGTGCGTAATCTCCGGTCTAGAACTTTTTCATAGCCTCAAGCCTCCTTTGTGTCCTAGTTGTATGTCATGGTCCACTACAATGCAGTGTTCTGGTTCATATCATGGTGCTTAGAGTAGAGTGCTTAGCGGAAGTCACACTGGTGCATGACACAGTACCTCTGGTGCAATTAGTCAGACTGCAAATCAAAGCAACATTTGTCTTCTTTATACATTGAGAATATATTTCATCACCTTTTTACTCTGTTTAGCCGTGCAAAAGGTTTATGTGGCAGTCAGTCTGAGTAGAATGGTTTAGTGCTAACCAGGACTAAACCTTCCTGTGATGTGATATAATTGGAATGATGAAGCTGTGGCTAAGGTGAAGGAGAACGTTAGTCAGTTGGGTGAGAGTAAGAGTGGACATCGAAGAGGTTTTCATAAGTGTGGTCTCTGGTTAGTACTTAAATAGAGAGCAAGCACTACTGCAGGCGTCTGCGTCTCTCAGGCTTATCCTAAGAGAAATACAAAGTTCATGATATAATAAACTGTTTCAGGAGACCAGACTCCCTTCCTCAACTTGAGCACTGCAAACTGAGAGGTGGGCCCTCAGATACCTAGCGCTCAGGTGTACCACCAGTATTCAATATTTTGGCAGCATGGAGGTTACAGGTGAGAGAAGTTGGCCTGGCATATGCTGTCCACTAATTATAGTGGGCACCTTGCACCAGTCCAAACAACCCCTTATTGGAGATAGGTTAAAGACAACCTTTATTGAAAGCTATCCTAGTGGTAGCTATGGAGAGCAGCCTTCAGGCTAAGTCTTGAAGGAATGTAAAGCAGCTTGTTTTACCAGTCTATAATCTCTTGAGTGACCAAATGAAAGAGGACCACACCAGGTATATATTCAAAATATATGTATTTATTCCTAAACACACCCCTCTAGTCTCTTTATGAGGCTAGAGTTCGAAGTACATACGTTACGAGTTAGTTATCTACAGTAATAGCACAAATACACGTTTGAGCCTCAGGGGCGTACCAAACCATATACCAATAAAGTGGTATAAGAACCACGACTGAGCTAGACACAAGGCCTAGAGCCTGTAGAAGTGCTTGGACCACAAGGAACCACCCAAGTGCAGTGACACAGGGGACCCACGGGGACGCGTGCAGTGTATGAACACAACCGCGAACCACCGTTAACTTCTATGGGGAAAGTCGCGATTAGAATTTAAAGAAAAGGGACACTTAGAGGAGGACTTGGAGCAAACCCTTTGAGAACTAGGCTGTTCTAGTGTCAATACCCACGGGAGCACGGAGTACTCGAGTTACCTCACCCAGGGAGCCGGGTGCATAGGTGTCTTTCGGAGTCGGGTTTCGCCGTCGCTTTCTATGGCGATCTGCTGCAAAGTGCTGCTGGCGACCAAGTCGAAAGTGTTCGGGTGGATCCAAAGGTGGATGGAAGATCTGAAGAACCTGAAAGCAGAGGGGACAGAGTCTGGGTCACTAGCCAGTGACCAGGAAGGCGATGAGCAGATGCCCACCGATGTCGAGTGCTTCAGGTAGGTTGACGGTCGTCTTGACTCTTCAGCCACGAGGTCCAGGAGGCGTCAACGACAACCAGGAGCTGGATTCGAGCTGTCCCACGACGTCTGTCGATTGCAGGGGTGTCGGCGATCGGATTGGACCCAACAAGCCTTGGCAACGGCAAGTCTCATGGAAATAGAAGTACGATGTTGCAGACCAGCAAGGTCTGGGAGACTCACCCAGCGAGGATAAGTCAGGGCACACCTGTGAGCCAGCTCCACGTGCGTCGACTCGAGGCTCCTTCGGGGTCGCTAGTCCGTTGGCTAGTAGGCCCTCCCGAAGGCCAATCTTCTTCTGCTTGGGCTCCCTGGTTGCTCCAGGCGTGCCCTGACTTACCCTCGCTGGGTGAGTCCCACAGACCTTGCTGGTCTGCAACATCGTCCCTCTTCCATTTCCACGAGACTTGCCGTTGCCAAGGCTTGTTGGGTCCAATCCGGTCGCCGACACCCCTGCAATCGACAGACGTCGTGGGACAGCTCGAATCCAGCTCCTGGTCATCGTCGACGCCTCCTGGACCTCGTGGCTGAAGAGTCAAGACGACCGTCAACCTACCTGAAGCACTCGACATCGGTGGGCATCTGCTCATCGCCTTCCTGGTCACTGGCTAGTGACCCAGACTCTGTCCCCTCTGCTTTCAGGTTCTTCAAATCTTCGATCCACCTTTGGATCCACCCGAACACTTTCGACTTGGCCGCCAGCAGCACTTTGCAGCAGATCGCCATTGAAAGCGACGACGAAAACCGACCCGAAAGACACCTATGCACCTGGCTCCCCTGGGTGAGGTAACTCGAGTACTCCGGTGCTCCCGTGGGTATTGACACTAGAACAGCCTAGTTCTCAAAGGGTTTGCTCCAAGTCCTCCTCTAAGTGTCCCTTTTCTTTTAAATTCCAACCGCGACTTTCCCCATAGAAGTTAACGGCGATTCGCGGCTGTGTTCATACACTGCACGCGTCCCCGTGGGTCCCCTGTGTCACTACCTTGGGTGGTTCCTTGTGGTCCAAGCACTTCTACAGGCTCTAGGCCCATGTGTCTAGCTCAGTCGTGGTTCTTATACCACTTTATTGGTATATGGTTTGGCACGCCCTAGGGCTCAAACGTGTATTTGTGCTATTACTGTAGATAACTAACTTATAACTTATGTACTTCGAACTCATAAAGAGACTAGAGGGGTGTGTTTAGCAATAAATACATATATTTTGAATATATACCTGGTGTGGTCCTCTTTCATTTGGTCACTCAAGAGATTATAGACTGGTAAAACAAGCTGCTTTACATTCCTTCAAGACTTAGCCTGAAGGCTGCTCTCCATAGCTACCACTAGGATAGCTTTCAATAAAGGTTGTCTTTAACCTATCTCCAATAAGGGGTTGTTTGGACTGGTGCAAGGTGCCCACTATAATTAGTGGACAGCATATGCCAGGCCAACTTCTCACAACTTCCACGTACCCAAAAGAAACCTCCAATCTTCCAACCTTGCACTGGCCGAAACCCCGCGCATCCACAGAGCCAGAGCAGGCGGAAGATCCTTCTCTCACATTGCAGCCAAGACCTGGAACGAGTTACCGGCAGACATCAGACGTGCCCCCTCCCTGAACACCTTCAGGAAGACCCTCAAGACCTGGCTCTTCGGCTAAACAGATCTGCGGACCCCCCCCCCTCAGCACCTTGAGACCCTCACGGGTGAGTAGCGCGCTTACAATTCCCTGATTGATTGATTGATTATTATTCACGTGTTGTAGTATCCTGAATTAGTGTCCCAGTGCTGGTGCTTTGAGGACTTGATGGTGTTCCTCAGTTAGTGTCCCCATGTCAGTGTTCGTGCATATGCATCAGTGTTCCTCTGTTTCCCCCATCAGTGCTCCACAATCAAAGTCAGTGCCCCTACTTCTTTATCTATTCAGTGTCAGCGCCCCACTATCAGTGTCCCAGCATCAATTTCCCCATGTTACCTCTTTTGTATCATTGTCCAAGTGCCAATGGCAGCATCCCCTGTGGCAGTACACCTTGGTACTGTTGTCATGCCCAGTGTCCATGTCAAAGTCCAAGTATCAGTATCAATGCCTGTGCCCCAATGTCAGTGTATTTGGGTCAGGATCCTTGGGTCAGAAGCAAATTGTCAGTGACCCATTTAAGCAACTACAAGTGAACAACCTACATTGATGCTAGGTTGGTGATATGGAAGTCGGTGCATGGTACATTGAAACAGCACCCGTGTCCGCTTGCTTATGGCTCCCTATGGGGCATCCCTGGGATATCCATAGGCGACTGCCTATGTTTTGGCCATTGTGGAAACCTGCGTGGACCCTGTGTCTCAACCAGCTTCTCAAAGGTACGTCCTTTAAACCTGTCCTAACCCTCCAATCAGAGTTTGGTCTCCCCTGCTCCCAGTAGTGGTCTTATGTCCAAATGACACACTGCCTTAGAGGGTCTTTAGGTAACAGTGATGTCCCACTCCTCCAATCTCCTGTAGGCCGATATCTGAAGACCTGGGGCATACACAAGGAGGTCGTGTCCGGCTTGTACAACCTCCTCATAGATGTTTCTTTTTTCTCCCCGGTTCGGGAAGCGACTAGGCAGAGATGGCATCTCCTCTTTACCGAGACTATGCAGTTGAACAATGGTTCGCCCTTCTCTCCACACATGACACATTTCTCCAGGAGGCCAAACTTAAATCCCATTACTTTAAGGTGCTGCATAATTGGTGTTGGACTGCTTAGAGACTACACCGGACTTGGCTTCTACCTCATGCACTGTGTTGGGGATGTGGCACTAAAGGTTGCTGTCTCATAAATATCTTCTACCACAGTAGGGTTCTCTGGCCTTATTGGACGGCTGTGTGGGCAATCCTGGGTGCTTGAGTCCTACAATTTAGCCCATTGATAAACTTGACCCTCCTGCATGACATGCCAGACTGTGTGGTACCTAATAAACATACCCAGTGAGGGCTGGTGACAGCTCTTGCAGCTGCTAAGGTGTTGGAGGCTGTCCTCTGGCCCCAACGCCTCAGAATCAGGGCTGGCGAGTGTCTGTGTCCCAGTGGCAGTATGCCAGTATCAATGCCTCCATGTCAAAATCTTTTTGTACACTAATATCTCCTCTCCCTAGTGTTCCTCTGTCATGTTACTATTTGGTGCTGTATCCTAGTGTCAATATTCTTGTGACCAAGAACCCCTGTGTCAGTCTTTCAGTGAAACCACTCCATGCCACTTTAAAAGCATCAGTGAGTGTGCCCCCACATCAGTGCTTCACTATGACTTTTCTAATGAGTGTTCATGTTTCACTGCCTGCTGTGCCAGTGACCTAGTGTCACTGTTTTCCAGTGGCATTATAACAGAGCCAGTGTCTATTTATCATTACCCCTGTGTGTTACCTTATACATGTCCTAGTGTAGTCTACTTTTGTTGCACTACTTCAAGGTTCAATCCCTGATTGCCTTAAAGCGGGGCAGGTTACCCCCATTTTAAAAAACCCGATGGTGGACCTCTCAGACCTAAATTTCTTCCGCCCAATCTCTATGATTCCGACACTAGCAAAAGCTCCTTGAGAAATGGCCAGAGCACGGAATTGGCACTCACACACATAGTTGATGTAGTTGATGTTGCACTAAAAATGTTGGATCAGAACGAATCCTGCCTTCTTATCCTCCTTGACCTCTTGCCAGCCTTCGATACTGTCAAATATGACAGCCTCTTAGACCTACCGGAATGTAGGATGGGACTTTCGGTGACCGTTTGTAACTGGTTTGCCTCTTTTCTCCAGAACAGAACTCAAAGAATCAAGGTAAACAAGGTCACTCTAGGGGTCCCTTAGAGGTCTTCGCTCTCACCCACTCTCTTTAACTTATTCATGGAACTTCTAACTGAATTGTTGAATTTATCGAACATCCACTATCACATGTACGCAGATGACACACAACCATACTTAAAAGTCTCTTCCTCCGAAGATATTCTATCTATACACTCAACTCTACAAAAACACAAAGCTGGTTGACCGGAAACTACCTCACACTAAATGCTCTCATAACAGAATTCCTCCTAATTGCCCCACCCAAACATGCACTGGACATCACAGAATGGATGAAACATCTAACCGTGCACATTGTTGAGTCAACAAGATCCCTGGGAATAACGCTGGACAAGAATCTGAACATGCAGGAACACATCAGCTCTGACACCAAAGGAGCGAACTTCCACAGGAACATCTTAAGAAAAATAAAACCTTTCCTCCACCGAATGAACACAAGTCAGCTGTTTAAGCTCTAGTGATTCCCAGGTTGGACTATGGGAGTGCAACCTTATGCGGCCAACCCAGAACTGAGCTGGCTTCACTAAGGGCCTCTCTTAACTATGCTGCTAGGCTCATTACAGGATCAAAAAGAAACAATCACATCACCCCTGATTTGAAATCTCTTAACTGGCCTCCATATGAAGCAAGGATTCACTTGAGAATTGCCTGCATTACCCATAAAGCCCTACATTTCAAAAATCGATACCTTGCACAAAAACTTGAGCTGTCCGGTGGCTTCAGAGCATCTAGAGGCACTAGTTCACTACTGCTGAAACCAATAAAAGTTTGCAAAAAGAAAACATATAATCGAGCCTTCTAGGGCAATCTGGAACTCACTTCCCCTTGAATTCAGAATGAACCTCTGAACTGTTTCATTCAAAAAAGAAGTCAGAAGGTTACTGATGGACACATTTATGCCATAAAATGCAGGATCTATACTCCAGGGCAGGATTTACACCTTAGCTTGCACCCATGCCTATTTCTCGCAGACTATACGCGTATTCTGTTTTACTGGTTGTTGTCTAACTGGGACCTGTGCTTTTCTCCCTAGAGAGTCTCCCATGCCACGCTCCCTCCTTATGATGTTTTGATATTTTTATGCATGTCGCTTTGATCATTGTAAAGCACTCTGTTTCCTGCAATTGTCATGTTCACGCAATATAAAACTTTATAAATAAATAAATACCCATATCCATGTCCCCATGTCAATGTTGGTACACCTGTGACAGCAGCCAGTGATAGTGTTGGTGCCCACTAGTCAGGCACCCTATGTCAGGGTGAAGCCCCTCTGTCAATGTACCAGTCTTAGAGTACATCATGATGTCATTGTTTGCTTATAAACTGCTTATTACATTCGGAGTCAATTGAAAAAACGCTAAGGAGATGGATGATTACAGAGGGCAAACATGGTTGGTTCTGGTGATCTATTAAATGAACCAGGTGATGAATATTTTAGGAAGGATAGCTTGAAAAAAGATGAGAAATATTACATTTTAGAAAAATGCCACAGCAACCAAAGTTGCTACGTTGTGTTGCAGAAGAGGGGTTAAACAGTGTAGAGCCATTTTTGTTAAAAATGGCCTTCTGCTGCTCGCTCCCTAGTGCTTGTACATAAACAGGCTGCCTAGTGCCATGCACACATCTTTGCACCTTGGTGCAAAGGTGTGTGATGTTTAGCATGACCTTTAGTATACCCTTCCAGTATAAAATCCTATGGCTAACAATTTTTTATAATATTTCACAAACTGGATGCGTTTCTTGTACGATGCTGCACATACGTAGCATGTGAAATGTGTGTCCTGCTTCAAGGAGGCTTTATTTTTTGATGCAAAGCCTTGTCAAACTTTTTTAGTATATCAGGTTTTGCATTAAAAAAAATGGGTGCTTGTGCTGTAACAGTCAAGTACCTCCATGTAGTTCCTCCTTGATGCAAAGTTGTACAAAGAAGCACAAAGACCAATTTGTGCCAAAAAAGGGCACATTCCCAGAGCAAGATACTTATTGCATTGAAAAGTAATGGCCAGATGTACGACCTGTTTTTGCATGCGCAAACGGGTTTGCGAACCCGTTTGCGCACGACAAAACATATTGGGCCATGTACATAGCGAGTCGCAATTTTTTTGCGACTAGCTAAATAGGTTTTGCTACTCGCTATTTGAAAGGAGCGTTCCCTTTCAAATAGCGAGCCTCAAAACAATGTACTAATGTTTTGCGACCGCAATTGCGGTCGCAAAACACTCGCAATTACCACCTACTTCAAGTAGGTAGTAATGCATTTGCAAAGGGGAAGGGGTCCCCAGGGGACCCCTTCCCCTTTGCAGATGCATGCAAAATAATTTTTTAACGGCAGGCAGTGGTCCCAGGGACCACTGCCTGCCCTTAAAAAATGAAACGAAAACGTTTCATTTTTGTTTTTTAAATGCATCCCGTTTTCCTTTAAGGAAAATGGGCTGCATTTAAAAAAAAAAAGCTGCTTTATTAAAAAGCAGTCCCAGACATGGTGGTCTGCTGAGCCCAGCAGGCCACCATCCCTGGGAGGGCTGGCATTCACAATGGGCTAAATGCAAAACACACAAGATGATGGACGGAATGCTGCACATTGGCAAACATTCACCCCCAGTCACAGATCTGGGTTTAATCCATCGTTATTTTGCTTCACCACGCCACCCCAGTTCAGACATAGCCATATGCAAATCAGTCTTGACCCTGTGCCTCATGGGAACAGTCCAGACCGAACTGCCAAGCCATGTCTTCCCTGGACCGGAATCAAGCATCCTAGGACCGGTTTCAGGCTATCAGCCTTCATCAGCCAGGATAGCTTGACTCCAGTGGCGTAGTGAGCACGGGACCCACGTCTGGGCATACCCTTCCCACTTAGGGCGAAATGCAAAACACACAAGATGATGGACGGAATGCTGCACATTGGCAAACATTCACCCCCAGTCACAGATCTGGGTTTAATCCTTCGTTATTTTTGCATCACCACGCCACCCCAGTTCAGACATAGCCATATGCAAATCAGTCTTGACCCTGTGCCTCATGGGAACAGTCCAGACCGAACTGCCAAGCCATGTCTTCCCTGGACCGGAATCAAGCATCCTAGGACCGGTTTCAGGCTATCAGCCTTCATCAGCCAGGATAGCTTGACTCCAGTGGCGTAGTGAGCCCGGGACCCACGTCTCGGCATACCCTTCCCACTTAGGGCGAAATGCAAAACACACAAGATGATGGACGGAATGCTGCACATTGGCAAACATTCACCCCCAGTCACAGATCTGGGTTTAATCCATCGTTATTTTGCTTCACCACGCCACCCCAGTTCAGACATAGCCATATGCAAATCAGTCTTGACCCTGTGCCTCATGGGAACAGTCCAGACCGAACTGCCAAGCCATGTCTTCCCTGGACCGGAATCAAGCATCCTAGGACCGGTTTCCAGGCTATCAGCCTTCATCAGCCAGGATAGCTTGACTCCAGTGGCGTAGTGAGCACGGGACCCACGTCTGGGCATACCCTTCCCACTTAGGGCGAAATGCAAAACACACAAGATGATGGACGGAATGCGAGAGGCTCATTAATATTAATGAGACTCGCAATTTGCAACCCCATAGGGAATCGCAAAACAGTGTAAACACACGGTTGTACATTTCATTTGGCACCTCGCAATTTGCGACTCGCAATGTGTCGCAAATTGCGAGGCGCTAAATGAAAGGGTCGTACATCTGGCCCTAAATCCCTTTCCCAGACATTGAAGTGGTGCAAAGTCTTAGTAAATCTGCCTAATGTTTCTACAGAGAGAGAGAGGCCTGTTTAAAAAAAGGGAGATTAAACAAGTAAAACATGCTTTTCACTAATGCATACAATACTGTGACTCATGCAGCATTATGATTATACTCTATACCACACAAGGGTCAGATTTACTAATAATTTGCACTGAGTTTGCATAACAAAAGTAATTCAGCTTGGTGCAAATTGTTGATTTGAGATTTACTTTCCTGTGCAAAACTTTATTTGTACTGAAAGTATGCCTAAAGTACAGCAAAGTGGTGCTAGTATATTTTATTATCTAAAAAAAAATATCTTTTTATTGATTTTTATGCGATACACAAATACATAAACCAAAAAGCAGCATGCAGAGACCCTTATATAGCATTTTTTAATACAGCATGTTAATGTAGGAGACCTCAAGGAATAACACAAGGAAAGGAAGTTGAATGAAGGCAGCCTGCACATTTAACCATCTCATTCTGACTAGGCACAGAGTGTGTCACACACATCATCGTCTCTTCCTAGGGTGGGCTCCAGATTCAGACCTCTATAGGATTGCCAACCTGCCCATATTTTCTCCCACTTGTGTGCGCAGCACCTTCCCTGATATATTGGCTTCTCATTAATCATGCACCAGTCTAAATCCCGCTCCCAGTCGCCCACTTGCGGAACCTCAACCCCTCCCCACAATCGTGATATGTTTCGCTTAGCCACTATAAGGCCCAATGAGAGCCAGATCTTGGCATATTTTGGTGGCGGCTCCTCGGTGCTAGTAGATTTTGCGATGTTTGGCTCTCCATTTCATGCAATGCAGCGCAGCAACTTTGGTTACTGCGCTGCATGAAATTTAGATAAATCTATGCGTAATTTTAGTAGATGACTATGCAGAAGCAGTTTCACTTATCATTTGAAAATTAAGTGTTTGAAGTTTGCTTCACAGTACAGTGCAGGTGTTCCATTTTGACTTGCATGCTGAAAAAATTGAGAGGTGAAGGAAGAGTCAATATTTAGGGGTGTTCAGTGCTTAATTTGAGCCAGTGGTTTCCGGTGCTCGGCACCAGCACTTAATTTTCAACACAGCTACTTATGGCAGGCCACCACATGGTGGCACTTTTTGTCTAATTTTGAGGTGAGCACAACAACAAAGTTTAATAATTCAACATACATTAAAATTAGTAATACCTACCACTCAACCCATTCTTATAGCTTTGGGTGGCCTGGAATAGTCTGAATTGTCACACTTGTAGGAGTCTGTTGGTTAGTAGTTGTGTTGGTACTGTCAATGGCAGAGCTGTCAGGGACAATGAGTGGTGCAAGCTGTAATGGTCTCCTGAGAAGGGCCTTGGCACTTGCATTTTTACAAATTAAGCACTGTGTGTTAGTCTAAATTTTAAAACATGATGCATAGCACTAGCAAAGGGCTGAATATGTGAGTACTGGTGGAGAGTATCACTGGCAATGAGTAAGAATTGAGGTCTCTATGTAAATATACCAGTTGCTCGGTTAAGAAAAGTGCCAGAATAAAGTGTTTTCTGCAGAAAGTACTTTTTTTTCATTAACCTTGATATGTTTGAGCATTCTGTTTTTTGTCTTTATGGACTCCACTCTGGTGAGAGAGAACAGTTGCTAGTGAGAACCTGTGGCAGGGCCGTAGCCATGGGGTGGTTTGAAACGGAGGCACCTCCATAATATTGTTTACTTCCCCCCCCCAACCAAATGCACAGGCAGTGCTTACAGGCAGAGCACAAGTCAGGGTACACGTGGGTAGGTGGAGCCCACCCACTATTTTCACAGGGTGGACACCGTCCACCCTGCCAAGAAGTTGGCTCCCTCTATAATATGCTAAATTCATCCTGGGGTAGGTTTTAGACACCGGGACACTTTCAACAACCCCTGCATGTTGTCTGCTTTTGTTCCGAGCAGCAATGTGCAGGTGGAGAGGAGGCTTTCTTATTTTAAATTCCTGCTGCTGGCCCAAGACAAAGTTCGAAGGTAAGAGGACATCAGGCCTCCTTTTGTTAGAGTGTCCCGGCTGGGAGCTATCTGGCACCTCACACCTAAATGCAATGGAAGGGAAACAAAGGTTTCACAGCTTTTCACTTCACAGGTACTTAACCTCTTCCATGCTTCGGACGGCCCCCGGTGGGCGTGTGCTGAGGACGGCCGGGGGCCGTCCGAATCCCGCCCACTCATTAATTCTCCCGCACAGCGGGGGAATGTGCGCAGCACGGAAGGGGTTAAGAGAACATGCTTTTGTCTTTGTTCAGGTTATGTATATAAGAGATATGCATGCACTGTAAGAATGTCAAATGTGTTGGTCTGTCCCAATATTTATGCAAATAACAATGTATCTACTACTATTTCGTTTTATTCCTTTTATTGCGCTACTCATCCCAATGCAGGGTGTCAGAGCGCTTTACATCATACGTAAACAATATACATTGACAATAAATCATATGTGTGTAAATCAATGTACAGGATGTGTTACAGAAGACTGTGAGGATTATAAGGTGTATGAGGCACATGCCCTTCATAGCTCATGGTGCTATATTAGAAGAATTACAATTTATGAACTGCAAGTAACAAAAGGATCTTTGTGTAACAAGCAGTAACCCACTTACCTAGCTACCTAAGATAAAAATCTGTCATCTGCATGGTACACATTAACCCTCTATGGTACTTTGATTCAAAACTGGGGCTGGGCAAAACACAGATCTCACCAGTATATGTGTTAACCTCCAAAGCTATCTTACCATTATTATTATTCCCTGAGATTTACTGAGCACACTAAGATCTCTGCAGCAGATACCTTAACCCCATAAGATATTTTCAAATGCAGACTTTACAACCAATTAAGCAGAACAGATTTACTGCCACATCTCTCCTTGCTGCCAATTTGTTTGTGGCAGAGATTTTGAAAAATAAAAGTATAAGTTAAGGCCCAGATTTTGTGTAGGGATTGCGTCACTTTTTTGGCACAACCCCAACGCAAAATTCACTTGTTAACCCCTTCGCTGCTAGGCTGACACCCACCCACCAAGTCTTTTTTGGGGTATTTGGGGTAGTTCGCGCTCAGCCCCTCATAGCTTTTGTCCATAAGGTATCCCAGTTAAATTTGTGTAATCTTTTTTTCCAACATCCTGAGGATTCTAAAGACACCCAGGGTTTGTGGATTCCCCTGGAGGGACTGAGAAATTAGCCAAAATTTGTTTTGTTTTTAGGAAAAATGGGGGAAAAGTGCTTCAGAAGAAAGCATCTGTTTTTTCCCCTGAAAATGGTATCAACAAAGGGTCTGGGAAGCTAAAATCCCCATCTTCCCAGCTTTCAGGAACAGGCAAACTTTTGTCAGAAAACCAAACTTTTCTACACAGGTTTGGCATTTTACTGGGACATAACCTATTTTTCCTATTTTTTGTGCTTTCAACCTCCTTCCAGTTAGTGGTAGAAATGGGTCTAAAACCTATACTGGATCCTGGATTGCTATACATTTCTGAAATGTAGACATAATTCTGAATTCAGCCAGTGGTCCTTTGTGTAGATCCTTCGAGGTTTTTCTATAGAAAGTAACAGTATATTGAAATTGAGTTGAAAAACACAGCCATTTGTCTCTACGTTTTTACCTGTAACTTCTTCTAAGTATGACAAATGTTTTAAAGCAATATACCATTACATCCGCTGGACCCTTCTGGTTGTGGGGATATATAGGGTTTGGAGGTTCACCAAGAACCCGAGGTACACAGAGCCAATAACTGAGCTGCACCTCACAATGGTTTTTCATTGTGTACCAGGTTTACAGCAATTCCTTCAGTAAAAAATAAAAAGTGAAAAATAGGTATCAAGGAAACCTAAATATTTCCAAAATGGGAGCAAGTTATGGAGTTTAGAAGCAGTGGTTATTTGCACATCACTGAATCTGTGGGTACCCATACTAGCATGTGAATTAGAGGACTTTGTTTTTAGACACGGTCTTACTTTGGAAGGCAGAAATGCATTGAAAGACAATTGGTAATAACACTTGTTCTACTGTTCTGTGTTCCCCTAAGTCTCCTGATAAAAATGGTACCTCACTTGTGTGGGTAGGCCTAGTGCCCGCAACAGGAAACGGCCCAAAATGCAATGTGGACCTTTCACATTTTTCCACTGAAAACTGACTCTTTTTTGCAATGTGCCGAGCTGTGGATTTTGGACCCTAGCTCAGCCGGCAACAAGGGAAACCTAGCAAACCTGCACATTTTTTAAAACTAGACACCCAGGGGAATCCAGGATGGGGTGACTTGTGTGGCTCTCACCAGGTTCTGGTACCCAGAATCCCTGCAAACCTCAAACTTTGGAAAAAAACACATTTCCTCACATTTCTGTGATGGAAAGCTCTGGAATCTGCGGAGAGCCACAAATTTCCTTCCACCCAGCATTTCCCCAAGTTTTCCGATACAAATGGTACCTCACTTTGTTGGGTAGGCCTAGTTAGTGCCTGTGACAGGAAACGGCTCAGAATGTATTGTGAAGACATCAAAATTAGCTATCACAAAACAACCTGGTTTTGCAAGGGGGTAACCTGTGTTTTTGGTCCCGATCTTTTTTTTTTGACAGTCAACTTAATTGATTTTTGAGAAACAAAAAAGGTAACAATACAGCACATTTGATCATTAGCCATTAGCATCTCAGAGTATGCCAGCAGTGGTAACACACATATATGCATAGCGATCTCGGTCCATGTTGCATAAACAATACCATCAAGGAGAATAGATAGACATAAAGACACCATCAACCCAATTAGTTCATCCATTTGCCCCATATCCTTTTGTGTTTGATTGGGCATCCCCTGGCCTTAAACAAGGGTTTCTCTTGGGCGGCGCACCAGTCTACCCCTCTGCGCCATTTAGTTACTCTTGGGCGGTCACGTTGTGTCCATGTCGCAGCGATGTCACGTTTGGCCACCGTGGTGGCAGTCCCTAGGAATAGCTTGTCGGCTCGGGACCCATCTAAGCCGTCCATAACTCCCAGGATGAGGTGTAAAGGGTTGTGGGGCACCTGCCAGCCCAGGGCTTGTGTGAGTTTGGTTTCTATTTTATCGCAGTACACTGTGAGTCGGGGACAGGACCAGACCATTTGGTAAAAGTCTGCTGGTTGTTGTCCGCAGCGTGTACATTCCGGTGAAGTACATAAACCTGCCCTATAGAGGCGCTCCGGGGTGAGGTAGCAAGTATGAAGATAATATAATTGAATTAGGCGAAGTCTGGCTGAAGTGGTGATGGTCTTGGGGGCCATAAGGGCATCTCCTCAGTCTTCGTCCTCCAAGAGGCCCAGCCATCCCTCCCACCGGCGCCTGAGCGGGTCAAGCGTTGTAGGGCCGTTATTGGTAAGGGTGCGGTATATCCGCGATACTCCCCCTTCCCCAGGTTTCCCATCATGACTTGTGCCTCCAGTGGACTAAACTCAGGGAGCGTGGTGCCTGTTGATATGTGGGTGCTGAGGGCATGCCGCAGCTGCAGATATTTGTAAAATTGCGAAGCGTGGAGGGTATAGCGCCCCTGTAGGTCTTGGAATGTCCTAATGTGGTCTCCCGCCCAAATGTCGCTCAATTGTGATATGTCGATGTGGTCCCATCTTGTAAATCCCTCTAGTGCTGCCACCTCCCCCAACCACCTGCCCTACCAGAGGGGTGTCTGTCGACTCAATTTGTTGTCCCATCGTGTATGTCGTAGGGTTGAGCACCAGGCTAGTAGGACCGCCCGAGTCACTGCCGGCAGCGTTCTAGGTATTGGACAGCAATATAGGATTGCTTGGATTCGGGAGAATTCCATGTCCTTTAGCTCGGTTTTGTAGGCCAGGTCAGACCAACCTCCGGTGAACCAATCATGAAGGACGAGTTGCCGAGTAGCTAAATAATATAGATAAAGATCCGTCATGCCCATACCTCCATCGAAAGGCGGAATCCGACATCGAGCAAGGTCTATACATGGTCTCGCCCCTCCCCACAGAAACCTAGTGGCCATGCTATCTATTTATTTGAACCAGCTCCTTGGGAAGTGGAAGTGGGTGTTTTGAATAGTATATAAAAAACGGGGGAGGATCATCATCTTGAATAATGCTACCTTCATGAGTGGGTTAAGTGGTAGGTTTTGCCAGCGCCGGAGATCCTCTTTGGCTTTCTTGACAAGTGGGGTAATATTTAACGCCCATTCTAGTTCCGGGAGCAATGCAACCCATATGCCCGGGTATTTAAACGATTGTCGTCTAATGGGAATGGTTGATTGCCAATCAAAGCATTCCCTGGAGAGGTGGAGGGGTACCAAAGTCGATTTTGCCAGGTTGAGCGGGAGGCCTGAGACCCTCTCAAAGGCCCAAAGAGCCCGAAGACATCTAGGGCCGGAGCAGGCCGGGTCTGCCAGGAAGAGCAGGACGTCGTCCGCATATAAGGCAATTTTATCAGTGTGGTGGCTCCCCCAGGTCCAGCCCTGGACCTGGTCATCAGCCCGAATAAGACACTCCAAGGGCTCCATCGCCAGAGGAAATAGGAGTGGTGAAAGGGGACATTCCTGTCTTGTACCTCTTTGGATCGGAAATGCCTCAGAGAGGGTCCCATTGATGAGTACTCTAGCTTTAGGGTTGGAGTACAGGACCCGGACGAGACGACAGAAGTGTTGGGGCAGGCCCATCATTGGGCCCGATTCACAGAACTAACTTAAGACAAAATCCTAAACTTACTACCATTTTGTTATTCACAGAAGGCACTTACTCATTTTGGTATTCACAGAAGGCACTTACTCATTTTGGTATTCACAGAAGGCACTTACTCATTGATGAGTAAGTGCCTTCTGTGAATACCAAAATGAGTAACTTACTCATTTTGAGTAACTTGCTCATTTTGAGTAACTTACTCATTTTGGTATTCACATAAGGCACTTACTCATTGATGAGTAAGTGCCTTCTGTGAATACCAAAATGAGTAAGTGCCTTCTGTGAATACCAAAATGAGTAAGTGCCTGGGACAGGGAAGGGCCCAAAACGTATTGTGGAGACCAAAATTATGTATCGCAAAACAACCTGGTTTTGCAAGGGGGCACCTGCGTTTTTGGGCCCAGGCTCGGCGGCCATCTAGGGAAACCTACCAAACCCAGACATTTTTGAAAACTAGACACCCAGGGGAGTCCAAGGATGTGTGGCTTGCATGGATACCCCAATGTTTTCTTACCCAGAATCCCCTTCAAAACTCAAATTCTGCTACAAAATCACATTTTTCTAACGTTTCTGTGTGGGAGCACCGCGCTGGCACAATATTCCTACCATCCAGCGTTCCCCTCAATCTCCCAAGTAAAATGATACCTCACTTGTGTGGGTGCCCAAAGCAGAGTAAGCCTAAAACATTTAAAATAAATTGTGCTTATCAACTCGCTGTGATATCCCCTCAATCGGCACATTTTTGGCCTTTCCCTGTCACAGGCACTTGGCCCACCCACACAAGTGAGGTATCATTTTAGCTGGTGCCAGATAGGCTTTCTGCCCCACAGGGGGGGGGGCAGATCGAAGGTTATTTCCTCACCTGCCCCCCTAGGAGAGGCAGGAAGACTTCGGTCCCCATTTATATGGGGTGGGAGTATGGCCATGCCCATTGTGGGCAGCCCCGCCCCCCTTCTATTAAAAAAACCAAATCCCTGTTGTCTAGTAGGCTTTCTGCCCCTGTGGGCAGATCGGGGGTCATAACCCCCATCTGCCCCCCAGGAGGGGCAGAAAGACTGTCACGTTTGTGTTTGGGCAGTAGGGGCATGGGCATGCCCATTTTGGGAATCTCCCACCCCTACATATATAAAAAAAAAAAATTCCCTGGTGCCTAGTGTGCCTTCTGCCCCCCGGGGGGCTGCTCAGTGGCTATGCCCCCATCTGCCACCCAGGAATGGGTGAGAGAGATTCAATATGCCCAAAAATATATGGGGGTAGCAAAGGCGCTTGCCCAAGGGGCCGCTACCCCCTCCCTGGTGTCTAGTGGTGGATCCCTGCTTGAATTCTCCCCTTTCCCATGATACCTCTCCCGTCTGCCTAGTTGCTCGGGGGCTGAGATAGCCGCACGAGCACGTACGCAGTGAAAGTGAAATGAGACGATCGGCTCATTTCACTTTCAATGTAATGACGTCAGTGCGCCATGCGCGCGATCATCATTAAACTGAAAAATCAAATGCCTTGTGCGGCTGGGTAAGCTCTTCCCCAGGTTCCTATGCTAAAAAATAAAAAAGGAAATGCCTACAGCTGAGGGATTTCCTTCCTGGTCATGTGCACCATGGCTGAGGACGAGACCGTTCCGTCCTCAGCATGGAATGGGTTATGTGCTCAAATGTACTCATGATAGAACTGCTGATAGAACTGCTAAAAATATGTCTGAGGTGCAACGGGCGTTTTCGCCCTCCCCCCTCCCCCCAGGGCCACTTTATTACAGAAGAGGCCACAGATACTTGTGCGGCCCCTTCTGTATTATCGATAGCGCTGGTGCACATAAAGCGCCAGCACTATCTTCAAGGGGGCGTTCCCCCATTTGCATGCCCCATGCAAATGAGGGAATCCCTTTGCCTCTGCGCCCGCACCGTATTACCAATGCGGGCACAGAGGCAAAGAAGCCCTCAGAAGGGGCACTGACAGTGCACCATTTAAAAGGTGGTGCACTGTCAGTGCTCCTCCTGAGAGCAGCCCTCTGCAGAGGGTATAGGGGGTCCTATGGACCCCCCAGACATCCCCTTGCAGGCAGGTGCAGTCACTGACAAGATCTCTAATCCCCTTTGAAAGTGCAGGCGGGATGCCACCTGCACTGTGAGACACGGAGCGGCTTTAAAGCAGTTGCTCTGTATTTCACGTGAATGCGCTGCCCCCAGGGCACCTCATGTTCGCAGCTGCCCTGGGGTCAGCGCATTCATGGTAATAGGGTAGAATTTTCATGGTTTGTGCTGGGTGCACCATTTTAAAGGTGCACCCGGCGCAAACAATGAAAATGCGCTTTATGTGGCCCCTGATGTCACTTTTTGTGATGTCACTTCCTGTGAGGTCATGGGTTGCAATGTCACTTCCTGTGATGTCACTTCCTGTGCTGCCACATGTGATGTCATGCACCATGATGTCTCTTGCATACTACTTAACTTAGTTAGTTTCACTACTTCTTTTTCAGGACTTGTGCCCTGCTTACAGGTTATAGTTAAGAGATAAATTTCTAAACAAAAGCTCAGCTTACAATAGCACCGTATCCCCGCATGAGTTGAACGTTTTCATTCAAATGCGTGGCAGTCGACAAGGGTGCAATAAATTGAAAAAAATAAAGCAATCCCTGCATGGTCAGCTCTGCTGCTTAGAGGGTTACAGCTACTACTTTTACACTTTTTGGCCTGTACTGTCTGTGACTGGGGGTGAGTGTCTGAAAAGTTTCAGCACTCCGTCCATTATCTCCTTGTGTTTGTTATGGAAACTCTGACAGAGCCCTTCCCTTCATTGCCCTGTAGTAGCTGGCGACCCACCTAATCAACTCATCTCAGGAAACAAATTGCCATAGGGAATTGACTGTCAACTTATTGCCCCACCCCCAACTGCAGGATGATCCCTAGACTCCTGGGCCACCCATGCACGAAGTTAACTGGCGACAGGGGTAGAGTTTTTCGTTTCAGTCATGTATCCCTGGGTAACAGAGTGCCCGGCAGCACCCAGAGCCCTGTCAGCTCTATTACTGAGCCTAGGACAGCTGTAGCTCACACTGAGGAGCAGTCACAGGGCAAGCAGAGATGCTTTCCTGCGCGGGAGCACCGTGGCCTTCGCTACTTCCACACTTGAACCCTCATTGCAGGCAGACTGCCACCTTCACGGTAGCATCAGTCCAGGAAGAATGTCGTTTCTGGATTCAAACTTTTTCCAAAGACTCCCGTGTGCAAGCAACAACAGTATATAACAGTCTGTTAGTTACAATTGACATCCCCAAGGTTCACTTGTATTCTGTCAGAGTGTGTTCAGCCAAACAGTTCAAAGACTCCAGCCCTGAAAAAAGCCTAGGACCAGCCCTGCCAAGTACCACACATCACAGGTCAGTATAACGCATTTTAGTGCTGGTGGCCGCATCACCGCACTAAAATGCTATATCACGCATTATAAGGATTTTCAGCTCCTCATATGTGTGAAAGGCACTTCAGCGCAGAGCAGGGTTGGTGTTCTGCAGCCAGTTTGAGTGTGAGCCAGTACAGGTCAAGGAGAGGAGTCTGGTTGCCATGGAGCTTTCAGCCTTGGCCCAACTGAGCTGTTCACTTTTGCAACAATTAAAAACACTATAATAGCTAGCTGCTTCAGGCCCAACCGCGGCACAGTGTGCAAGATGTTTTAGACTTTCTGGCTGCTAATGAAATTGGGGGTGTCGTCTCCCCAGCCGTTATGGATTCTGAACTGAAGGAACCTTCCTATGCCCATGTGCCTCTGGACTGTACCCAGGGCTGCTGACTAAGGTGTTACAGTGCTGGCATCAGACCTCCAAGCCATCTAAGCATTGAAGCAGCACTTGCTCTCACTGTTGTGCACTGTCCAGGGCCATTCCCTCTGCTGCCGCAATGCGTACCTGGCCCCAAGACGAATAAATGACTCTCGCTTGCCCAATTAGTGAGCTGTGCTGAAGGGAGGAGCCGTCTGCAGTGAGACTGGCTGGAGTTTGTCATCAGTGCTAACTTGGCACAGGTCAGTCTGACTGCTGCATGCACTGATTCCCACAGGCTAGACCACCTAATTTGTACACTCCAACCAATCGCACGTGTCACACTTGTAATGACTACAGTGCTGGTCAGGAAACATTTTGTGTGGGCTAAGCATGTCTAATGTTAAGAAGATCTTTGCTTTAGCATTTACCAAAATGGGTCAAACACATTAGGTACAGCGTTCAGAAAATCAAAGGCTGAGCCAGCATTCAGCACTAAAAGAGATATACACACACTGATCTCTGCTCCCCATGTTTAACCTAAAGAACTTTCATATCGAGCAACACAGTGGCGGTGGGCATCATTGCCATAAATGGTGCTAGAGGTTTCAGATACCAGAGCTTTAACCCTGTGAGCTATCTTGCAGCACACTTTGATAGGGGGCAGGTGGCAATGGACACTAGTCCCTTGTGGCTTTGCAGAAAATCAGGAGCGTTATTCAAATCAGGTTTGTGTGCGGTCATTTCAGGTATTTTGCAGCCGTTTCAAAGCCTAGTTGGATCCTCTCATTGCTGAAAAAGGGGCAATTTCTAATAGTTCTCTCTTTACATGGGCTTTATCTCTTGGTTTTACTCTAAAAAAAGTGTCACTCGAAATGCCCCACATGTCACTCATATGTACCATGGAAATGTCACGCATAAGCAATCTGAAAACTTGGCAGCTATGTAGGATCTTCATAAAAAGGTCAAACATAAGCAAAATCAAAAGCAAAAGAGGGGGCGTGGCCAACCACTTAGGAAGATGGCAGCTTACTAGAGCGGCTCCTGCCATCCATCGGCATAATGTTCTAACAATCCGTTAAGCTATCCGTTTTCTGTGGCGAGAAAACCTAAGATCTACAAGCGGCTTGCCATAGAGATGCACTGACCAATTTTGCTCCGAGTCGACCTGGAGGCAGAGATCAAGGTGAGGTCTGTGTGGGGTGGAAAAGCCCAGGCCTTGAGTGCAGAGTGGGTGAGGCCGGAGTACAAGAGGCGGTGACTCTGAATGGAGCTGCTCTGAGGCTTCGGAGTCCGCGCCCCCCTCCCCCGGAGCCACTTCGATATGTGCAGGGGGTGAAGGTGCCCCTGGGGACATCAGCGGCAGAGAGGTGAGGCTGAGGGGCTGCCTGCGGGCCAGAGCGGTCCGCTCCTAAGGACGGTGACGACTTTGGTGCTGTGGGCAGCGATGTGGTGGCGGCCCCTGTGATCTTCTCCGTGTCAGCCTGTAGTGAGGGAGAGACACGGACGAAGAGGCAGAGTGAGGCCCTAGATTTGAAGTTGCAACCAATGAAGAAGGGCGGAGCCAAAGGCTGTGCATCAGAGGGAGTGAAGACCCGCAGCTGTAGGAGCCATCGGACAGCTCCATCTAACGGGGCCAAGTGAGCTGAGGCTGCAGCCACAGAGGGGCGGGGAGGAAGGTCCCGCCGTGCACATTGAACGGGGGGCCCCCTGTTTGGAGCTCCTGTGAGACCCTCCGAGTCCCAGGGGGAAGCTGAGCTGCCATCAACCGTCCCCACGATCCAGGGTGGTCTCAACCAAGTGAGGTGAGCGTGGGGGAAGGTGTGGATCCGCAGATCCGCATTGGACCCGTCTGCCTGGTGGGGGCCCTGAGAGCCATTCAGAGGACGCAATCCAAGTAACTACCTGCTAGACTTGGAGAGCGCTGGAGGTGCTGGCGTCCTTCCCCGGGCGCTCCCCTGAACAGTGTGATCTTGACACAGCACCTTGTGGGAAGGCCCCGGGTGGTATAAGAGCACAACCACCACTGCGAATTTGAAACCATTGCATCAAAGACTGGGAGGGGCAGGGGGCAAGCAGTGAGAAACTCGACATGTCACGGGGTGCATCCTTAATATCCCTGGGCAGGTGGCAGTGAGTACTGCGGCAGCTCCTTCTTCCCCCTTCCCCCAGCATTTGATCTCAGTGCTGTTTTGGGGGAGAAATCATAGAGAAGCCTGTAGAAGATGACAGAAGGCAGAGGAGCACGCGGTGCTCACCAGACCTAGCTTGACAAATGTGCGCTACCCAAAGAGGTATCTGCAGGGGGGGAATCAGGATGCGCAAGCTCCAACGGATCCGGTGTCCTCAGAGGGCGAGCCCCTCACACTCCATGAGATAATGGCAGCAATTAAGGGTGTGCACACCTCCCTACATGCCAGAATCGACTCAGTCACGACAGAAGTTATGCTAATGAGGGCAAACTTGCGCAACATGGGAGCTCGCGTAAAGGAAGTGGAGGACTCCACTGCAGCCCTCACGGTGGCTCTGAAAGCACAGGTCAGCGAGCTGCGTACCACCATAAAAGCCCTGGGGTTTGACTAAAGGACTATGAAGCCGCTTGAGGCGCAACGATATACGTATAATTGGGGTGCATGAACGCTCGGAGGGACTGTTGTTGGATCTGTTTGTCAAATACCTTATACTGAAAATGTTGCAGCCCTGTGGCCTTACCAACTACTTCTCGGTGGAACGTGCCCATCGAGTCCCTGGCACCCAGCCGAAGCCGGGAACGCTACCTCACCCAATCATAGCCCAAATCTATTTAACTCCCGAGAATGCGATGTCATATTACAGACGGCCCACAGTGCCCCACCGCTCACCTATGAAAACCATCACCTTCTTTCCGGATTTTACGCTTAAAGTCCAAAGAATGTCCTGCAGCTGTCTCGAAGTTAAGAGAGCAATGAGAAATAGCAAGATCAAATACTCAATGATCTTTCCTGTTAAACTACAAGTTGCGGCTGAGGGTAAGACTTGGTATTTTTCAACCTCTGAAATAACATGGGACTGGCTTGATAGTTGGAGGCCAATTGGTGTGCCTAAACCTCAGGCGTGCTCCAGGAGGCAGAGGTGAGAAATCGGCACACCGGACCCACGGAGCGAAGTCGGCAGCCAACATGAGCGATGTGATTCCCCACAGCAAAAGATACCGTGAGGATCTGCACATCGAATCATGGTGACTACCCACTAGGCAGCGATTGACTCTCTACACATAGACTAATACTGCCTCCCGACAGGGACATTTTGCTTGCATTGATACTGATATTGCTCGCCAAATACGATATGACTGCCGAAATAGACAGTCAAATGATTCCACAGAAACCTACAAAACATTGGCAAAATCTTTCCATGTCATTTAAGGGGGGCGGATGGAGGGCACCTTGACATTGGCCCCAGCCACCTCTTGTTAAACATGTTGTATTGGAGCGACAGGCGCTCTGCAAAGTTGGGGAGCAGGCAGTTTCAGGTCCGCTTTGCAGGGAGGGAGGGGGGATTTGTTGGGGGTTTTATTTACTTTGCTTTTTATGTTTTTGACACAATGTTTTATGGATAGTTGTTTGCCACTGACGCAGCCGTGACTCCCTCACTGGAGACTCCGTCTTCGGCCCCAGTCCTTACCCACCACGAAATGAGTGCATACATTACCCATCACTTCCATACACCCATGACCACTACACTAGCAGCACCTAGCTTTTAGGTGCTCTCCTGGAATGTTAATGGATTGGGGGACAAAGTCAAACAAGGGTAGTCTTGCAATTTCTTAAGAGGCACTCTCCAGATGTGGTTCTCCTTCAGGAGATGCACCTTCAGGGAAACAGTTATCGGGCATTGGACAGTTGGGGATATAAAATGGTGGCCCACGCAGGCTATACCATGGGCTCTAGAGGGGTGGGTATCCTTCTGCGTATGTGACTGCCGCTCACCGTACAAAACACCTGGCCAGGCCCACACAGGAGTTATGTGGCACTCTATGGGAGCTGGGAGGGAAAAACGCTTATCTTCATCTCAGTATATGTCCCTTCAAGACTGTACCTCGCTGCGTTCCTTGATTTAAGTGCTCTCCTCCTCCACCTCCCTGATGGCGGATAACTAATGGGCGGAGATTTTAATACGGACCTTTGTGACACCAGCGACTGCTGGCCTCCCAGACAGGATGGGTCCCCCATCGCCCTCTGGCTTATTTCCAGATAGCCCTGGGACTCGTTGACACATGGCGCGCCCACAATCCCAAGACACAGCAGTACAGATTCCACTCAGGGGCTCATGGCAGCCTCTCACGTATCTCTCACCCTTTCTCATCAACTCCCTCACTTCAGAAAGGTTCACCATCTCGCCTGGGGTATTTCTGAACATTCCCCAGTTTGGGCGGTCTATGGTCTGCTCGATCACCATGTTAACCGGCGAATTGTACTTAGCACCTGGTACTTAAAGGTGCCCCCCATTCGAGCTGGCCTCCATGAAGCCACTGAGAGATATTTTGACGAGAATGAGGGTTCGATGGACTCAGCACAGACTCTGTGGGAGGCATACAAGGCAGTCATAAAGGGTCAAGGCCTCTCGCTGACAGTGGGAACAAAAAGGAAATAAGGGCCCTTTCAGAGACACTTGAGCTAGAATCCAAGCTACAGAACAAGAGGGCATGCACCACTATTTAACCTTAAAACAGAACATATACAGAGACACTGCAACGGAAGCCATTAGAGTCAGCCAGCGCACAACACAACATCGCCTCTGTGAGGTGGGTGATAGGGCTGGGAAGCTCCTGGCCTAGCTTGACACAAAGGAGGGGGCCAACCGATGGATCTTTGAAATACCGAATGATAGGGGGGAGCGGGTTAGGGACAGACAGGGAGAGGCAAATGCCTTTGAGGCCTACTACACACACCCCTCTACTCCCCGGAACACACTGCCATGGCTGAGGAGTTTCGCGAATTACTGTCTGACATTCAACTCCCAGGGCTTTCGCAGTCGGAGGGAGAACTCCTAGAGCAGGAGCTCACAGAGGACGAAGTAGTACAAGCTATCCGTGACTTGAACTCTGGCAAAGCAGTGGGCCCTAACGGCCCGCTCATTGAGCTATACAAGCTGACCATCACTAAAGTCATAGATTATTGGATGATCATATGCCCAGAAAGGCAATCTCCCTTACTTACCGTACACTGATTAATAACTTGCCTGATACCTTAGTTCGACTATGGGAACAATGGGAGCAGGACCTTTAGGCCTGGATGACGACGAGCAGCCTGAGGCCTTGGCATCCTCCCAGGAGGTGGCGATAAGAGCCAGGTTTCGCTTAGTGCAATTAGCAATTCTACATAGCTGCTACTATGCATGCACTATTATGGTAAAGAAGGACAGGGCAACAACTGTATTGTGTTTTAGGAACTGTGGCCAAGGGTGAATGTTCTAACACAAGATATGGAGTTGCCTGGCTATTCAGCAGTAATGGGAATCATTGGTTACTTGTCTGAACAATGTATGTGGGAGCAACATGGAGGCCTCCGCAAAGTGGTGCCTCCTAACTGTCAGGGAAACAACTGACCTTACCCGAATAAACCAGAACTGGATAACATTGGGGTTGATGGTGGCTAAGCGCAATATTGAGCATGTATGGAGGGCTGAACGGGCACCGCAACTGGGCGACTGGAAGCGTGACCTGTATTGGTGCATGCTGGAAGAGAGGGTATATATATATAAACAAAAGATGCTCTTATTTGTTTACCGGGTCCAAAACGTCTTTACGATTATGTGTTACATTCAGTGGTCGAAGGGCATTAAAAAACTGTTTAGGAACTGTGATCCTAACTGCAATGAGAGTGGGATCAGTGAATGTGGGGACGGGGTCAAAAACATGGCTAAAAAGAACAAAATAATGATGTAACTATTTTGTTGACCAGTCACATTCGGGCAACTGCATACAAAATAACACATATTAAATGAAAAAAAAAGGCAAATCAAACAAATAAGTGGGAAATGCACTTTTCCGTTATGACATCTCTATTGTGTAATGTGATTACTGTCAATGTCTTTGTGTATGTAATCAGAGTGTGCCACAGAACTGATTCCTGTTTGGGGCAGTGTGGAAGGGTAACTTGCGTATTTTAGTGCTACGAGGTCCCAGCTGGTGACAGAAATCACTGTGAATAAATCACTATTTTAGCCTTGCATTACACACAGCATAAGGTTGTCTGCCACAAAATGCGCAACAAGGTTTAGGTTTAAGGTTAAAAAAAAAGTCCATTCAAAATATTAATTTTAGTAATACATAATCACACTGTGCATAGTGCAAACATTTTTATAGGTAGCCTAAAAAGCACGCACTTCACAGCTCAGCTGTTAACACCCAGACAGTTTCTCTCAAGAAGAATAATTCTATGTCATCACTAACCTTCAAGTGACTGTCCATTAAAGCAAATACTGGCTTCCAAGCAGCCTTTACATTTGCAGATTAACCAATTGCACATATTTGCATTTCTTCCAGACAGGAGGCACCCTAGCATGTTTATCTCCCTATCCTTCCCTCGGCTCAGAGCATAGGAGGCTCTCTTCCTTCCACTTCAGGTGAGGCATCTCGGATGTCAGAATTAACCGTCCCTGGAGGGTTGTCTTTTCACAAAAAGTAAGGAAACTGTTTTGGTTGAAATAAAAAAGTATGGGCAAGCGTGCCCCACAGATCCCACCCACTTCAAACTCTTGTTGCATTTATGTGGAGGTTCTTTAACTGGAATGCAATGTGAAACCTGAAATCTATAATCACATGAAATCACATACTGATTTTGGACATCACAAAGCTAAAAGTAGAACAATTTGATCAAAACTAAAAGTTGCCATGTATATGTTATTTGTGGGGGATGGGGGGAGGGCAACATTATTCTATAACGCACATCACACGGCCATCCCCAGGGTATCATTTTTATCAGGAGAAGTGTAGGGATGCTAGATGGTAAGACATTTGTGGATCCCCTCAGATTCCGGAACTTTCTCTAACAGATTTGTTAGGAAAATGCATTGTGCCTGCCCAGTACACAACAAGCCCGCTTAGTGGGTTAAAGAGCTAAAATGCGATTTGGTAAGAGTTCGAGACATTACTACAAAATGATTTAGTAAATGAATTCATCACCTAAATAATAATCAACCACTTGGGTTTGAGGACATTCAATAATGGATTTCAACTGGCCTGAATTGCTAAATTCCTAAAATCTACTTTTGAATGCCTGGCTTATGAAAAGAATAGCTAAGTTAAAACATGTAAAATAGGCATCAGCACAAAGCCAGTAGGTCTTTCCTTTGAAACACAGGTGCAGAGCTATTGGCTTTCCCAATGTTTCCTTTCCACAAGTGGCAGCTGGGCTGCTGTGTATGTGCACACATGTTGGCCATCTTGGAATGCTTTTCTTAAGCTTTTATGAAAACGCATTTTGAAGTAACACAATTAATTTGAAGATAGCCTTCGTTGCATGTGCCTTCCAGCTTATGCAAGTCTGCTACCATGCAACAATATTCTAACACTTTATTCTTAACATAGCATTCCAAGATTTTTGAAAACTATTTTGGAATAGTAAATTAAGGCTATAAGCATGCAAGGGGATGCCTGCAAATGAAGAGAAGCAAGTGGCCAAGTATAAATGTGCAGCTGCAGGTCCCTTGCAAAAGAAATTACAAAACGTCTTTTAAATAACAATGGACTGGTGAAGGTAGCAATGCACAAGCAAGGGGCCGGGAAGAAACACGAAGAGAGCGGATGGATGAGAAATCAAGAAAACCATCCACTCCCATGGAGAACTGAACCACAAATGAAAATATAGTTCCTCGATTTCAGCAGTGGAAGGATGCCACTCAGCCAGTCAAAACCATGGTAACAAGCATTTGCAATGCAATAGGTCTCACATTTACGCATTGCAAATAACAATGCCTTTTATTTTTGTTTTCGTTTTTAAAACATAAATAAAAGGCATGGTCATTTACAATGCCAATAGCTTAAACTCGCGTATATGCGAGACCTATTGCATTGCAAATACTTGTTTCATGAATGTGTGATGAATAGACAACAGCTCTGAAGTCTTCAAGGGAGGCTGCGGTAGGGCAGGGCCTGCCACTCCACAGGTGGGTGTTCTGGTATGCTAAGTTCTGTTGTGTGAATAGCGCTTTACACTCCCGTAAGATCTCTTCAAGGTGCTGTAGAAGTAAGCGGGGCGGGAGAGACAGAAACGAGGAAACAGGAGAGAGGAGAGGAGGTGACACGTTATAAGGAGGAAGGAAGAGGGTGCTTCGTGGGTAAAGTGGTTCCCCAAAAACACTAACGCCACACCGGACAGAGTGACAGAGCGCTGTGTGGGGGCAGTCTTAAGGGCGTCCGGCTGGTAGGGAGAGTGGGAAGAGTATTGGGAGGAGAGGGCCTGGGGAACAGAGGTGTTTGTGGGGGAACAGAAGGTGTTGGGTTATTTCGACTTAGTGAAATTGCGCCGAATTGTTTACAGAGGGTTTATCATAACAGCATTTAGTCCGTTTATAAGCACTGCCAGTGTAAGGTCAGACAATAGGAGTGACAGCACTGGTGGGATCTAGTGATGTGTACAGGATCACAGTGGATTAAACTAGGGTCACATCCCAGAATGGGCAAACTAGTCATGACCCCACTCTTTGGCAACCCAGGCAGGAGCCGTAGCAACGGGGATACACACGTTTCTTGCAGATGCTGAGAGGTCCAGACAATAACATCTAAAAAAAAAAAAACTATTGTCAGATTCATTCGATCAGAGCTCTCCGGGTCCCTACACGAATAACTCGTCCAGTTCGGGTTTCTGTTGCTTTACATTCTTGGACTTGTAGTCCCGTTTATCCCAGAATAAAAATCAGGATTACACGTAGCAGAATGCAAAACAAAAAACCTTGACTGGATAAGCTACTCACGCATGAACCTGGAGTTCTGTTGGACAGACTCATGAAATCACCCCCCCCAGCTATCTTCAGATATAGTCAAATTATGTTTAGCAAGAGGAAGAGCATTTCTCACACAGTAGCTCAGTGGGTTTTATGAATGCTGCAGAGATGTGTTCCTCCATAATTCAGTGCCACTTAACCTTTCATTCTTTCGAGAAGCTTGAAGTGAGTACCGCTGAGCTGGGCAGCAACAACACCTTTTTTTTTAGGTCTACCGGATAACTACAAGTTGGCAGGACATTATTTGTCATTAGTTTGACGGAAGCACACCAAGACTACAACTCCCAGAATGCACCTATTTGTACTCTGTAGTTTAGGGCTTGAACCACGATGCTTGGCAGACAGAGTATTCCTATGCTCTGTGTAACTGACCTGTGTGAGACTATATCACCAGGAAATGGCATGATATGAAGCAATGCTCACAACATTGCCGTGAAGAAGACGTAATGTGGACGTCTGATCTGTGCAGCGAGTCGTGCAAGGTCAAGGTGCACCACAAACAGCAGTGTCTGTTGAAAGAAGACAGCTGTTGAGCGACAATATGTTCTCTCTGAAATCCAAAACACTGGAAAGGTAAGGTGGGAATTGAGGTCATGAATGAAGGGTAGGGTCCACCGAAAGCCAGCCAGGTGCTATTTCACATATCTACACTATGGACAACATCTCTGCACACCCAGATGAGCATGCTCTAATTATATAAACAACGAAGCGTGTTTTTATAGTGACGAATAGCCCAGTGCCGTATCTATTCTCTGTTATAATGAATACCGTATATAGCTCATATTTCAATCTGAATCGTCTCAAAGCGCTGAATGTTGTGGTAAATGACAAATTTTATCTACCTCAGAAGGATGAAAAACTGAGTGGGTCCCACTCAGATTCAAACTTCAAAACTTCCCTTAAGAGAAATTCGCAGCAGGCGCATTGCCCCACTGGGCTACGGTGGCACTGTCTCAACGTAGTACTCCACGCCCCTCCTCTTGAAACAAGCATTTGCAATGCAATAGGACTCGCATTTACACGAGACCTGTTGCATTGCAAACGGGAGTGCGGCTGGCGGGGGCAGGGGGGCGAGAAGGCACGAACAGCGGGGGCGAGAAGGCATGGACTGCGGGAGGGGGGGGAGTAAGAGAACCTTATTAAAGAAAATAGTGCTCACAATCTAAATAACACATACTGTGCAACACTCGAAGTAAAGGGGCCAGTAGCAATGGAAGGATACAAATGACGACATGGCCATAATAAGGAGGGACTAACAAGCCTCATAATCAATCAGACGGCAGCATTTACTGAAAGACAATGACACAGCCAATTAAAAACGTGGGCGGAGCTTCCACAGAGCTTCCACTCCATACTCCATTACTGCATGCCTCGCAAAGCGAGCAGCGCATGCGCTCTGCCGCTATAGGCTCGACCTAAAAATGCTATGCTCCTGGGGCTGGACAAAGCAGAATAGGGAGGAAAGACATCCAACCAGGATCATCAAATTGTAGTAGGCTAGAAAGACAATCCAATCATGAGATATGGGCTGACCCAGATCCCACTCTGTGTACTGTATTGCAGACAACAGATCTTCGGCAAGAAGCAGTTAAACCTATGGTTAGGAGAGGACTAAAAAAAACTAAACAATAATGGAACCAATCGACTGTGTTCTATGTGTTTATTTTGTAATCAATAACTATAAAGCTCACAAAAACATCTCAACATAGCTTTGGAAGGGGAGAGCTGTGTATATCCCAGCAAACAGTTTATTTTGGGGAATAGGCGAAAGATGGAGTAGGATAAAAGAATCCAAAAATGTTGTGGCAACATTCCTTCCTCTTATATTCATGTTTTACCAGGGAAAGTAGGAAATGTACTTGCTTAAAACTCTCCAAATACTTGCTCATATGTGTCAGATATTTGTCTTCCCATATTCTTTCTTAAAAATCCAACATGCTGATGGGGGAAGGCACCTTTTCTATTGTTGGACCTTGAAGCGTGGGAACATGTAACATGATACTTGCCAACATACTGAGTCCTACCTTCTAACTCAAGAAACAGCTATTATACAATGTACAGATTCTGACCTTGTATTCTGTAGACCAGAGTTCAAATCATGGAATCACTTGTCCTGTGCTTGTTAGCGAATTGCTGTATCTTCAATTGTAATTATGTGTAATGTCATTATGTGTAATGTATAATGTGAAATATGAAACCTCTCTGTGAAGTGCACAGTCTTGTATAATGTCCCATCAGCATGCCCACCAACTCATCATATGCTCTTTTTTTGTAATTTGATTTTAAGCAGATGTTCTGCAGGCAGTACTCTTCTGTACCAAGTTTGAAGATGCCCATGTTGACATAATAATGTTCTCCCTAAAGATCTGTGTGTGTGTGTATTGTAACCTGTGACCTGCAAGGGATACACAGAAGCATGTCTGTATGTATATAGTATTTCTATAGCACAAACCTAACCAAAAAGCTGTGGAGCGCTGTACATGGTCAAAGGCAACCATAAAGTCAATGGGTAACAGGGGAGGAAGCTGGGTTGCGTCGATTAATGCATTATGCTGTTGTGTTCAGTAAAGTGGTGAGTCCTTAACTCGTTCCTAAATTGGAGCAGCATTGAGGCAGTCTTCATGGATGCTGGAATGTTGTTCCAGACCCTCGGTGCATGGATGAAAAAGACCTGCTGCCTTGTTTTTTCTTTTTTTACACTTCTTAGTCTTCAGTCTGATAGTATGCCGAGAACTACCAGAGCTGGTGAGCTTGCCTGCAAGATAAGCAGGGATGATGGTCGTGAAGGCTTTGTAAATGACGCAGTTGATTTTGAGGATGGTACGGACCAGCAAGTGGAACCAATGGTGCTCCATCTGGATTGGGGTGATGTGATAATATTTCTTCAGGCCCTGGAGAAAATACGCGTGCTTTAGGATTCCCCTAGGGCAGGGCTGGACAGGAAACCCAAAGAAGCCCAGGCAAATTTTGTCAGACCAGCCCCCATATGGTGCATAGTGAGCAAGCGCAGTGAGCAAGCCCGATGACTCCTACGAGGGTTTTGGGGGGGGTCTCCTCCCAAAGAAAATTGTGTAATAAAGACCAAAACTGTGCGATATTTTTCATGACATATTTAACTCTAGTCACTTTCAAGGCATAGTAAATAGTAAATGATGACCTAACATAAGCACCCAGGCCAGAAAGCATGCGAATGTCACACGTAAGCACCCATGCCATAAACCATGGAAATGTCACACATAAGCCCTCAGACCAGAAAGAATGGGAATGTCACACATAAGCCCTCAGGCCAGAAAGCATGGAAATATCACACATAAGTACCCAGGACAGAAATTGTGGAAATGTCACACATAGAACCCAGGCCAGAAAGCATGAAAATGTCACACATAAGCACCCAGGCCAGAAATCATGGAAATGTCACACATAAGCACCCAGGACAGAAAGCACGGAAATGCCACACATAAGCACCCAGACCAGAAAGCATGGAAATGTCACACATAAGCACCCTGGACAGAAAACATGGGAAAGCCACACAAGGGCACCCAGGCCAGAAAGCATGAGAATGTCACACATAAGCACCCAGGCCAGAAAGCACAGAAACGTCACACATAAGCACCCAGGCCAGAAAGCACGTAAGTGTCACACAAAGGCACTCAGGCTAAAAAGCATGAAAATGTCACACAAAGGCACCCAGGCCAGAAAGCATGAAAATGTCACACAAAGGCACTCAGGCCAGTGGCGCTGGAACAATTTTTGAGAGTGTCGGTGCCGCCATCAATGTTACATCATTGAAGTCATAGGATTGTGAAAAATCCAAGCATCACACAAAGAACAAGCATAGCAAATGAGCCTTGACCATTCTGGCAGAGGTGGTGAGGGTGTGGTATGTATGGGGTGGAGCATTTTGAAGACCACTGTTGCAAACATATTATTAAAGCATGCTGTGACAGCGCTCTCTCATTTACTGACAGCACATTTTCCATTGAAATTGCCAAAAAATCCCACTGGCATGCAGGTTTACTGATAAAACTATGTACCATTCAAAAGATAATGAGTGGAAATTGGGATTCAAAAAATATTTAAAATTTGCACATCACCAAGTAAGGTGTCTTGATTATTTTGATCCTATTAAAATCATTGTTTTCATCACACTTCAGAATTACAAAAATAATGTGCTTCACTTCTCTAAATGCGGATATACCTTGAAGAACAAGTTACTTACCTTCAGTAACACATTATGTGTTAGAGACAATATCTAGCGGAAGATTCCTTACCTTTGAATTTTCCAGGTGTCAGGCTGGATCCGGAAACTTTTGCGTGAGTAGTACCCCTTGTGTGTGCCATCAGGTGGCTCCATTTGGCTCTGCGGGTCGTTATCAACGTCGTTAGCGTTGGTTATGGCATCGCAGTCACCTATCTAGGTGCCATCCAGGCACGCAGACATCAGTACTTTTCACTTTTCCACACCAGAAACGCAGAGCCATGAAGTGACTGACTTGAGTGTGTATCATAACTAGGGCCCTGAGAAAGGGAACAACCTTAGCCCTAATGAATGAGTCCGCCGAGCGGGGAGGCATGGGTGGGTCTGTAAGGAATCTGCAGTTGGATATTGTCTGTACCAGCTAATGCAGTACCAAAGGTAAGTAACTTGTTCATCTGATAGAAACTTCTAGCTGCAGAATCCTTGCCTTTGAATAGATACCCAAGCCATAAGACCCTGGCGGTGGGTTGCGGACAGATTTCTCACACTAAGAAGTCCTGCAGGACTGAACGGGCAAAACGCTCGTCCCTGTGGACGTGTGCAAAGATGCCCACATTGCTGCTGGCAGATGTCCAGGACTGGGACACCCCAAGCCAACGCTGTGGTCGCAGCTTAACACCTAGTGGAATGAGCTTGTAAGCCCTCAGGGGGCTGCTTCTTAGCCAGGGTGTAGCAGAATGACTCAGTGAGAAATGGTGTGTTTTGCACTGCCCGACCTGTTTTAGCTCCTACGCACCCGACAAAGAGTTGGTCGTCCACCCGGAACTCTTCTGCACGGTCAAGGTAGAACAACAATGCTCTTTTTGGATCCAGATGGTGGAGACGCTCCTCTTCCTTGGAGACATGCGGGGGAGCAAAAAAGGTGGGCAGCATGATAGATTGATCCAGATGGAATGGGGTCACCACTTTTGGCAAAAATGAACCCCGGGTGGGAAGCACCACCTTATCTCCAAAGATCATCATACAAGGAGGCTTGGATGACAACGCCTGCAACTCATTCACTCTCCGGGCCAATGTTATTGCCACCAGAAAGGATGTTTTGATGGTAAGCAGCCGAAGGGGGCAATTATGCAAAGGCTCGAAAGGAGCACACATAAGAAAAGTGAGAACCAAATTAAGGTCCCACTGAGGCATGACAAAGGGCACAGGTGGAAACATATATGCAAGCATTTTTAAGAATCTATTTACAGCAGGAAATTTAAACAAAGAGGGTTGGTTCAGCAGCCGCAAGAAAGTGGACAGAGCAGAAAGATAACCCTTGAGAGTACCCAATGCAGAGCCCTGCTGGGCAAGGGTAAGAATGAAAAGGATAGTAGATAGAGAAGCAGAAATAGGTTAATAGACCTTTCTATACAATATTTTACAAATGTTTGCCAACGGAGGAGGGACGCCTGGCTGCCAAAATAACCTCACATACTTCAGGAGAGAGGTCAAAAGCTATCAACTGTCGCCACTCAATCTTCACGCATGGAGGCGGAGAGTTGACAGGTTCGGGTGGAGGACCCTAGCCTGCTGCTGCAACAGAAGATCCTCCTGAAGGGGCAGCCTGATCGGAGGATCAATGCTCATTGATCAATGCTCATTTTTAGAAGCTCTAGATACCAGACTCTCCTTGCCCAGTCCAGAGCCACAAGAATGCCCTGGGCAGAAGTGGCATGGGCGAAAAGGCGTACAGTAGGCCTGAGCTACACTCGCGGTGAAAAGCCTCGCCAAGCGATAGCCGCCTTGGAAACTCCAGCGCGCAAAACTGCAGACAATGCGCGTTATCTTCGGAGGCGAACAAATCTAACCAAGGCTCTCCATCATTGAAAGAGACCTTGCCCCACCTCCGACTGGAAACGCCATTCATGATCCGCTAGACTTCGACGGATGAGTTAGTCTGCCCTGGCTTGCAGAGAACCTGCCAGGTGTTGAACCACCAGGGTTATGCCCTGCTGTTCCAGCCATGTTCGGACACGCAGGGCCTCTTGACAAAGGGTCCACAACCCCATCCCGCCCTGCTTGTTTTAGTACCACACTCCGGTGGTGTTGTCTGTGAACACCTGCACTAACTTCCCCTTGACAGAGGGAAGAAATGCTTTCAATGCCAACCGGATCGCCCAAAGCTCCAACAAATTGATGTGGAGCCCCAACTCTGCCAGAGACCAGTGTCCCCTGATCTCCACCTCTCCCAAATGTATGTCTCATACCAGGAGTAACGCATCTGTCACCACTGTGAGATCTGGTTGGGAGAGGGGTCGGCCTCTGACCCAATTGCGGTTCATCAGCCACCACTACAGGTCTCGTGCAGTTCCCTCCGAGATCTGGACCATGTCAGAAAGATTCCCCTGATGCTGTGCCCAATGGAACTTCAGGTCCCAAGGCAGAGCCTGCATACACCATCTGACGTATTTTACCAACAGGATGCATGATGCCATGAGACCCAGGAGCCTCAGAGTCAGTCTCACTGAAATCTAGGATAGAGGTTAAAACATCGGTATCATAACCTGAATATCCTGGACTCGCTGCTCAGGAGGATACGCCCAAAACTGCACTGTGTCCAGAACAGCTCAGATGAAAGGGAGCATCTAAGTAGGAGTCAGGTGTGACTTTGGCACATTTATAGAGAACCCCAACGAATGCAGCAGGTCTGTCATGGTCTGAAGGTGGGAGATGACAGCCTGAGGCGAGGACGCCTTCAACAGTCAGTCATCGAGGAAGGGGAAGACTGAAACCCCTAACCTGCGCAGATGAGCTGCGACCAACGCCATCACCTTGGTGAATACCCGAGGGGCGCTGGTAAGGCCAAAAGGTAGCACGGTAAACTGTAAGTGCTGGTGGCCTACTATGAACCGACTGTAATGTCTGTGGCCCGGCAGGATGGAGATGTGAAAATACGCATCCTGTAGGTTCAACGCTACCAGTCAGTCTCCTTGGTCTAGAGCAGACCAGACCTCAGCCAACATGAGCATCTTGAACTTCTCCTTTTTGAGGAAGAGATTGACAGCCTGAAGATCTAAAATGGGCCGTAACCCTTTGTTCTTCAGAATCAGAAAGCAGCGGGAATAGCAACCACTGCCTACTTCTGAAATCAGAACTATCTCTATAGCCCCCTTAGCCAGGAGAGCTGTAACTTTCTCTTGGAGTAAAGTTAGATGATCCTCTGCCAGCCATTCTGGAAGTGGCAGAATAGGAGGAGGAAGAGAAAGGAAAGGCAGAGAATGGCCCCCTGAATGATCTGCAAGACCCACTTGTCTGATGTTATAGACCTCTGGAGGAGGATATGATGATGGATTCTCCCACAAACTGGAGTAGCATGGTCTTGCAGACTTAAACTAGGAGTTCTTGCGAGGGCCTGGTGGCAGATGCCATCTGGCTTCCATTCTGAGGTTGGAATTTGCCGCATCAATGACCTTGCACAATGGACGGTGGCTGGGATTTGGTTGGCGCAGCTGAAAACCCCTTGCGTTGGCTTGAAAGGGGCGAAAGCTAGTCTGGCCACAAGGTGTTACTTAGAGGCCCAAAGATCTGGCCGTAGCACGAGAGTCTTTGAAACACTTCAAGGCAGAGTCTGCTTTCTCCCCAAAAAGATGAGATCCGTCACAGGGCATGTCCATCAGATTAGCCTGGACATCGCCCGAGAAGCCAGATGTTCTTAGCCAGGCGTTGCGTCATAATGCCACCGTCGATGAAACTGCTCTTCCCAGCGAGTCAGCCGTGTCAAGGCCACACCTAATGGTGAATTTTGCTGCATCTCTCCCGTCCTTCACCGCCTGGGAGAGTACAGCCCGTGCCTCCTCTGGAACCTATGGTAGCACTTGCACAACTGTCTCTCATAGGGAGTGGGTGAAACGGCCCAATAAGCATGTGGTATTCACCAACCACAAAGCCAGACTGGTGGAAGAAAACATTTTCTTCCCAAGTGTGTCCAGCCTTTTGGATTCCCTATCCGGAGGAGTGGAAGGGAATGCACCATGGGAAGTCAAAGTCTGCACCACCAAGCTCTCAGGGGTGGGGTGTCGGCTGAGGAACCTTGGGTCATCAGTTAGTGCTTCATTAAAGGGCAATAGGGGTTTAGAGGGGGAAGCCCCAGGCTAAAGCACTTCGGTCACAAAATTAGTCTTAATTTTAAACTGTTTTTTATTATTTTATCAATCCAGACATAACCATCATACATTAGCAATTTCACCATTGTACTTTACATCCGTCTTCAATTTCTAGGCCCCGTTTGTCCCTGTAACGAGATTTGTTTTTGCCATTCAATCTATTACACTGTAGTTGCCTGCACATTCGGCATCAGGATGTGCCCGTTTTCAATTCACTGAGTGCCTAGCACCCTACTTAGTACATTTTTATTTAACAATATAGGCCATAAAATACCCATCCGGCCATCGCATTCAAACACCCTCCCCCTCCCTCCCTCCCTCTGCCTCCGGTGTGCCCAAACTTCTAGGTTCTTAGTCTAACAAAAATACCTATTCCTTCAAGTCACGTGTCAGGGATAACGTGTGGGACAATACCTGCTGCACTCAGTGCCTCTCGCAAGATCCCATGCACCCCCTCAGGGTTAGGCCCTTGTTGCCGGCTCTGCCCCGTGAACGATCAGGGGAAGCCCACTGGATCATCCCCAGCCAGGTCCGCCTCCGGGTCAGTGTCAGGTATTTGTAGTGCTATCACTAGGGCCTCCCATGCCCTTGTTGCTTCCCTCGCCCCCTCATTGTTAGTACGTATAGCCTGTTGCAATCTAACGGTGCCCTCGCTTTTGGCCCATTTAAGTAACTCCGACTTCCACTTCCCCATGGTAGGTCCGCGACTCGATTTCCATTGGGCCGTGATCTCTCTCTTAGCTAAGAGCAGGCCTAGGTCTAGAAACTTGCTCGTGGTTTTCGTCTTAGTTGTATGTGGAAACCAATGTAGTATACAGGTACCCATGTCTGTGTCTATGTGGCGCTCTGTGATTCCGTAAAGCAGTTCGACTACCTCCTTCCAATACGTTCCCAACCGCCCACAGGTCCATAACATATGCAATAAATCTGCCCCCTCTAATTGACAGCGTGGACACCGGGCGGTATCCATCCGATAATATCGGTTAATCTTGGCCGAGGTTAAATAAGCCCTGTGCAGTATGAAGAAGTGTATTAGTTGAAACCTGGCATTCCGCGTACTCCTCCAGGCCCTCTGAACCAATTGGGTCCATGTCTCTTCCGGTATGTCCTTCCCAAGGTCTTCCTCCCACTTTCCCCGTAATTCCGTCAGTGGGCGCAATTCTTCCGCAACCAATCGCCTGTACAGACATGTAATTGCCTTAATTGTCCCTGCCGCCATCCCTACATATTGACACGCCATAGCAGTCCGGGGTTCCAAAAGCCCCCCTTCCAGTGGCGCTGGAGAGCTGAGATCAGGGCTGCATGCAACAAATAATCTCCTCGCGGCAGGCCGTACCGTTCTTGCAAAGTCTGAAAGGGCAGTAATACCCCATTTTCGTACAAATCCCCCATGACCTGGACCCCCAGCGTCTCCCAGTCTGCTAGCGCCGACCAATCTCCCCCGTGGGGAGGGCGGTGCACATGCCCAGGGGGATCTCCGGTGCATACGGGTTGCCAATACCGGCCCTGCGGTGGCACCGGTTCCAACATTGCCTCAACGTTCGCTCCTCGGCAGTAAGCGACCCAATTAGCAAGGGTTGCCGCAGTACGATAAATGATAATACGTGACGTTGTATCCACCGACCCTCAGGACCCTCCGGTCCCCGAAATTCTCGAGCCACCGCCTGTGTAAGCCACTGCAGCTGAGCTGCCAAGTAATACAGTTCGAAGTCTGGCACCGCCAGTCCTCCATCCACCCTGGGTCTCATCATGGTGTGTAGTGCCACTCGCCTTCTGCCAGTACCCCACAGGAAGCCGCTAACCATGGATTTGATCTGCCTGAAGATCGCCCCGGTATCCAAATCGGCAATGTCCTAAAATAATATAGCAGGCGGGGAGCGCTACCATCTTCAGGAGTGCCACCCTCCCCGCAACCGAGAGTGGCAGCGCACTCCAAAAGCCAGGCTCCCTCGCAGTCCTCGCAAGGCCCTTCCCACATTCCCTTCCAACAACTCCGCATGTGTATGATATATGTTAGTCCCAAGATAAGGCAAACACGATGGTTCCCACCGAATTCCCGCTATCTGATCAGGGCCCGCTACCACCGGGAGCACCGGGAAGAGACAGGTCTTACCCCAATTAACCCCCAGCCCCGAGATCTCTCCGAACACCTGCAGTAGGTTTGTCGCTCCCTCCAGCGCCGCCCCTGTATTGGCCAAGAAAATCAATAGATCATCAGCATAGAGGGAGATATATTGTGCAGCTCCCCACAGAGCCAGGCCCCGATAATGGCGCCCCAGTCTGGCCCGTACCGCCAATGGCTCAATGGCCAATGCAAACAACAGTGGTGACAGCGGGCATCCTTGTCGTGTTCCCCTACCTACTAAGCAGGGAGAAGATATCATTCTCCCTGTCCTCACCCTAGCTATCGCATCTCTGTACAATAATCTCGTCCAGCCCACGAAAGCCTCCCCAAGACCAAATGCGCTCATAACATGGTACAGATATGGCCACTCCAGGCTGTCAAATGCCTTCTCAATGTCCACTGAGAGCACCGCAGCATCAGGAGTGTCTCCGTGGTCCGCACCCAATATGCGGAGGAGGCGCCGCACATTAACCGACGTGTTCCGAGTCGGAATAAAACCCGCCTGGTCCCGATGGACCAAATGTACCATGTGGGGTAAGAGCCGAGTCGCCAAAATCCTACTTAATATCTTATAGTCAGATGTCAGCATAGATAACGGGCGATATGCCGATCTGTCCAGAGCGTCCCTTCCCGGTTTCGGAAGTGGGACAACAATAGCCTCCCTCATAGAAGCTGGAAGCCTCCCCACCGTCCGCGCTTCTTTATAGACCATCAACAATTTTGGGGCGAGTATATCAATATAAGTTGAGTAAAACTCAATAGGAAGGCCGTCTGAGCCCGGCGTTTTGTTACGCGCCATGTGCTTAATGGCACCCGTATTTCCCCCAACGTGATGTCCTGCCCCAGCAGCTCCGCCTGGTCCTCTGCCAGCTGGGGCAAGTCCATACCCGCCAAAAACCCCTCCAGTGCCTCATCGGAGCCCCTCAGGCAACTGCTATATAACCCAGCATAATATTCTAGGAACAGGTCGTTAATCCCTCTCTGGGTATACACCGGCGCTCCCAGTGAAGAGTTCAATGCCAGGATAGGCGTGCCCGGGGTATTGGATTAGCCAGCCAAGCCAGTAAGGCACTCGCCTTATCTCCCTCCGCGTGCGTCCGTGCCAGGTAAGCCCTGTGATCATAGCAACGCAACCTCTCTATCTGACTCGCCACTTCCTCTCGTGCTCTCAGTAATTCCTCCTGCACTTCCGGGCGCCCCGGCCGCTCTCTCTCTATTTCTCTCAGCTGAGTTTCCGCTGCTTCCACGTCCCTAAGCAACGTCTTCCTTACACCCACCTGTTTGGTAATACACAGTCCCCTCACCACCACCTTAAACGCGTCCCACTCTATTGTTATGTCAGACGCTGTCCCCTCGTTCTCAGCAAAATATTGCTCAATGCCCGTTTCTAATTCCCTACGGAAAACAGCATCCTCCATCATCTCCGGCCTCAAGTTCCACGTCGGAATCGCAGGTCTCTCCTGTGTCCACCTAATCGTTAGTATTAGAGGGTTGTGGTCCGATATCGTTCTAGACAAATATTCACTATGCAGAACTTTTGCATGTATGTCAGGTGTGCACAATATGGCATCCAAACGCACATGCAGGTCGTGCACAGCAGCGAAGAAAGAGTAGTCCCGGTCTTCAGGATGCTGCATTCGCCATGTATCTACTAGCCCCCATCTGTCCTGCCAGTCTCTCCTGGCCTTTGATATTCTATGCACAGGGGCTTCCTGCAATGGCGGATGAGACCTATCTATTTCGACATCAGTTATGGAGTTAAAATCTCCCCCCAGTATCACAGGGCCAGTCAAGTAAGGTGCCAGTTTCCCCGACATTTGATCGAAAAAGGCCATCTGATCAACATTAGGGGCGTATATACTACACAACGTTACCTCTATTCCATTCAGTCGCCCCCCCACCACTACAAACCTCCCTTCTGGGTCCACAAACTGGCGAGTCATCTGGAAGGGCACCCCCGCTCTGACCCATATTAATGTTCCTCTGGCAAATGCTGAGTACGTTGTACAATAGACCTGCCCCCGCCACCTTCGCTGCAACGCACTTCCCTCCGCCCGATCGACATGGGTCTCCTGCAGGAAAGCAATATGCACCCCCTCCGCACCAAGTAAGCATGGACCTTATGGCGCTTCCGCATTGTATGTATCCCTCTCACATTCCACGTTAGGCATTTAACATCAAGCAGGGTCCCCATAGTAGTCCTCCAATCCCTGGAACCGCTGCACTATCACCATGGACACACCGGAAGCCCCTGTAACCCCAAACAACATGCACAACAATCCCCAACTACCCCTCCCCAGAACAGGTCCTAACAAAGCAGCACCCATCCAAATTCTTAACAAAATTGCGTCCTCGGTAGCTACCGGGATCACCAACGACTATAACAGGGGAGGTGCCCAAAGGCCGGATGCGTCTGAGTCAAAAGTGTTCAATCGGCTCGCACCACACCCCATTCTCAGTAATGCCACAGCTCCTGCTGCAGCGCCCCATTCAGAGGGAGCACCACCCCAGGGTCCCCCCCCACCCCCTCACATTCCGCAACCACACACAGAGGAGGAGTGTCACTACACAATGATACCACCCAGTCCCGGAGAAAGTCTCACTGTACTACGCATCAACCAGCTCGTCCGCAGTCCCTGGCGTAACATGAGGGAGAGTGATGCTCGCAGAGTCCGATTCCTCCGACGCCGTTCCAGCTGACCCCTTCTCAGATGCAGTCGCTCCCTTCAATTCCGGTTCTTGCTCCTGAGATATCTCCGTCACTGCTTTAAGCGCCGCCGACCTTTCCCGTTCCGTCTGAGACATTGTTGGCTTCTGGGAACGGGGCCGCCTCCTCTCTGAGCGTCGTGGTCGATGTGGGCGCGACACCCCTCAGCAACCCCCAGGCCTCGGCCAGCCTCTCCTTGTCCCGCTCTGTAAGTCTCCAGCCAATCCCACGCGTCCTCCGGGGTGCTGAATAAAAAGGTTTTACCGTCCACTGCTACTCTTAAACGCGCTGGAAACATCAGTGAATATTGTAAGCCTTCCGTGCGGAACGCTTTCTTGACTTCCAAGAAGGAGGATCGCTGTCTCTGCACATCGAAGGTGTAGTCGGGAAACAGCGTCACACTACTATTGTCTACCTTGAAGGGGCCCACAGAACGCCTTATTCAAAAGCAGATCTCTGTCCTTGTAGTGGAGTAAGCGTGCCACCACAGGTCTGGGTGGTCTCCCAGGCAGCCCCGGGCGCGCCGGCACCCTATGCGCCCTCTCCAGGGTATAGAAAGGGGACAATCCCTCTGGGGCAACAGCTGACCTCAGCCAGGTCTCCAGATATTCCACCATACTAGGACCTTCCACTCCTTCAGGCAGTCCAACCACCCGTATATTGTTCCTTCTGTTCCGCCCTTCGGCATCCTCAGCTCTCTTTTCCAAGACTTGCAAGCGGCGGCATACTTCTCCCATCTGTGACTCAAGCGCCTTGTGTGCTGGATCCAGCACTTCCAGAGTGGCTTCAGTTTGTTTTACCCGGTCCGCCAGTTTCGCATGATCTGCGCGGAGCAGGCCCAGCCCCACTGATACCTGTGCTATGTCCTGTTGAAGGGCATCCCTAGTATCCGCTATGGCTTTAAGTATCACTTCTACTTGTTGCTGCGCCATCCCTTCAGGTTGGGACTCCGACGCCTCCGTCTTCTGCCTATCCGTCGTCTCCTCCTCTTGTTCCGGGGGTGCGCCTCCCTGCTTGGTCCGCGGCTTACCCATTATCGACCTCTTCCTAGGACCAGCGCCCACGGCGGCTCCCTGCCGGTTCTCCACTGCTCCCTAGCTCCCGCCAGCAATGTAGGGCGATGTCCCTCGTTGCGCGACGTCCCCTGCCCACTTCGTAGCCGAGTCCGGCCGCCCTGCCGCCCGCCAGGTTCTCAGGACGCTCTCCTAGCTTCCCCTTGCCAGTCGTGGTTCTGCCCAGCGAGGTGTTCCGCCAATCCACTGGTTTCCCAGGCGGGTCCACTCTCAGGGTCACTCCTCGGCGCTGGGTCCCGAGGCAACAGGCGCGACCCGCCTTCTCCCAGGATCAGTGCTCCCGGCGAAGAATGCTTAGTTCAACCGTATGCTGTCTTCTAAGGTCCAATCCCTGTTCTCCGGCTTGAACCTGCGGATTGCAGCCCTTGCTCCACACCCTGGCGCCCCACCGGATGTATACTCAGGGTGGAGTCCGTTATCCCGAGGCCGTCGGTGATAAGGGCCACACGTCCTCCTCCTCAGCTACTCGACAGTCCAGGGGCCTGTGCCTGGCAGTCCTCTTCACGCCACTGAGCGGCCGCTCCTGACTCCTTGCTACCTCTTCTTGTCGCACTGGCAGTACTCCAGTCAGTCCCCCAAGTCTCCGCAGCACTGTCCGGAGGCGACTGTATAGTACATCAATGCCCGGCCCTGCCCTCAAGGTCCATTCTCACTAGGGCCGCTCCCCCAGCAGTCCAACCTCCCGGTCAATGGTTGTGCACCTCGTGGGCCGCTCCCCTCACAGCTCCACCGCCCCGCCGTACCTCCAGGGATGCAAGATGGCGGTCACGTAGGGATCGCGAGCCATCCTCTGCCCGCTCGACTTGCAATTCCAGGACAGGGAGATCCTCCCAGCAATACCTTCAGTTCACTCCCGCTTTGCGCTGGGGCTCCGCGTTATTTCACCGTCCTCCGCCTCTGCTATCTCAGTCTCCCCACTCAACACCAGGAGAGGGGGGGGGTAGGGGGAAAGCCCCGCGGTCTTCTGCGGCCGCCGCCGCACCAAAAGCCCCGCCGCCGCAATGCTCTCGGCCCGCCTCAAGATATCTTCAGTGCCGGGCAATCAGCGGTGGCGGTCCAATCTCCCGTTCCGCTATCTCCTCGCGTGTGAGCCGTGCTCCTCCTCGGGTCTATTTACTGCGATCGGACCCGGCGCCATTTTGCGCGACCGGCGTCCCGCCGCATTTCTTCTTCCGAGCTGGCGCGGCGGTACTGCTTCTGCCTATAAACGGCACCGGCACTCACCAGTGTACCTAACACGCTGCCAGATGCGTTTTCAGCTGAAAACTCGGCTCCCTACCAGGATAAATTTCGGGGTTGGCGCGGAGCTCTCTGCTCACGCTGCCATCCGCATCGGCACCTTAGCCACGCCCCCCACAAAATTAGTCTTGACCTGCATGGAGGGCAACTTCAGTTCAAGGACTTTTGCTGCCCTCCTTACCACCATGGCATAAGTAGCCCTCTCCTCCGTAGCCACAGTCGGCGGAGAAAGCATGCCGGTATATGGGATGTATCCAGTCCACTGGCTTCCCCAAGTTACTTATACCGGTCCATCTGTTCAACAGATACATCCTGCTGTTCTAAACGGTCCATAGACCACTCCCAGTCCTCTCCCGTGCCTGAAAAGTGCTCAAAATGTCTATGTGACAACATAGAACCTCTGGGTTTAACAGGCACCGGAGTCAGCGTCGATCAGAGTCATCGTGAATAAGGATGTGGCTGGCACCGCCAGTGGGGGCCGGCAGTGCCAAAGGCACCGACTTCGGTTCTGACACCGGGAAAGGTCACGTTGGCACGACCAATGGTGTCCCGGATCGGATCCATAAGGCCGTGGCCGGAGCCGGTGACATCGAATCCGTTGGGGCCCCTTCCGATCCCGCAGAGCCCAAAGGCTAACCAGAGGGGTTGGCCTGCTCAAATACCCGGCGCATGGCCTCATAAAATTCTTTTATTTGAGTGGGGGTCACTCCGGTTCCCGGAAACGGGGGGAGGCGCGGAGTCGACCCTGGCTCGGCTCCACAGAACTGTGCCTAGAGCGTCGATGCTCCTTACCTTGTTCACCGATGGACGACAGCCGAGGCGAAGATGAAGTCCGCTTAGACTTCTTCATTATCTTGAGCCTCTTCCCCAAGTGTACCGAAGACCTCGAGTGGGAGGAAGAGGACTTGGGGCTCCGGGATTTGTCCCGTGACCTCCTCTTTTTCGACAGGGACCGGGATTTCCACGGAGTTTCACTGACCAGTGTCAACTGCCAGGCCGCAAGAAGCTTCATAGCTCGCTCCCGCAAGGCCTTCGGAGCCATGGCCCGACAGTCAGAGCACTACTTCAAGTTGTGATGCACTGGAGACACCAGAGACAGACGAGGTGGGGGTCGGTTACCGACATGGCACAGTGACTGATGCCAAACTATTTAAACCCTGTCTTTCTAAAAGACATCCCACGACACACAGAAAAAAGTTTGGTTGAAAAAAGCCTGTCAAAAAAGAGACAGAGGGTAGCTCTTCTCCGGATCTGCACTTAACTGGCGTGGAAAGAAATTAACTGACCTACACATGCCTGGGTGGCGCCTACGTAGGTGACCGCGACGTCATAACCAATGCTGACGACGCCAGTGACGTCATGCGAAGCTGAATGAGGCCACCCGATGGCGTGCGCAAGGGGCACTACTCACGCAAAAGTTTCCAGATCCAGCCTGATGTCTGGGAAATTCAAAGGTAAGGAATCTGCAGCTAGATGTCTCTATCAGATATATTTATGCAGTTCTTTTACACTAACTTTACAGTCCCAAAAATAAAAGTAAACACCACTCTCCATTTAAAAAGAATAAACAGCAATTTGTCAGACGACATAGTCTGCCATTTGACCTGTCTCTGAAAGCACAGCAAAAGTGACAGATTTAAGAGCCCATTCCCCTTTTGAACTCTACCCTGATTATTTTGGGGGTGCTGCAGCAGCACCCACACCTATATTTCCAGCACCTAGGCTATGACCCATACCAAAGAGCATGGAAATGGCACACATTAAGGTTGGACAATACAAACTTAGCAGGTCATACTTACCACCACAAGTCCGCTCTGCCTGTCCAGCTCTCTATTCTCGCTACTCGACGACACTGGAGAAAGGCCCACACAGTCTTGGTTCAAACCTCAAGCAGCACCCAGGGAGCACTGTGCACACATGCATGGCATGGGGTAGGCAGCAAGGGTTTACACATCCCTTTCTCATCCTCTTACTCTCCCAGGTGACTGGTAATTAAGACTGTTCCAGACGAGGCGCAGGAGGGGGTTGCTGGGGAAGAGGGTACAAAGGGGCTCTTGCATATTGCAGAGGAACTGCTGGGGAGTTGGGGCATGCATTTGCATATTATTTAAAACGTATGCTCCGTGCCGCACGGAGCATAAGCATTAAATAATATGTACAAATGTGCATGGATGCCAGTGAGGTAGGGAAGGCAAGGCAGCTTATTATTTAACGCTTATGCTCCATGCATGGAGCATACGCATTAAATAATATGCAAAAGCGTGCCATGGTGACTGTGAGGGCAGGGACCATGGTGGCAGGGGGCAGGGCAGACCATCACCACCAGGGCAGTCAATTTGTAGCGCCGGCCCTAGTGCAGGCTTCAGCACGTGTGAAGCATGCGCGCGCTGAGCCTGTGCTGCTACAATGGGCTTGCTGCTTGTGCCGGCCGGGAGAGAGAAGGGGAGGCTGGCAGCATCATGGGCTTGGTGCAGACTACAGGGTGCACACTGTCTCAGTGGCCTTCTGATTTTGTTACTGTGGGCCAATTTTGCTAAAGAATTGGCCCCCAGTAGCAAAACCAGCCCCCTGTTTCAAATCTGGCCCATGCCCCTCCAGCCTCCCGGGGGATTGCAGGGTGCCGAGCATTACCGGTACGGCCCTGCCCTAGGGAGTGCCAGAGTCGTGGAGTCTGGGAATCCATGGAGTAGGGCATTACCACCATCTCGATGCAGGAGTATGAGGGCCTAAACAGCAGTTCTGAAGTTACTTTCAGGAAGAAATGGTTTGACTTTCTTTAGAAGAGAGAGCTGATACCAATTTTTGTTTTTTTGGCTGTGAGGGTGAGGTTGAAATTCAGGGTGAATCCAAGTGACTTGGCATTCAGTGAAAATTGGTGTTCGAATCCTACAAGGTTAATGTCATTGGGCCAGGATGGTAGTGTATCTTGTAGTTCTTCTTGACAAATAACAGGAATTCTGTCTTGGTTGGGTTGATCTTCAGAGGGGCGCAGGACATCCAGGTCTAGATGATGTGCAAGCATGGTTTGAGGTATTGGATTTCAGACGCAGAGGAGACTTTCACATAGAGTTGTGTATCATAGGCATACTTGAGAATCTTGATGCTGTTATCTGTGAGTAGAACACTAAGCGGCTCCATATACAGGGTGAAGGTTACAGGATATGTTAGACCCGTCATCCTTAGAGTGGTCTTCCCCCAAACCTTTTGCCTGCTTACCTCCTCATTTTGCTGTATCGTTTTGTTGGCCTTAGCAATTTACCACTGCTGACCAGTGCTAAAGTGCATGTGCTTCTCCCCTAAACATGGTGACATTGGTGTATAAACAATTGACAATTTTTAGTTTACTTGTAAGTCCCATGTAAAGTAGAATATCATATACCCAGGGCCTGTAATCTAAATGCTACTAGTGTGCCTGCAGCCCTGATGTTGCCACCCACACAAGTAGCCTTTCAAACCTTTCTCAGGCCTGCCATAGCAGCGCCTGAGTGTGCAGTTTACTGCCACTTCGACATGGCATTTAAAACCACTTGCCAAGCCTTAAACTCCCCTTTTATTACACATAGGTCACCCCTAAGGTAGGCCCTAGGTAGCCCATAGGGCAGAGTGATGTGTAAGTAAAAGGTAGCAAAACCAAAGGGGATGATGGACGGAGTGCTGAACATTGCAAGCACTCACCCCCAGTCAACTGATCTGGGTTTAATCCATCATCATTCATTTAGCTCACTCCGCCACCCCAGTTCAGACATGGCCATATGCAAATCAGTCTGACCCTGTGCCTCATGGGAACAGTCCAGCCCGAACTGCCAAGCCATGTCTTCCCTGGACCGGAAACAAGCATCCTGGGACCGGTTTCGGGCTCACAGCCCTCATCAGCCAGGCTATCTTGAATCCAGTGGCAAAGTGAGCAAGGGACCCACGCCTGGGCATACCCTGCCAACTTAGGGCGAACAATGCAAAACCAAAGGGGATGATGGATGGAGTGCTGAACATTGCAAGCACTCACCCCCAGTCAACTGATCTGGGTTTAATCCATCATCATTCTTTTAGCTCACTCCGCCACCCCAGTTCAGACATGGCCATATGCAAATCAGTCTGACCCTGTGCCTCATGGGAACAGTCCAGCCCGAACTGCCAAGCCATGTCTTCCCTGGACCGGAAACAAGCATCCTGGGACCGGTTTCGGGCTCACAGCCCTCATCAGCCAGGCAATCTTGAATCCAGTGGCAAAGTGAGCAAGGGACCCACGTCTGGGCATACCCTGCCAACTTAGGGCGAACAATGCAAAACCAAAGGGGATGATGGACGGAGTGCTGAACATTGCAAGCACTCACCCCCAGTCAACTGATCTGGGTTTAATCCATCATCATTCTTTAGCTCACTCCGCCACCTCAGTTCAGACATGGCCATATGCAAATCAGTCTGACCCTGTGCCTCATGGGAACAGTCCAGCCCGAACTGCCAAGCCTGGTCTTCCCTGGACCGGAAACAAGCATCCTGGGACCGGTTTCGTGCTCACAGCCCTCATCAGCCAGGCTATCCTGAATCCAGTGGCAAAGTGAGCAAGGGACCCACGTCTGGGCATACCCTGCCAACTTAGGGCGAACAATGCAAAACCAAAGGGGATGATGGACGGAGTGCTGAACAATGCAAGCACTCACCCCCAGTCAACTGATCTGGGTTTAATCCATCATCATTCTTTAGCTCACTCCGCCACCCCATTTCACACATGGCCATATGCAAATCAGTCTGACCCTGTGCCTCATGGGAACAGTCCAGCCCGAACTGCCAAGCCATGTCTTCCTGGACCGGAAACAAGCATCCTGGGACCGGTTTCGGGCTCACAGCCCTCATCAGCCAGGCTATCTTGAATCCAGTGGCAAAGTGAGCAAGGGACCCACGTCTGGGCATACCCTGCCAACTTAGGGCGAACAATGCAAAACCAAAGGGGATGATGGACGGAGTGCTGAACATTGCAAGCACTCACCCCCAGTCAACTGATCTGGGTTTAATCCATCATCATTCTTTAGCTCACTCCGCCACCCCAGTTCAGACATGGCCATATGCAACTCAGTCTGACCCTGTGCCTCATGGGAACAGTCCAGCCCGAACTGCCAAGCCATGTCTTCCCTGGACCGGAAACAAGCATCCTGGGACCGGTTTCGGGCTCACAGCCCTCATCAGCCAGGCAATCTTGAATCCAGTGGCAAAGTGAGCAAGGGACCCACGTCTGGGCATACCCTGCCAACTTAGGGCGAACAATGCAAAACCAAAGGGGATGATGGACGGAGTGCTGAACATTGCAAGCACTCACCCCCAGTCAACTGATCTGGGTTTAATCCATCATCATTCTTTAGCTCACTCCGCCACCTCAGTTCAGACATGGCCATATGCAAATCAGTCTGACCCTGTGCCTCATGGGAACAGTCCAGCCCGAACTGCCAAGCCTGGTCTTCCCTGGACCGGAAACAAGCATCCTGGGACCGGTTTCGTGCTCACAGCCCTCATCAGCCAGGCAATCTTGAATCCAGTGGCAAAGTGAGCAAGGGACCCACTTCTGGGCATACCCTGCCAACTTAGGGCAAACAATGCAAAACCAAAGAAATGATGATAAGTAAAAGGTAAGACATGTACTGTTAAGTTTTGCATGTCCTGGTAGTGACAAACACCAAATTCGTATTTCCCTACTGTGAGGCCTACTACTCTCATAGGCTAGCATTGGGAATCGCTTTATATACTATTAAGCTGTAATTCCTGACTAGAAAGGAGTCGCTGCATCGTGCTTCACATCTGTGGAATGTAATGATAAATCCTTTTTACTGGTAAAGTTGGATTTAACATTACTGTTTTAGAAATGCCACTTTTAGAGCCAGGGCTGGAAAGAAAGGGGGACCTGTGCACTTCAAGGGCTTGCTTTGAAGTCACCTCTATTTCAAAGACACAGCTGGGTACAAGTACTGGGGCTCTGACCCTACCAAGACAGTACATTACTAGACCTGTGAATAACTCTGCCAGGAGTAAAGACTGCTGTACTACAAGGAATTGCCACTCTGCTTGACTGTTGCTCTGGAAGAACTGCTTTTTCTGCTTTGCTGTTTTGCCCTGCTCCTGCTGATATCTGCCCTGAAGGACAAGGACTGGACCCATCTCACTTGAACCCAGAGTAACTCCACGGGCTTGCTGGCTTGCCCCTGTTATGAAGTCTCAGGGTAATCAAAGACTTCCTACAACTCTGCAACAGTACATGGACTATGCCATCTGTGAGTTCTGCCCCGCCAAGTGGTGCCAATTCAGTCCTGGGCCCTTGAAAGTGAGCTTCACTTCAAAATCAATGCAGTGACGGCTTTGCATCAATCAAAACTGAGGCATTGCCCTTTGACACTGACGCAGGAGCTGATCTACGACATTGCTTCGACGGACTGCAAGGCTCAATGACAATGGACAGCGTGGCTCGACCACAACGCAGCCCCTGCATCATACAGTGATTTGTCGATGAAGTCTTCAACGTCTGCACAGATCAGAACTGATGCATTGAGTCGTCGACGCTTCACCCATCTAAAGAACTTTTTCAGCGGGACCTACATGAGTCCTTTAGCCGGCCTGCCGTCGATCGCGACCTCAAGAACCCCTAAGCACTATTTGCTTCTGAGCACTACATTTTGATTTAATCTTTAAAAATTAATAATTGTTTTTCTACTAATTGGATTTTTGTCGTTTTTGTCTTGTTTTACTCATAAAAGAATACTCTATATTTCTAATCTTGAATGGAGTATTTTTGTGGTGTTTTCATTGTGAAACTGTGTGTGTGTGTGTTGCACAAATACTTTACACATTGCCTCTTTAGATAAGCTTGACTGCTCTGTGCCAAGCAACCAGAGGGTAAGCACAGGTTATATTTTAGTGTGTATCTAGCTTACCCTGACTAGAGTGGGGGTTCCTGCTTTGACAGGGTGCATACCTCTGCCAACCAGAAACCCCAGTTCTAACAGGATAGAATCTTGGGGGACTCCACAGGGGAGAGAGGTCTGTTGTGACCTGAAGGTGCCCATGTGAACAAACTGGTGCCAGTTAAAAAGGTTGGAGGAGAACTAGTGAAGAGCATAGATAAAGACACCAAAGATAAAGACATCTTCAAATCAGCCATAAGAGGCTACCACCAGCAGATACAGGTCTTAGAGAAACTAACCAACTGACTCCTCACTAGCCACCTCAACAACCACCAGCTCATTGACACTACACAGTCCATATTCAGGCTCACCGAAGTACAGAAACAGCACTCTTTGCAGCAATCAACGACATCCGCATGATCCTTGACAGACGAGACACAACAGCTCTTATTCTCCTGGATGTCTCTTCAGCTTTTGACCCTCCTCACCAATCGCCTGCATAAGAATGGTGTCCAAGAACCTGCTCGCCGATTGACCTGCTGCTGCTTAACGGATAGAACACAAGCGGTCAGCTTAGCACCTTACTTCTTGGAAGCCTGCAAACTTATCTGATCTGAAGAATGCCCCAAGGTTCATTGCTCAGCCCCACTCTCTTCAATGCATACAAGATCCCTCTGGCCAACGTCATCCATGCACACGACATAAACATCCTCTCATGTGCTAACACCTCTAACAAGACCCCCAACACAAGAAATAAATCCACCCCCTGCATGACAGAACTCACTAACTGGATGAAAGCCAACTGTCTCAATATCAACATGACAAGACAAAAATTGTGATCTTCCGGAAGAACACCTCACCATTGGACTCCAACTGGTAGCTGGCCAAACTCAGAGGCACCCCCAGCACCCATGTCAGGAACCTCTGTCGTGTAGTTCCTAGGACCCCCAGGACCTGCGCGTTTTGGATGACCTAAACTGAGGGCTTGGTGTGCAGACAGACTCTGGACACCCCCACAGGATGAGTTAGCCATTAGACCAGCTAACTCTAAGGTGCCACTACCACCCCCCTGTATTCTACAGTGGTGTGTGTAGTTTCTGACAACCACTGAACATGACAACCATGATTCCTCAGGTATTGTGGAAAACAATACGGTATCTTTTGCTCAGTCACTCGTGCTTACTTTTCTCAGAATACACATAGAATGATGATTGGAACGGTTTCAATAATTATTTATTGGTCAAGCATCAGTCTAGTGTGAAACATATTCGCTGCGACAATCAAAAGACAGGAGCAGACAAATGTGATCGCTAGCACCAATATCGTAAATAGTAGATACATTTCTACCATAGTGCTAATAAGATGAATATAAACAGATTATATAAAACAATAGCATTGGCGTACTCCTACGATGCGTAGCCTACCTAAATGTACCTAGCCTAGATATGTAGGTGAAGCATGTGTATGTAAATGCCAGTATAGATCCTAATGGAGCCAAGAATCCCCGGGGAAGTACTAACCCCTCACATGATGGTTTAGAATGAAGGACCCCATCTCTGCGTTGAGGATGGCACCCCGCAAGGGATGTCAGGTCTCTGCCTGTCGAAGGATCAGCCTGCAGAGTCTCAGTCCAGCCTGGAAGGAATTCGCCTCTGTTTTGTATGGGGGAGTGAGGGTCTTTTATACTAAAGTGGTCACTCCAGGTTTTCTTCTAGAATCGATATGTTTTGAAAACCTTCGCTAATCCTTTTCTAAACAAAAACACTCATGCACAGCTGGCTGTTGGCCATGGATGAAAAAAGTGCTGACCCTTATACAGAATAAATCTGCTGTGCCTGGGGGCATGTTTATGTACGTCAGGTACAGGGATTAAGATAGGGTACCGAGAGCCTGGTGTCGAAGAGGCAGAAGTAAGCTACTAGATAAAAGGTCACCTGTGTAGAACCGTTATGTCGTGTGGATGGGACAAAATGTATGTAATCGGTATGTACATGATGGGACTATCCTAAAGGACATGACACCCACTCCTCATCAAAGGTCAACAAGGTCAGCTAGGTAATGCTAAAGTTAATGCTAGAAAAAGGCATAGAAATCATTTATATTAAAACATACTAAAAACACTTAAAAAGGTCTTAAAAATTGTTCATAAAAGCAGAAAGCATTTTTCCCTAAAAGTGTTACTAAAAGGTCCTCTATATATTTGCATTGTTTCTCTGAGCACCTTGAAAGTCACTACACTCAGACAGAGCAGAGAAAAAAATAATGAAACAAAGTCAGTTCGACCTTCAATTTGGTAAATGTTTTAAAAATTTGCCAAATGGTTCCTAGCACAGGAGAGGCCAGATTGTTTAAGAACTTCCAGTATGATATCAAGTGAGCAGAGGTGGTCATCTCTGGTTCCCACGGCAGCCATTGGGGAAGAATTAGATGCCTGTGTGCCTGAGACTGATGCCTGCACATCCGTGGTAGAGCCGATCTCCGTTCCAACAGGAGCTGAAGCGTCCCGTGAGGCTCTAGGAATGCCATCATCAACATGGGAATACACTGTGGACAACTGTGCACATGGGCCCGCAAGGGCGCCAGGAGCATGTCTATGTCCGGCGGCTCAACCGAGCGTCAGACAGAGATCCAACACACGTCCGAATCCGCAAAAGAGGCAGCGGAATACTGCCAGAATGCAGTCAAGTCAGGCTGGTCTGAAAGACAGGAACCAATGCTCACTCAGCTCTCAAAGCCGAGGTATACCCAGGAAGAACACCAATCGCTCACGACAACGTTGCTCCAGCAGTGTGCTCTCTATGTCTCGAGTGATGTTGACATCCATTGCGAAGCAATAGAATTAAAATCAGGATGCCCACCACTGAAAGCAGGACCAAAGGAAGCCCTCCAAAAACGCTTCCCAGTACGGAGTGTATGAATGATGGAATCACTCCGAAAATGGTTTGAAAGGTGGTTAACAGACCTGATCCAATGCTCTTAAATAAGTGTACTATCCCCCGCGTATCAGACATGTTAAATATACGATGGACCATTTCTCCGAAATGGAGCGGGAAGTTCGTACGGACCAGAGCCTGTATCTCTGCCGAGGACCTTGCAACCTGGAGATCAAAGATCTCTCGGGCTGCAGTGAAGGCCACATTTTGCTGACAAAGCATGGCTTTCAGTCTGCTCAGAGAATCAAACCCTATGTTGGAAACATTCAGTGAAGGCCACAGTGGTGCCTCCCTAAATGTGCGAGCTGGGGGAAACAATACTTGTTTACAGCAAATAACCCTGGAGTTAACGGTCACTAGATAAGCAATGCCGGGTGTCATACCACAGCAGCCTTCGTCATTCAGCATTAAGTAACTCCCATTAAAAAGAAACTCAAAAACTGGATGAATTACCGCAGCTGAGAACCCCTTCAGGAAGCAGGACAAGTTTGCTATTGACGCATTACACGCTCCGTGCAGCAGCACTTCTTTACACACCAAAGACCCACTCAAGGCCTTTTCGCAGTTTGAACCACTCAAGAAAACTTCCTTGTCCTTGTTCCTGCACCTATATGTGTATGGCAACTCCCAGGTTTCTCGTATGTACCCTTCGCCCAACGCTTCATACCTGCCTACTGGGTGATATTTCAGGCAGTACTGGATTTGGAATGTCGTAATTGGCAGTGTGATATAGCCATGGATTAACCATTCCATAGACGGTGATTCTTCTACAGTAAAAGGTAACTTCTCTAGTTTTTCAATGAGCAGCATGGTGTACTTCGCATCTCTGTGTACCATGGTCATTTGTCTGTCGGTCAGATCGTAAGCCAAAAACAGATGTGTCTTTAATGTATCGCCATGGAATGTGGCCAGAACGCAATGATTGAAGCGTCCATCTTAAAAGCATAATAGCGCGTAGCTGAGACTGCCCATGTTGTAGAATAGACAAATCATTATGTCGATAGCTGAGGACACAGTGTTGTCCAGTGAATAAATACGAGACGAGAGTGTAGTCATGCTGTTGTCTACCACAGCTAAGGCCTTTTCTAGGTTAATTCTATTGATTTCACGAAGTCTCTCAACAGCTTCCTGTTGGGAGACTTTCCATACCTCATTATAGATGGCATACAAGAAGCGTTTACTGCGTGGTTTCTTGGGACCTAACAAGAAATCCCTAATATCCATGTTGTCTGACAGAATGGACAAGTGTTGTTTCACCTGTGAAAGTGTCAAGGTCTTTAGCCATTCTAGGCACAATTTACCAAAACTATAGGAGGTCACTGCCCCAGGGTCATCTGTGTGTACATAGCGTGGGTCGGGCCTATGGATAGTAAACCCTTCGGTGGTACCCTTGAATCTTAAGTTACACATATTCGTGTCTACAGGCCAAACCAACCAACCCTTCCAATTGGGAGCTGATGAATTGTATGTATTTGTACCATGTGTCCCCTCACTTGTTAGTGTGTTATTTGACATACCCTTAATAGGCATGGGTGAGGGGATGCTCGGTGTTCTCAGGTCTTTAATTTTAGGAAACCCATAACAGGTAGTCTGTTGCACTGTTCTGTTCAGAAAAACCATCTGTAATGGTATGAGGCAGTTCTGAATAAAGCCTCAGTTCCCTGAACCTGCCACTTTCTTGTCCCCCAGATAGATTTTGTGTCTTTGGTGTCTCTCCAGTAGTCGAAACCCTGTATAGACAGTTGGGAGATAAAAGGTGCTGAATATATCAGCTTAGTATTAGTCAGCATAATCTTCTTCGTTGTTGCATTAGTTTGTGCAAGTTTGTAGTAAAACGATTCTGGGTCTTATGTATTGAACGCTGAAAAGCATGTGAATTTCTGTGTAAATGTGGCTGAGCTACCTTTTGGTAGTGTCGGGCAATTTTCCCATTGATGGTAAGTGTTAGCAGTGCGTGGTACACTTGCTCTATGCAAAAAATGATGACTGTAATGCTGGTAACAATACATGGTATCGTAATCAGTTGTATCTTCATGCAATTCCCTGTAAGAAAATGCAGCAGACTGTTCTAAGTCTGAGAGCATAGTATTTACAGTCTCAATGTCCCAATCATCAGAGAGTGCACTCGGGGTAATGAAATCATTTAAAGAAATTTTAAACACGTGGAATTTTTAAATGTTCCGTGGGGCCAAATACATCATATGAAACTCTATCCCAAACTATACCATCAGGTACTGGAATTGCTGTAATGTTCACTAGGGACAAGTCTCTTTGTTCACGGTGCGATGACGTATGTGGTTTCAGGACCAAGTTCACAGATTGTACTGCAGAGCGTTCTGGGAGATAATGTCCGTTCAGAAGCAGAAAAAAGACAGTCACTGTGCCAATCCAAATTAACAGGTTTACTACCCCTATTGCAAACCAAACATGCAACCAAGGTGACACGAAGTAAGTCTTTTTGAGCAAAAGAAAGAATTGTAGAAGTTTTTCTTTCTTTGAAATGGGTGGCGTTTGATCAGGTTCACTTGAATCTCAGGAGAAATCATTGGAGTTGATGAAGTAGCCAGACGCAGTTCGATCTATCTTTTGTAGCTCTGCAGGTTTTGTAGAACTGGCAGATGTGTTGTTTGAAGGCACATTAATATAGATATCATTGTTGGGCCCAATTGCAACTTGCATTGTTGTTTCTTCTTGATGTTTTTCAATTTCAACAGGAATGATTTGTGCTCCATTATTCGGTGTAGTGGAGTCTTGAAAGGTTATTAATCTTTCCATCTGAACTTCCTGTATAGTAGCAAGAGGAGGTCTGCGGCTAGTCAGGACCCCACGCGGCCTACTGGTGAGAATCGGCCACATTATGCGGTTTGATCAGATCAATGAAGGCGAATCTATTTCCTTTTTTGCCGGCAAGAGGCGGAAGAAGTACTATTCTTGTTCTCACTACTGCCAGGACAGGTACAGGTACAGGCTCTGTAAGATGGCCCAAACTCTCTTCTGTCCACGATCTTTTCCCTGACCAGGTCCCAAATCTGCGGGACCCAGGCAGGTCTTGCCGGAACTGGTTTCACTTCCCCAGTGGCGGTGCGTTTGACTTGCACGTTGCTTTGTAATGCCCGGAATTCACTGAGTTCCTGTAAAACAGCCAAACTTTCATTCAGTTCAAATGGTTTTGCATCCGCCACTGTGCTGGCAAAATCGAGATCAGGTACCCACATTCTTGTCCCAAACCGGAGTTCATAAGGGGTACGGCCTCCCAAGGATTTTCTTGGCATATTATTGAGTGCCCTCTGGACCCCGTATAGGTGATTGATCCAACTACCACCCGCACCTAATACCCTAGCTGTTAAGGATTGCTTTAGGTCCCGGTTTTCCTCTCCACCACCGAATTTCCCTCGGGATGGTAGGGTGAGGAGTACCGCAAGGCCACGCCCATACTTTCCATGGCTTCCTTGTAAGCCCGAGAGCTAAACGCAGGGCCACGGTCGGAATGTAACGTGCCAATTGCATATGTCCGGATGAAGACTCGCAAATCCTTCATAACAGTTCGAGCGTCAGCTGAGCGCTGGGGCCAAACCCATAGGAATCTAGAGCATGAATCCACTGCCACCAAGATGTACTTGTAAGCCCCGTCTGAATTTAAGGGGCGGCAGTGGTCCAAGTAGACTCATGCGAGAGGTCTGTCTGAAATCAGTAGTGGTGTTTGTGGTGGCCTGTGACTGGTGGAACCCTTCATCTGCTGGCAAATATCGCACTTCAGGACATAGTCCTTTGTTTGTCTTGTCAGCCCCGACCACCAGTAACGCTGCTTCAATAATGAAATTGTTGCAGTGACTCCTGCCTGTGGAGAACCCAGACCCTTGTGTGCAGCTAAAATTAAACCTAATCTGCGATCCTTGTTTGGCATTACTCTATCCGCCCACTTCTGGAAATTGAGCATATGGTGTGTTTTGTGCATCTAACTTGTAGGAGTACTTGATTGGAAAGCCTTTTGTCAGTACGGCAGAGCCGTTTTTTGGGTTTTCTTTTTACAGAGTTTTATATAGCGCGAACTTGACCCGAAGGTATCGGGTATCAGAGCGCTTTACACGAGCACCAGTTGCGTTACAAGAGGACACATTAATTTTTTTAGGCACGGAGAGATTAAGTGATTTGCCCAGAATCACATGATGTTTAGCGTCATTGCCGAGACTCAAACCCGGTTCCCCAGATTCGAGGTCGACCGCCCTAGCCGTTAGGCCAACTCCTCTCCCCGTTCTTTGAGGCATTGATAGCTACTAGTATATCTCCGTCTATTCTCGTGTGTGATAGAGTGATTGCAGCACTGGCAGCAGTTCGCACTGTCGCCTTGGCGGCTTCATCAGCTAGTGAATTCCCTTCAACGTGTATGCCAACACGCTGATGACTCAAGGTGTGAATAACTTGAGCCTGTGGCAGGCGTTCTTTCAGCTTTGCCACTTGTTCCCATAACAATTTATGTTTTATCGTGCAACCCTTGGCATCTCTAAACCCATTCTGGCCCCAGTAGTTAAGATAATCATTGTAAGATTGTACACAGTAAAATGAATCGCACACAATCAGTATGGGGAATTCCCGGTCCGTATACTGTAGTGCTAGTATCAGGGCTTTCAGTTCTGCCAGCTGCACTGTACAATCTCCTAGAGTTTGTGTAGTCGTATTGCTGGGATGAAACTTACCATCCTGCATACGACCTTTCACTATAGCATATGCAGGGCTATATTGCTGTTTACTTCCAATGGCAGGTTGGGCAGAACCATCCGTGTAAATGATGTACTAAAACTGATCTAGAGGCAAGATTTCATTCGGGAGAGGGTATTCTTGTCCCTACTGCAGAAATTCTTGTGTTCTCAGTGTAGGATCGTATCTATATTCTACATCTGTTGCAGTGAGAGAATTAGCCCATTGTATCCAACGTGGATGCAATGCCTTTGTATTTGGAATGCTGGCTTTATTTACTGCTTCTAAAGTCGGTATAGGGGTTACAACGATGATGCGTTTCCCCTGTACTAGTGCTCTTTCTCTCCCTACTGCAGTCTGTACTGCCGTCAGTATTTTTTCTGGTGCTGCAAATCGATTTTCAGCATTCGTGTACAAATGAGATGTGTATGCGATTGGAACTGTCTCACCTTCATCGAACGAGATGTAGGTATACCCTGATATGTCGGGGACGACCCGTATTACCAGGTTGCGGACGTTTACTCGTGTCTGCAAGTGTTTTGAAGCTATCATGTCAGCTTGTACTGAACGTAGAATGTCTGTATGTTTTTGAGTCCACTTGTGTGCTGTGAAATATGGTCTGATTAGGTCGTAGAAAGGTTTTACTCTTTCTGCGTAGTCTTGAATGTATGTTCTGCCGAAATTTAGAAATCCTAAAATGGATTGTAACCCCTTCAGAGTCTTTGGAGGCTGGATTAGCGCACATTTTTGTAAAAAATTTGCGGCTAGGCTTTTCCCTTCACTTGACAGCTCATATCCCTAAAATAGGACACTGAGATGGGCAATTTTTGATTTTTTGAAGTTAAATTTGTAGCCCAAGTTGGCGAATCCAACAATTATGTTGTTCACTCTGCACAAGTGTTCAAGTAATTTATCGTCCGTCAGATAAATATCATCTACATAGGACACCGCCTCTTCGCCGCATCATTGTAATAGCTCTGACACTCTTGCCGAGAATAGCCCAGGCTGTTTTTATACCCTTGGGGCAAACGACAAAATTGACGCTGAGTGCCGAGGGCAGAAAATCCTGTCAAATATCTGCTTTCAAGAGCTATATTTTGGCAGAAGAATCCATTCGAGATATCTAGTGTTGTTTTGTATTTCTTCTGCACAATGTTATTCATTAATGCAGCACTATGTGGTTCTGAACTGCAAATGTTTTTGTGCATGTGTTCAAATGTCTGTAATCTAAAACCAACGATATGTGTTGTCAGGTTTCATGACGGGAAACAAAGGGTTGTTCATTGGCGAGGTGCAAGTTTCAATCACACCTTGGTATTCAAGTTGATCTAAGATTTCTTTGACCTGTTTCTTTACCTCATCTTTAATAGGGTACTATCTCTTTGGAGTTGGAGTAGTTTTTAATGGGATCTCGTGGTGTTTGGACTCCACGTCCCAGCCTACATGGTTGCGGTATAATGCCGGAGCTAGCGCTTGCGCCCACTCCTGCGCGTATGAGTGTTTTAAGGAAACAGGAAGGAGGTCGGAAAAGGGAACGAGGTCGGAAAAGGCAGGCAAAATCACGACTTCACCTTTTGGACTATCCATTACAAATTAAGGCGGCCAATCTTTTTCGGCTAACAGGATGTTGTATCCAAATGTCAAATTTTCCCAAAAGAGACCTTTAATTTTTCTTGAGATGTCCCCCTCTATTTGGAGATTCATTTCGTGTAGACGGTGTGGGACACTCACTCTTGTATCAGGTGTTTCCACCATGATGTATTGATTCAACACTGCTGTCACCAGAAATTCCTTCAGGTTCTGGCGAGCTATTGTTACTTCTGCCACGCTGTCTAGCATCGTCAGAGCCCATTCCCCGTTCAGAAGCTGAGTCCTCAGTAACCTGGGCATTTCTAACGTTCAATCCAGCTACTTTCTTCTTTTTGAATTGAGTCTTTGTTTTAGGTTGTTCTTCCTGTTTGATAATGTAGTCTGAATTACGATGTGTTTCCCTTTTTCCCTTTGGTCGATCTTCAATTTTTTGTTCTGACCGTCCTTGCCTCTCCGAGCTTTTTGATGAACCCTGAAAGGAACGAAAGGAACGTGTATCAGTATCCTGATACCTGTCAAGTTTTCTAATGTTTTCACGATTCTTAAGGATGTACCTCTTTTCAGAGGACTCCCATTGGGGAAACCCACCCCTTGATCCTGAAGTGTTTCCTTTATTATTATTATTTTTGGATTGATTATTATTATCCCATTTCTTTTTAGAAGAAGTGGGTGCTTGCCTTGAGTTATCCTTGTCAGAATTACTCACCACTTGTGGTTTCCCTGGTTTGGCTCCCAAACTATCTCTACCTAGTGAAGCATAGGTTTCCTCGATAATCTTTGGTAATGCACGCTCCTGATTTGCAGGAGCTGTTTCCTTAGGCGTTGGCGTATAGCCCCTTTAATGTTGTTCAGCATAATGGCTAAGACTTGGTCAAAATTACCCATCAGTTTGATCCCCAAATCCAGAGCAGGTACTGCCCCGTACTCATTTTGTATCTGTTTCAATACTTCAGGAATAACTGCTATGGAAGGGGTACCGTGTATTCTAACGTAAACTGCAGCAAAGATTGTTCCCCATGTGGTACTATCTTCAATTGAGGGAACCATTCCTATTGGCAAGCAAATTGTTAATATTCTGTGTTTTTCCTGCTGACCCATATGGGGAAATACTGCTTCCAACTGTGCTATTTTTTGAGCAATCCAGAATAGTACTTGATCCCGTTTTGATGAGAACGCACCCATGATTGCTTTTAGTGTCTGTGGACTAATTATTGGTGTGTGTTGGGTCTGAACTGTACCAGGTGGAGCAGCTCTCGCAGGTTGTAATGTGAGTGTTCACATGACGAACTGGACAATGTGTGTGTATAGCCGGACTAGTTCTTTATATAGTGTACGAACTTTCCCAACTGGGAGTGTGTCTATCACAGGATGTGGAGTGTAAGTCGCTAAGACCGGCCATGTCGTTCCTCCTATGTGAGCAGACCGAGTCTTACGTCCGAAGTTGTGTGATTTAGGGCGCCTTTAAACCAGTTTCTATATTGCTGGTAAGTTAAAGGGACTTCAATGTCCTCGTATGGGATGTATTCTTCTGGTGGATCTACTTCAATGTATTCGTGGAATAAATGTGTCTGCGTATCTGCAGGCGGGAATTTCACCCAGGAATAGAATACCTCTGATCCGAACACCTTGTGTGCCTCAATCACGAAAGTAACATGGCCACCTGTTGCAGGTACTCCATGTTCTAACAATTTCAGAGTTACTGCCTGTCTGCAGTTTTCTGCAATGTTAAGAGTGTTTGCTAATTCGTCTCCGTCCGCCTTTCCACTGCTACTTGCAGATTCAGTCATTTTGAAAGGAGAAGAAAGTAAAGGTTTTAAGGAGGTAGGGTTTTGCACAATATGGGAACTTCTAATCCTTACAAGCTTGTCTAAACCTTCAGCCAATACACAGTACCTGCTCAGCTGAGGCGGATAATCCTTCCCACTTCAGACGTCTCTGAAAAGTGTTAGTAGGGCTGTCTGAGAAACATGACTGAACTACTCAGGTTTTACTGTTAATATAAGAACCAAACCAACGTTGGGCGCCATGACGTGTAGTTCCTAGGATGCCCCAGGACCTGCACGTTTTGGATGACCTAAACTGAGGGCTTGGTGTGCAGACAGACTCTGGACACCCGCATAGGATGAGTCAGCCGTTAGACCAGCTAGCTCTACAGTGCCACTACCAACCCCCCTGCATTCTACAGTGGTGTGTTTAGTTTCTGGCAACCACTGAACATGACAGCCCTGATTCCTCAGGTATCGTGGAAAACAATACGGTATCTTTCGCTCAGTCACTCGTGCTTACTTTTCTCAAAATACACATAGAATGACGATTGGAACGGTTTCAATAAATATTTATTGGTCAAGCGTCAGTCTAGTGTGAAACATATCCACTGCGACAATCAAAAGACAGGAGCAGACAAATGTGATCGCTAGCACCAATATCGTAAATAGTAGATACATTTCTACCATAGTGCTAATAAGATGAATATAAACAGATTATATAAAACAATAGCATTGGCGTACTCCTACGATGCATAGCCTACCTAAATGTACCTAGCCTAGATATGTAGGTGAAGCATGTGTATGTAAATGCCAGTATAGATCCTAATGGAGCCAAGAATCCCCCGGGGAAGTACTAACCCCTCACCTGATGGTTTAGAATGAAGGACCCCATCTCTGCGTTGAGGATGGCACCCCGCAAGGGATGTCAGGTCTCTGCCTGTCGAAGGATCAGCCTGTAGAGTCTCGGTCCAGCCTGGAAGGAATTCTTCTCCGTTTTGTATGGGGGAGTGAGGATCTTTTATACTAAAGTGGTCACTCTAGGTTTTCTTCTAGAATCAATATGTTTTGAAAACATTCACTAATCCTTCGCTAATCCTTTTCTAAACAAAAACACTCATGCACAGCTGGCTGTTGGCCATGGATGAAAAAAGTGGTGACCCTTATACAGAATAAATCGGCTGTGCCTGAGGACATGTTTATGTACGCCAGGTACAGGGATTAAGATAGGGTACTGAGAGCCTGATGTCGAAGAGACAGAAGTAAGCTACTAGGTAAAAGGTCACCTGTGTAGAACCGTTATGTCATGTGGATGGGACAAAATGTATGTAATAGGTATGTACATGATAGGACTATCCTAAAGGACATGACACTTCAGAACACTCATCAACCGCAAATTGGACATGAATGCACAAATCAACACCGATGCTGAAAACTGCTTCAACACCCTGAAGATGCTGAGGAAGATCTTCAAATGACTACTAGAAAACTGTCACTCATGCCCTAGTCAGCAGCAAGCTGGACTACAAGAACACCCTCTATTCCAGAATCACCACGCAATTCACCAGAAGACTACAAACCATCCAGAATTCAGCAGCCAGACTCATCCTTAACCTTCCACACAGAATTCACATCAACCATACCTCAGGGAGCTCCACTGGCTCCCGATACACAAATGCGCTCATTTCAAACATCTCACACACACATTCAAGGTACTACAAAACTTAGGCCCCACCTACCTGAACAGTAGCATATCCTTCCACCAACCACCGCAGTACTCCTACTCGCCCACATCCCACGCATACACAGAACTAGATCAGAAGGATGGGCGTTCTCCTACATCGCTCCTAAAGCGTGGAATGGCCTCCCACTCCACATCAGAGCCTCCTCCTCTCTTCTTGAATTATACAAGAAACTGAAGACCTGGATTCTCAATTAACCAACCTACCATATGCAGGGCTAGGGACACACACCTGCTTAGCGCCAGGATACCCTTGCGAGTGAAAGTGCGCTTTACAAATACACATACCATAACTTAATACTCACCAATGTATTCATTGCCAGCTTTCACAGGCTTTTGTTTGCAGAACACACACACCCCTGCAGAGACCTCAAAGCTTGGATATACATAAAGGCCTTAAAATTAATTTACTTCTCAGAATACATCCTACCTCCCGCAAGCACCCACACCAGAGCCTTCTCAATGCACATCTCCAGATTTTGCAACCCCCTGGCAAAACAATTCCTCTCCACCTTTATAGTTGTTGATTGTCAGGAAATCGCAGACCCCTATGACGGTGTGGTGTAGCAGAGGTTTGCAATTCTTGCTGGCAGAACTCCCTTCACAAACTGGATGCTAGCAAGTTGAGTGAGGCTTTCAATTGGGTAGAGGAATGTCCAGCAATTCAACTTAGAAGAGCCTAGAACAACTGCTGCTCAAGGGCCAATTAATTGACAGCAGACTGGATCCAAGTACAGACACTGGTATGGTGTCTTCGTTTTTCTCATTGGCGTTACTGGTTGCAGAATCACCACACTAACTTCTACGAGACCAAAAGCAATTGGTTAGTGGTGGCAGCATGTAGGAATTCCTTCTCCTGCTTGTAGGCGTAGCCACCACCACTCAAGAATTGTTGATGGTATTTATTTATACACCTCCCCAATGAAATTGCCACAAAAGCTATTTTGTTTCTTAATGGTCACTGCTATTGTGAGCCTTCTAAAGGGCTTATATTGTTAATTGGTATAGGTGGTATGTAATGTACAAATTACCATATTGAGAATTTCAGTGTCTTATGGGAGCAATAGACACAGTACAATATATTTTACAGATTATCTGTGATGGCTATCATTAAAGTATGCTGAACCTTGAATGTAAAAACAGCAGTATCTCATGAGACAATCTATTCACTTACACCTCATCAACATGTCATCGTTCGCAATGTGCAATATGACTGACATTTCGATTTTTGACAATATTTCTTCAAATCAGATGGGGAACACATTTACAAACTTTTAATGAATGAGATTAATGGCAAGACCCTTTGTGTGAGAAAGGAGCATATGAGAGATGTTTTAAATGGGCTCTTTAAGAGATTTATTGCTCTGGCCTTCTTTCTGGGTGCAGCAAGATAGAACAATGCTTAGGTTGGGGTTAGAGTCCTACTCCCTTCCATGCCCTTAAAGGCCCAAACTTAGGAGGTCTTAAACAAAACTGCCTTTACCTCAGAACCCTTTCAATGAGGAGGACCAGGCAATGAGAGGTGCTTAGAAGGGTTCTTAATACTAAACTCAAAGTCTACTGATATATATATGGGATTAAGCTCCTACCAATCGCAACAGGACCAGTGATCAGCTTCATGCGATGTCAGCTTCCAATCCAGGAGTGGGCTGGGCAGTTCTAAAGGGGACAGGGAAGGCAGGGAGGAAGGAAAGAGGAACAAACGCTTGTCCAGGAAGGCAACCAGAAATGATGTATGTGAAAGAGAGCAAAATTGCTTGGGGTGCATAAACAAAGCTTCAAGCTTGGAAGGAATAAAAACCAAGGTAGACACAGGAACAAAATAGTGGCAGACAGGAGGTGGGGAAATGGAACAGTTTCCATTAGGGGAAGAAAATAAGTATGGGGGAAGAAATTGAAGGAGACCAGAAACAGACCTCAGATTGATAAAGGGTAAAGAAATGGAGGTGTGGGTGCTGACACAAGAGCAAAAACGGAGGTGAGGCAGACACAATGTAATAGATAGAATGTAACAAGATAGGAAAAGCGAACGTGGGGCAGAAACAATGCACCTTGGAGCAGGCAAAATCAAGTTGGGGCAAAAACAGAGGTGAAACAGACGTTTTGCTTAGGGGTGGATTCTGTGGAAATTAGAAAGGAGATAAAAGGCATGAGAGGAGGGAGGTGATTTACGTACACACACCAACACAACACTGAAATCCATGTTCAAGGTTGAGATTGTACATAAATACTGCAATTATCATAACTAGAATTTTCCAACCTATCTGACCTAGCTAACCCAAACACAGATAACTAGAGTATGTGAAAGATGAAACCACAGTATACAGTACTTAAACTACAAATTGAACTAAACGTCTACAAATTCTCTTAGTTCCTATAATCTAAACATCCACTTACAGGTGAGTAAATACACAGAAACCCATATAAAATGGACCAAACAAATTACCTAACAGAATACAAGTTATTTCTTTGCAACACTGAAACGTTTCATTTTTATAAAATGCTTTTTTACTTTAGTGTTTACACGTCTTAAAAAATTGCATCTTTTTGGAATGCCACAGGCACTTACAAGAGTTCTTCATCTACTCTATTTTTATTTTTTACTTTCAATTTCAACCTATCTCAAACTATATTCTCTACCCCTTCCCTATTAACCTCTCCCACCAGTGTGTCCATTTTTTGCAAGTATGTGATCTTGTAGTGTTTATGTACATTTTTTGTTACTTTATCTCTAGTTCAGAGACTTTCCATTAATCAAACAGACAAAGTAATCTTCAACGGCAACAGAGTATCCTTACCGCCCGCCTGATTTAAATGAAGGTGAACCATAGCTTTGGCTATGGCAATGACTACTCCGTCACCACCATAGCCAAACTTCTCAGACGGCCCGACAGTGTACGGGCCGTTGGAGAAATGGCTATATGTGCGCCTACCCAATCAGATTAGGCAGACATACTGCTATTTGTTTTTACTGTCCATCACCACTAAGAGGTAAAAGGCTGTAAAATGCTAATAATGCTCCCTCGCCACGGTAGATGACCCCCATGGTGAGGGGAGCATTTGAGTTTTTATTTTCAAAAAGAAAATCCCATTTTGGGATTTTCTATTTGAAAACAAAAAAAGAAACTGCTTGGTGCAGGGCTGCGTAATGCTGATGCAGCCCTGCACCATACAGCGAAAGGCATTAGCAGGAACCGCCGTGACAGTGGTTCCTGCCAATGCATTATAATTTATAAATGACCACCTGCTTGGCAGTGATTTATAAATTTGGTGGACGGTCCCTCTGCCATGGAGATGGTTTAATTTACTCTATCGCTCTGGCAGAATGAAGCGTCATCCGCCCAAAAACAAAATCAAACTCTTTGTCTCTGAGCAAATGATTTGATATTTATTCCATGGTTAGAGAGTCCCAGAATTTCCCCAACCACATTCACATGGAAGGAGCTGTTTTCTGCTTCCAACTGCTCACCAGCATCATCTTCATTGCCACTAAAAAATGGAACATGAGTTTCCATTCCCACCCTCCCCTACCTGTCTGCCAGATATCTGGTCTAAGGCCCAGTATTACAAAGTTTGGGTTGCCACACACTAGATAACCCACTGTTTCTTTTATTGCTGTAAGAAGTCCTTCCCTAATCCTGGACAGAACCACATGTAATTTGAGTCTCCTTGAGCCACAAGCTCTCCAATTATGGTATTTCATTCCAAAGAACATTTTAATGTTACTGGGGTCAGGTCATCAATTTCAAAGTAAATTCTCCCTAGTTCAATTGATTTTTTATGTTTAGTAGTGTCTCTATATAGACCTTTCCAAGTATCAATGGGGATATAATTATATGTTAGCTCGAGGACTTGACAGTAGTAGTATAACATTAAAATCATACTTTTGGCACCTTTAAAGAACTATCACTTTATCAAATTGGATTTTCTGCCTCACTAGCTATGCTTTGTTGTGTGGATGGAAAACCCAGTGTGCAAGTTGTTAGGTTAGATAGATATCAAATTGTGGCAAAAAACAACAACCACTGTTAATTTTAGGTTCATCCAGTAGTGCTAGGAGGCCTAACCCATTGGTACATTGAGAGGCAATTGGGTAGCACTTAATTGTTTCTAGCAAGGAGTGATAAAAGCAGTACTCAAAGAAGTCCATCCTGCCTGGACGCGACTTCTAGAGTCAGATCAGGAGTTAGAGGATCACCACTGCTGTTAGTGCAATCAATTCATGCAATGTAACGAGAGGAGAACCATATAAAAAGGATGAGTTAAGTAACATTTTGGATACAAGGCAATTTTTAATTGATTTTCTAAGTTTTAGGTGATTCTTGGATTTCCTAATTTTTGCTGGTAGAATGTTCATCAGTTTGCAGTAAAGTACCAAGAAGATACATACCAGCAAACTAGGAGTGTTCCCTGAAAGTATGAATGTTTAGAAAGGTACCGTTCTTGATCTATTACTTCTCCTTTGGCTGCGGAGCTAAAAACAGGATGCAAAAAAAATTAGTCCATGATCTTCGATTGCCTTGCTGGCAATCTATAGTGCTTTGAAGGAGATTCTTCCTGCTACTGGTAGTCTGCACTTGGGCTTCAGAACCGGAGTAATATGGTCAGTTTGCATCAAACCAAAAACCCATCTAGCAGCAGTGTTCTGGATTGATAGAGTCTAATGTATAATAAAAGCATTGCAGCAGTAGTGTTGGCGTGGACAATATACAAGTAACCTAAGTAAAGAAAGATATGCCATAATGTAGTCAGTGTTGAAAAGTATTTTCATCACATTATTAACTTGACTTTGAAGTTAGAATTTGGATTCCATAATCATATTGAGATTTTTTACTTCTGTCAAAGTATTAAGGGCCATCCCAACTCTTTAGGTTAGTTTGTGGTGGGGTTAACCATTTTTCACAGTCTACAAGGGGATATCAGTTTTCGTAGAGCTTAGATTCAGTTTAGGCTGTAGCATCCATGTGACTATCCTATGTCGGCATTCAAAGTGTCAAGTGTCACTTGATCTTGCACTTTTTACAGTTTTAGAATAATCTGGGTATCACTGTAGTTGTGATAGGTATGCTTAAGTGGTTGGCAAGATAATGAAGTGGGGCCCCCACCGCTAAAGCTCCAACAGCATTTTTGCCCCTCCCTCCAGAGCCTAGAGAATCCACATTCCCATGGCAAGCAAGTGTGAATTTGTATGCTTTGTGCAAAGGTTTTGACATATAGCTGACAGCGGGGGTGGGGTAAATACCCATTTCCTCTCACTTACCATGGTTAATGGCTACAGTATTTGGGCACTGAGTCAGCTGGCAACCACGGATATCTACCAACCTTGAGTATTTCTGAAATGGAGAGATAAGGGTGGCATGGCATGCATGTATCCCAGTACATTTTCTCACCTAGAATAACCTGTGACTGTCAAAGTGTGGGTCAATAAAAATATGTTTCCTATATTTATGTGACAAAAACTTGATTAGTCCAGCAAAGGACCAAAGTTGTACCACCCTGCGTTCTTACTCTTCTCCAAACTGAAAAGCTGCCTCCCAAGTGTGGGTGGACCTAACACGTCATTGGAATGGACCAAAACTATAACCATGTGAAGACTTCATTGACACCACATTGGCTTCACACAGTCTAAGTTTTGACCAGTTCCTTTGATGAAAATGATTTTTTGTTTACAGCTCTGTTCCTGAAACCTAGAAAGAGGGTGACCTTACCACAGCAAACCTTTTGTTGATAGCTTTAATAGAAAAAACATGTTTTTGTGCAAAATATTTTCCCCCATTTAAAATGTTTTTAAAAAAAATATTTTTCGTTTTTTCTTGGTTCCCTCTAGGGGAATCCATAAGCCCCAGGTACATTTAGAATCCCAAATAAGTGGTAAAAAAGGCTGAAAATTTGGCCTGGATAGCTTGTGTGCTAAGTGCCTCAAAATAAAAAAAAGGTTTGACACTGGGGCAGGGAAAAAGCCTCAGCAGTTTAAGGATTCATTTGTCATCATCATCATTAAAACTTTATTCGGTCGTGAGACCATAAAAGTACAATACATAAACATTACACAACAAGGATTTAAATAGATATATAAAAATGTAGACCTTCACACGATTAAAACACAACAATTCATCAATGCAAACTTAATCTCCCTATTTCGCGGTTTGCAAAAATAACATATTACTGCCTGCTGTTCAGTACATAATGCCTGGTGTGGAGATACAACAAACCTTTTAAAAAATTGTTATATATAGTGCACGGGAGAGCTATTTACATTTAAAATGGAATGTAGTCAGTAGACCTTAAAAGTAACAATGTTAATAAAATCATCACAGCGGCTTCAGTTCCTTCACAAACGTGGTCCAAGCATCTCAAGAATGAGTCGGGGCTGATGTCAGGGCCTTCCTTCTAATCCCCCAGGAATGGCCCAGGAACTTCGCGATTGCGCACACAAATAGTGGTCTTGTGTCAGATTTTAATGTTCGAGGGCTGCTCTAAAGTTGTGAGTTCCAAGTAGTCTGCAAATGGGGATTAACCATTTCCCCTTGGTTTTGTATATGCAGTGCACACAAAAAGTATGTGACCTATTGATTCGCTCAAGGCAGGGCAGCAAGGGCAACCTTTGGGTTGGGCATCATTGCATAGCCAAGCATTTGTAAATGCATTAACCGGCAGACTGCCATGCCTAAATTGTATATAGAGCTTCCTGTCGGCCGGCACCTTGATAAGATCAAGATAGCTTTCTAAGGAGCGACTGGCCTTGAAGTCTCTAAATTCTTCAGTTAATCTGCCCTGTTTACTATTCCTATGATCATTCTGCTCAACACATTCATGATACAACGTTTTAATTAGTTTTTTGGTATGAGTTGGTGGGCAATTGATGCTGTGCCCTGGTAGCCCAATACTGAGCATGAGGATTCTAATGCGCTTAATCCAGCCTATTTTGTTCATGGACTCTAGAGCACAAACCTCATTGAAAGCAACTGTATATGATGTCTGTTCTGGGGTAGTGACAAGCCTCTGCCAAAATAGGAGGGGGCGAAGCTTCGCTAGATCATTAATTGGTTTAATGCCCATATCGAGCTTTAGTGGGCAAAGTGGAGTGGTTCGCGGAAGGGACACCAGGTTCCTAAGGAACTTGTTCTCAGATGCTGTGAGATCGCTTACTTTTTCCATGCCCCAGAGCTCAGCCCCGTATAGGGCACTACTAACAGCCTTGCAATTGTATAACTTCAGGGCCGGTGCGATTGGTTTTGTGTGGGAGAGACAATGTTCCTTTCTTAAAGCCCCAGTTACCTGTGAAAACTTGAGGTAGGCCTTATTGAGATGTTTTTTCCAGGGCATACCTTCCGACAATTTAATTCCCAGGTAATCAAAACAGCTCACTCTCTCTAGGGCGTTGTTATCTAGGGTCAAGTTCCCTTTGGAGGATTTATGGGGGTTCAGCAGCATCAGTTTCATCTTTGTGGTGTTCATTTCAAGGGCCCTCTCATCGCAAAAGAACTTAAATCGATTTAGTAATTTTTGCAGGTCGATAGGTGTTTTTGAAACGAGGAGGGTATCGTCTGCGAATAGGAGAGTGGCGATTTTCTGATTCGCTAAAGAGGGAGTGTCAGCTGGAATGGCAGATAAGAATACGACTACTTGATTGATATATAGTGAAAACAAAGTTGGAGCCAAGACGCAGCCCTGACGGACCCCTGCTGGATTTTAATCGGATCAGTGACTTGACTGTGGCTGCCCCATCTTACCCTGGCAAAGTTCTCTCCATGTGATCTTATTAACAGCGCCAGGATTTCCAGGGGCATACCCATCTCCTTAAGCACCTGCTAGAGCTTGTCCCTGGGCACAAGTTCAAATGCTGACTTCAGATCGATAAGCGCTATATATAAACTCCCCTTGCCCAGCAATACCACCTTCCAATAGAGAAGGAGGCGGCGAAAAACCTGATCTATTATTCCCGTTTTCTGGCAAAACCCCGATTGAAGGGGTGAAAGAATATGATCCTCGTCCATCCAGCCCTGGACCTAAAAGCAAGCGACAGAAAACTTTATGGACACAATCGATCAGGGTGATGGGCCGATAGTTTGCAGGATTACCCCTATCGCCCTTTTTAAAGATAGGGATCACTTCTGCCCCCTTCCACGATTCTGGGATACCCCCCCCCTCCCAGCAATATTGTTGGAAAGTGACAGTATATAGGTGGCCCATTGTCCCTGTCGAAGCGGAAAAGATCTCCCGGGATGCCATCCGGTCCAGGCGCTTTGGCAGGTACAATTGCCTCTATAGAGGTCAAGATTTCCTCCTTAGTGAACGAGAGGCCTTGTGTAAATTGTAGTGGATCAAAGGGGATTAAGCCCATGTCATGGCTGTGAAAAGTCGTGTACAAGGCACTGAAGTGCTCTTGTCACGCATTAGGTGGTATATTGTTAACAAAAGGCGGTGAGTTTTCCAGATTGCCGTTTCCCACAAGTGCTCATTTGTCAGTTCTTCTGAATTAAGTATTTTGCTTTTCACAATTCGCTTCATATAGGATGCGTTTATTTGTCTTGAGAATTTTCTGGTTGGGAGTGATTCATTATTGATTGGTCTGAATGGCATGGCTGCTGAGGAAACTTGGAAAATGTCTTGAATATAACTGGGACCCTGACTCAGTAGGTGATCCAGCAATGATGATGGTTTTAATTAGTTTATTTATTTATTGTACAGAGAGTAATTTGAAAGAGCAGAGGTTCGGTTGTTTACTGTGGTGGACAGAATAAGGCAGATTGGCAGAAACATGTGGTCATGTATGCCTTTCTTGGGAAGTGGAACTCCAGATGTTTGGCTTTTTATTTAAGTGTTTTGGAAAGGAGATTCAGAGTTGCTGAGAGTGGTTGGTGCAATTTGAGATGCATTTCAGGTTTGATACTCTAAGATAATCAAGAACTGTTTTTGTTGAACAGATGGCATCTGAAATGCGTTGGCAGTAGTGTGATTTCTTGGCTTATTTGATAGATGTCCATTTACCGAACATGAACCAATAAAGTAGGAAATCAGATATGTTGAATTGCCATGAAAGGCCAATAGTTACCCCAATGTTATAAAGAGCCCACGTGCCCTGCAGAAATATATATTCTACAATGCCAGGCATGCGATAGAGTAATTTAGCACTCAAAATTCCCCATGAAGAAAATAACTGTGCCCATTCGTCTTACAGAACCAATCACATACTTTGCCAGGTATGTGTTACGGCTAAGAAACACCCATAAAGGCCCATTAAGAAAGCCAATTTAGAGTGTCAGTCTAGTAAATTCTAGCATTATGTAAGTGTAACTGCTGCTAATGCAATATATTCCGAAAAAGTACTTTTCAATGCTAAACACATGTTAATATCATACTTTAACCAACAATTCATCTTATATAAAGTCGATTATGTGTCCACTACCATTGAAGTTGCATTGCAGCAGTTTGTGATCGAGCAATGTAATAGCCAAACCTGCACATAATCATCAGGAATGTTCAAATGAATAAAAAATCATATCATATTAGGTAAAACACCACATTTCATCTTTAGATGAAAATGTCCCCAAAGGCACACTATGTGACTGTCTACCACCAAGGTAATTGTTAATGAAAAAGGTGTTTGTGAGAAATGGACCATTGATTGGGTATGCCATGTAGGCATACAATGACACGGTTTCTAAGTGGTTTCTGCCATATATTGGTAAAACAGAACCATTACTTCATTGTGTGACTTTGCGGCCAGCATTTCAATGGTAAAGAGGTGCGTGCTTTTCAAACATTTATAATAAAAAATTCCTGTTGGGTAAACAATAATAAATGCTGAAAACAGTGAACTTTCCGAATGCACACGAGAGCTTTAAACTGCACCGCCACTGGTGGACACCGGAGACAGTGCAGTCCATCATACCCAATGATCCTTTTAATATGTCCTGTAATTTGCTATTCACCGTCCTATTGCACAGACATAAAAAGTCTTTTTTTTGTGAATTCAAAAAATATATGTAAGTGGAGAGTTGTATAATTTGTAGATCAGTGCTACTGGGTATTCCCCCTGAACATGAAATTCAGCTAGGTCTGGCCGCCAAACTAAACAACCTAAGCAGCCAGAATACATAATTTGCACACTACAGGGATGGGATGAATGTTATGTATTGGTAGAATGTATATAGAACTTCACATAGCACAAGGGTTTCATGATGTCATGCGTAGGTTACAGAAGCACAGGTGGATATTTTCAAGGTAAGAGAAAAATAAAAAGAACGTGTTTTCTCTTTCTTTAACTTGTAGAGCTCCAGTTTCGTCAAGGCTATGAAGCACGTGGTGAGGTTGCAGCCACAGAGAGAGAGTTTTCGAGAAAGGTTGTTTGTTTACAGGTATGCATGGTCATACAAATGATGCTAACTGAGGTGAATGTGATAAGTGACAGGAGGAGGATCCAGTGAAGATTACTGAGCATGGGGATTGCACGTATAAGGCTCAGTCAGTGATGTGGCAGCGACAGCATGGACGAAGGTCTTTATCAGGAGAGATTGCAGTGCTGGGGGTCTGGTTACAGGAAGTTGTCCTGTTCAATGTACTTATTGCATTGTGGTTCGTAAGGTGCAGGTTGGAAAGAAAGGTCTGATTTTAAGGAAAAGAAGTTGGACTTTTCTCTTCAGGTGCATTTTGAACGAAAGCTAGAGCTTGTAGAAACTTAGGGGGTTGGCTCAAGTGGAGTGGGAGAGGGCATGCTGGGATTAAGCCCACCTTCGATTTAAATTTGGAGCTTGCCAATGTTTATGAAGGTAGATTACATTTTATAAGATTAAGTTTCGGATAGACCACAGTGACAATCTGGGCGGAGTAAAGCGTCAATCAACATAAGGCACTTGCATACAACTTGAGTGTGACCAATTGCCCAACACCATTGTATATTCAGAAAAGTAACATAAATATTTCATGTAAGAGAAAGAGAAGAATTAGTAGCACTACTGATTAAAAAAGTGTGCTTAAAGAACACGCACAAAAACATCAGAAAACAATCGGTAAGTCTCATTACCTCCCACTGCTCCTGCAGTGTTGCAGTCTGTGTAAACAAAAATATACATAAGTTAGTCTCAACCTACAGAGTTGGCACCATATTCACGTGTTAATAGCCGTTATCAAGAACAGAGTTCTGCAAATCGATAGTCATTCAACGACCCTCAGAACTTCCAGTCCAAAACCGGTCTGTAACAACAGAACAAATGTACTGGTCTTGTATTACTCGATATTTTTGTAAAGCACGAGTTTACTGCAAGGCTTACAGACAGACCCCCTGCTGTAAAGCAGATTTGCAAAACAGTCTCAAAACTGTATCCTCATAACAGTGCTTAATTTGTATAATTATAAGAGCAACGGCCAACATTTCTGATTAGATGCCTGCTGCTTGAGTTACCAAATGTCAGGGCTGCCCAATACCAAGGCTGCATAGTCGTGAACCCCCCACTTTAGCAGCTACAGTGGGGTGGGGTTCTTTATGGGCCTCTTTTGTCTGCAACTTGGCAGATAAAAGCTCATAATTACCTCTATTAGGAAGAAAGAATGATGGGATGATAGAAAAGGGAAATGATGGACATGCGGATGCATGAGGGGGTGAAAGGATGAATGAATGAGTGGGTGAAAGGATGGGTGAATACAAGGATGGATGGATGGGTGGGGAAAAGGATGGGTGAGTAAAAAGATGGATGGGTGAGTAAAAAGATGGATGTGTGGGTAAAAAGATGGATAGATGACAGGGTGAAAGAATGGGTGGGTGAGTGGCTAAAAGGATGGGTGGATAAGTGGGTACGGGTAGGGGTGGGTGAAAGGATGGGTGGATGAAATGTTAAGCAGATGGGTGGATAAAGGATGGCAGCGTAGAACAAGTTACTTACTTTCAGTAACACATTATTTGGTAGAGACAATAACTAGCTGCAGATTCTTTACCGTTAAACTTCCCAGGCGTCAGACTGGTTCCAGAAACTTTTATGTGAGCAGTACCCTTGCGCGCTGTCGGGTGGCTCCGTTCGGCTCCGCGTGACTTCGTCGTTAGCGTCGGTTATGATATCGTGGTCACCTATATAGGCACCAGCCCAGGTGCACAGAATTAGTTCCTTTTCACTTTTTCCACGCCAGAAGCGCAGAGCGCCATGAAATTGACTGACTTGTGTGAGAGTCACAACTAGGGTCCTGAAAAGGGAATACGCTAGCCTTACAAAAAAGGGTCAGCAGAGTGGGGAGGCATGGATGGGTCTGTAAGGAATCTGCAGCTATATATTTTCTCTACCAGATAATGCATTATCAAAGGTAAGTAACATTTTCATCTGATAGAGACTTCTAGCTGCAGATTCCTTACCTTTGAATACATACCTAAGCCAGACCATCCTGTCAGTGGGCTTCGAACAGATTTTCGAAACTAAAAGGTCCTGCAGGACTGAACGGACGAAGTGCCCGTCCCGGCGGACCTGACTGTTCAGGCAGTAATGCTTGGCAAACGTGTGCAGAGATGCCCACATTGCTGCCTGGCAGATATCCAGGACTGGGACACGCCGAGTCAACGCCATGGTGACTGCTTTTGCCCTGGTACAATGGGCCTGTAAGCCCTCAGAAGGCTGCTTCACAGCCAAGGCGTAGCAGATTTTAATGCAGATAATGACCCAGTGCGAAAAGTTTCTGCACAGTCTGACCTTTCTTAGCTCCTAAGCAAACCACAGAGAGTTGGTCGTCCACCTGGAACTCTTTTGAGTGGTCAAGGTAGAACGACAACGCTGTTTTAAGTCGAGACGGTGAAGATGCTCCTCTTCCTTTGAGGGATGCAGGTGAGAAAAAAAGGTGTGCAGCGTGGCTAATTGACCCAGATGAATTGGAGTCACCAACTTTGGTAGGAATGAGGCACGGGTGCGTAGCACCACCTTATCCATAAATGTCATCATGTAGTGAGGCTTGCATGTCAAAGCCTGCAATTCACTCATCCTCCGAGCAGATGTTTTTGCCACTAGAAGGGCTATCTTGATGGTAAGCAGCCGGAGGGGACAATTGTGCAAATGCTCAAAGAGAGCACACATAAGGTATCTGAGAACTAAATTAAGGTCCCACTGTAGCATGATAAAGAGCGTAGGAGGAAACATATGTAGGAGCCCTTTTAAGAACCTATTTACAATAGGGGATTTGAACAAAGAACGTTGGTCCGCCAGCCGCAAGAAAGCAGACAGAGCAAAAAGATAACCTTTAAGAGTATCCAAAGAAGAGCTCTGCTGGGCAAGGGAAAGATTAAAGAGAAGAATATTACATAGAGAAGCAGAAAGAGGGTCAATAGACCTTTCTGTACAATATATTCTTTTTTTGCCAATGGCAGGCGTATACCTTCTTAGTGGAGGGCCGCCTGGCCGCCAAGATAACATTACACACTTCGGGAGGAAGGTCGAAAGCTATCAACTGTTGCCGCTCAATCTCCACGCAAGGAGGCGGAGAGTTGCCAGGTTCGGGTGGAGGACCCTACCCTGCTGCTGCGACAGAAGATCCTCTCGAAGGGGAAGTCTGACCGGAGGATCAATGCTCATTCTCAGAAGTTCTGGATACCAGACTCTCCGTGCCCAGTCCGGAGCCACAAGAATGACTTGGGCCCGGTTGTCTTGATCTTCTTGAGAACTCTGGGCAGAAGTGTTATGGGCGGAAAGGTGTACAGGAGGCCTGAGATCCACTCGCGGCGAAAAGCGGCACCGAGCAATAGACGCCTTGGAAACTCCAGCGCGCAAAACTGCTGACATTAAGTTAAGCATTCTCTTTGGAGGCAAAGAGATCTGATCAAGGCTCTCCCCACTGTTGAAAGAGACCTTGCACCACGTTTGGCTGGAGACACCATTCGTGATCCGCTAGGCATCGACGGCTGAGTTCGTCCGCCCTGGCATTCAGAGAACCTGCAAGGGTTATGCGCTGCTGTTCCAGCCTTGTCCAGAGACGAAGGGCCTCTTGACAAAGGGTCCACGACCCACCCCGCTATTTGCAATACCACATGGCGGTGGTGTTGTCCGAGAATACCTGCACTAACTTCCCCTTGACAGAGGGAAGAAATGCTTTTAATGCTAGTCAGATCGCCCGAAGCACCAACAAATTGACGTGGACCCCTGACTGTCAGAGACCAGTTGTAGGCAGCTGGCTCTGTATATACTATATGAAAGTGAGGTATAGTGAGCACAGAGTCCATCGAGTCCCCAGAGGTATAGCAGAGGCTAAATTAGATAAGTACTAACAGCTCTCTTTGTGGTAGTGTGGGTGAGCAGTTAGACTTATCCAGAGGGTGTGTTAAGCATTTATTGTATTCACTCAATCAAGACTGATGGCACACACTCAGAGACTGAATCCAGACCAATTACGTAAGTATAAAAAAGGTATACTTATGTTTCATTTTTAGAACCAAGCAGGACTTGGCACAGGTAAGTAAAATATACCCTCAAATGCAAGACTGCACAAAGTAATGCAGTTGTGGATGAATTTGCAATAGTTACAGGTTGACATTGGTTCAAAAAGCAGTTTACATTGCACAACAATTACTTTTAGAATACTTTGAGATAATTCTTAGATTACTTTGACTACTTGGGTGGTATGCCTAGATACCACACGGAGGGATCTCACAATACAAGGTAAGTAAGACTTTTCTTGGTTTAAGTTATAATTACTTTTTCCTCCATACAAAACAACAGTTCAACTCTTAGAACATTTTAGGCCCAAAACTCATAACATGGGTTCTGATGGGAGAAAAATGGTTATCGGTTTCACAGGTAAGTAAACGTCTCACGAGTGGGAGTTTTGGGGGTTAGGGCCAAGGTTCCCCAAGGTCTAGATAGGTACTCAAGTTGCACCACCAGCGGCACTGGGGTAGCCGGGTGTAGAGTGCAGGGGCCCAATGTTAGCCAATGAGGCTACAGGGGCCTTCGGTTAGGGACTGCTTACGAGCAGGCCACTCGGGTGTGGGAGCAAAGCTCCTGAAGTTAAGGTCAGCACTTGAGGGGCCAACAATCAGCATAGGAGCTGCACCACCAGCAGCACTGGGGTGGGCGGGTTCAGGGAGGCAAGAAGACGTTTGGGAACCTGTGATTCTCAATTGAGACCTTCGGTTCTGCAAAGTTGCTGCAGGGTTGGGCAGGGAGACTTCCTGAAGGCGACCACCGGCTGGAGAGGTAAGTTGAGTTCTTGAGAGATGCCTGGACACTTGTCGGTTGGGCCACCCTGGGCTGTGGGGCGTCGGGTGAAGGGGTGTCCTTTGGCATTGGGTTTCTTTACCAGCTCCGGTCATGGTCGGGGGGACCGTTCAGGTTGAGGCGGCAGGCGTCATCTTGAAGCTTGAGGGGGGTAGGGGGTCACCAGATCACAGGTCAGGATCGCTGGGGAGACCTCCTCGTGATGTTGGGCCACTCAAACCCAGGCCGTGGGCTTGGGGTGCAGAATGGTGCAGAATCGCGGAGTCGCCGGAATCCGGATTCTGGTCTTGTAGTCTTTGTTGAGCAAATCCGGTGCTCATTGGAGACAGAGTCTGTAAGGTGAGTGCAGAGCAGGTCATCCGGGCTCTAGGGGGCTGCTGGACACGCCGGTTCCTTTACTATAGGCAGGTCAGAGTCGGGACAGGCTGGTAGGGCTGGGGTCAAAGCAGTAGATGTCCTCTTTTTACTGGGTCAGCACGACTCTTCAGTCCTTCTTTCTAACTCGAATCTGAGGAGGCAAGGTTCAGGATTGTCCCTAAATACAAAATGTAGGGGCTTTTAAAGGGGTGTGCAGGTCGGGACCAATGGGTCCCTTACTTGAGGTGGGTACACCCCCTACTATGCCACCCTCCAGTGGGAAGAGGCATGAGCCTCTCCCTAATTGGCTGAGTCCCCTCATCTCCAAGATGGAGGGGACTGAGATGTGTGCTTCACCTCGCCTCCCCCACCTGAGGGGTGGGGTTGGCAAAGGTGGGCACACCTCTCTTCCTAGCTTGGTTTTCCCGCTTATTCTCCTGCCCAAAGTGGTGGGCAGAACTGGTGGGAGCCAGTTGCTGGGAGCAGCAAAAGGCAGAGACAGCTCCCAAAGGCAGCAGGCCTTTGAAGCTACCCCTCCGTCGACCCAGCCCATCCTGGGGGAGGAGGCATGACACTCTGCCAAGGATGGGCTTTGTTTCTGGACCCAGAGAGCGGAGGCTCTCTACCCAGGGGTCCAGAAACCTGTCTGGTGGTGGCAAATGGCGGGCAACCATTTAGGAACCACACCAGGGCAGTTCGCTTTTCAGGGGTCCGTCTGACTGCATTTTACATTAAATCCCACACTGTTATCAGTGTGGGTTTAATGTGCTGAGAAGTTTGCTACCAAACTTCCCAGTTTTTAGTAAAGCTGTTATGGAGCTGTGGAGTTCGTAATGGCCAACTCCTAGACCATATACTCTTTATGGCTTTACTACAATTACAATGTCTAAGAACAGACAGACACTGTAGAGGTACAGGGCTCATGCCACTGTACCCTCACCTGAGGGCTACGGCACCCTGCTTGAGGGGTGACTTACCTAGGCCGCAGGCAGTGGGTTGCAGGGATGGCACACAGGGATGTGTGCCATGTTGACTATTCACTTTTCTCTGCACCAAAACACGCAGCCTGCAATGGCAGTGTGTGGGTGTTATGGTACAGGGCCTCTTAGGGTGGCACAATAGGTGCTGCAGCCCTTAGAGGCCTTCCCTGGTCACAGTGACCTTGGTACCCATGGTACCTTTTATAAGGGGCTTACCTGTGGTCAGAGATGTGCCAATTGTGGGCACAAAGGTACAGTCTCTGGAAAGAACACAGGCCTGGGAACCTGATTGGCAGGGACCCAGGGCACATCAAGTCTGGTTGCATCAGATGTCAGGCAAAAAGTAGGGGGTAACCATGCAAAAAAGGGCACTTTCCTTCACCAGTATCCCCTGATATCCACCTCTCCTAGATGGCTGCCCCATCCCAGAAGTGACGTATCTGTCAGTACTGTGAGAGCTGATTGGGGAAGAGAGAGGGGTCTGCCACTGACCCAATCGCGGTTCATCAACCACCACTGCAGGTCTTTTGCAGTTCCCTCCGAGATCTGGACCACATTGGAGAGATTCCACTGATGCTGCACCTACTCAAACTTCAGACCCCACTGCAGAGCCCACATACGCCATTTGGCATGATTTATCAACAGGATGCAGGAAGCCATGAGTCCCAGCAGCCTCAGAGTCATTCTCACCGAAATCCAAGATAGAGGATAAAACATCGGTATCATAGCCTGAATATCCTGGACTCGCTGCTCGGGAGGATAAGCCTGAAACTGCACTGTGTCCAGAACAGCTCAGAATAAAGGGAGCGTCTGAGAAGGAGACACGTGTGACTTCGGCACGTTTATAGAGAACCCCAGCGAATGCAGGAGGTCTGCCGTAGTCTAGAGGTGGGAGACGACAGCCTGAGGCGAAGACGCCTTCAACAGCCAGTCATCGAGATAAGGGAAGACTGACACCCCTAACCTACATAAATGAGCTGTAACCACCGACATCACCTTGGTGAACACCCCAGGAGCACAGGTAAGACCAAATGGAAGCACAGTGAGTTGAAAGTGCTTGTGGCCTACCTTGAACAGTAGGTAACGCTTATGGGCAGGCAGGATGAAAATGTGAAAATACGCATCCTGCAAGTCCAACGCAACCAGCCAATCACCGTGGGCCAGGGCCAACAAGACCTGAGCCAACGTGAGCATCTTGAATTTCTCCTTTTTGAGGAAGAGATTGACAGTCCGAAAGTCCAAAATGGGTTGCAACCCTTTGTTCTTTTTCGGTATCAGAAAGTAGCAGGAGTAGCAACCACTGCCTACTTCTGAAATCGGAACCCTTTCTATAGCTCCCTTGGCCAGGAGAGCTGTAACTTTCTCTCGAAGTAATACTAAATGATCCTCCACCAGCCATTCTTGAGTTGGCAGTAAAGGAGTAGGAAAAGAAAGAAAGGGAAGAGAATAGCCTTCCTGAATGATCTATAAGACCCATTTGTTCGATGTTATGGACCTCCAGCAGAGGAGATGGTGTTGAGTTCTCCCTCTGACTGGAGTAACATGGCCTTGCATAACCAAACTGGAAATGCTTGGAGGCTGCAGCTCCTGGAGACTGGGTGGCAGACAACTTCTGTCTACCATTCCCATGAGGTCGGAATGAACCGCGTCCACGTCCTCAAGCAACTTTGGGAGTTTGCGCAGGACATGGGCTGGGATATGGCTGACGCGGTTAAAAACCCCTTTCATTGCCACGAAAGAGGAGAAAGCTAGACTGGCGACGAGGTTTAACTGAGAGGCCCAGGGATCTGGCCCTAGCACGAGATTCCTTTAAGCGCTACAACGCAGAGGCCACTTTCTCACCAAAAAGACAAGTCCCGTCAAAGGGCATGTCCATGAGGTTAACCAGGACATTACCCGAGAAGCCAGATATTCTCAGCCAGGCGTAGTGCCGTAAGGCCACCATTGACGAAACCGCACTACCCAGCAAGTTTATTGTATCTAAGCCACACCTGATGGTGAACTTTGCTATATCTCTCCCATCTGTCACTGCCTGGGAGAGCATGGCCCGGGCCTCCTCCAGGACCTGTGGCAGCACTTAGGCAACCGTTTCCCAAAGGGTGAGCAAGAAACAGTCAAATAAGAACTCAGTGTTCACCGACCGCAATGCCAAGCTGGTAGAAGAAAACATCTTCTTCTCAAGCACGTTCAGCCTCTTGGATTCCCTATCCCGAGGAGCGGAAGGGAACACGCCAGGGGACGTTGAAGGCTGAAAAACTAAGCTCTCAGGGGTGGGGTGTTGGCTGAGGAACCTTGGATCGCCAGTGCAGGGCAATGGTGGCTTGCAATAGCCCTGTTCACAGGAGCGCCTGTGCTAGGCTTGGACCACGTGCCTAAAAGGACATCTGTCAGTGCTTCATTAAAGGGCACAAGGGGTTTGGATGAGGAAGCCCCAGGCTGAAGCCCCTCAGCCAACAGATTAGTCCTGATCTGCACAGAGGACAGTTCCAGGCCAAGGACCTCTGCTGCCCTCCTGACCACCATGGCATAAGATGCCCCCTCCTCCATAGGCACAATAGGCGGCGAGAGCATACCAGTATCTGGAGATGTGTCCAGTCCACTGGCTTCTCCAAGATCCTCAACCCAGTCCAATTGTTCCACAATGACGTCTAACTGTTGTTCCAAAGGATCCACAGACCCCTCTCAATCCTCACCCATGCCTGAAACTTCCTAAAAATGTACAAGCAACGACGTAGAACCTCTGGGCTCCGTCGGTGCCGGAGTCGACCGACGTCAATACGAGTTGTCGGGTATCAGAATGGGGCTGGCGCTGGAGGTATCGACTTCGGTACCGATGCCGGGGAAGGCCACGTTGGCACGACCGGCGTCAATCCAGAATCGGATCCATGAGACCCCACCGGCGCCAAGGCCGTTGGCGTAGAACCTGGTGGGGCCTTCTCCGACCATGCAGGGCCCGAAGACTCACTGGAGGGGTCCGCCCGATCAAATGCACGGCGCATGGCCTCGTAGATTTCCTTCATTTGAGTGGGGGTCGCGCCGGCTTCCGGAAATGGGGGAAGGCGTGGAGTTGAACCTGGCTCCGGCTCCAAAGACCGTGCCTAGAGGGTCGATGCTCCTTACTTGTCTCGTCAACAGACGATGTGAAGTTAAAGTCCGTTTGGACTTCTTTTTATACCTCTTCCCCCAGTGTCCCGAGAACCTCAAGTGTGAGGAAGAGGACTTGGGGCTCCTGGAGCAGTCCCGTGACCTTCTCTTTCTCTAACGGGACCGGGACCTCTGAGGAGTCATGCTCGATAGTGCGAGTGCTGGGCCGCAAAGAGCTTCAAAGATCACTCCCGCAAGGCCATCAGCGCCATGACCCGGCAATCCGAGCACCACTTTGTGTCATGGTCGCACTTGAAACACCACAAGCAGACTAGATGGGGATCGGTTACCAACATGGCGTGGTGACAGGCGCCACACGACTTAAAACCTGAACATCTGGAGGACATCCCTCGACACACAAGAAAACAATTCCTGGACAAAATGTCGAAAGAAGTCTGTCAAAAAGAGACAGAGGAGTAGCTCTTCTCTGGATCAGCACTTAACTGGCGCAGAAAGAAAAGAACTGACGTCCGCGCGCCTGGGTGGCGCCTATATAGGTGACCGTGACATCATAACTGACTAACGACGCTGACGTTACGCAGAGCTAAATGGCGTCACCCGATGGCACGCAGGGGTACTGCTCACGCAAAAGTTCTGGATCCAGTCTGATGCCTGGGAAATTCAAAGGTAAGGAATCTGCAGTCTCTATCAGATGATGGAAATCTGAGACAATGTTATTGGATGGATTATTGGGTGAAAGGATGGCAGAGTAAATGGAAATCTGAGGATAGATGGATGGATGAAATGGTGGCAGAGTAAATGGAAATCTGAGAAGGGATGGATGGATGGATGGATGGATGGATTGGAGGGTGAAAGGACGGCAAAGTAAATGGAAATCTGAGAAGATGGATGGGTGAGTGAAAGGATGGCAAAGTAAATTAAAATCTTAAGAGGATGGATAGACAGATGAACAAAAGGATCAACTGATGGATGAAAGGCTTTATTGATGGATGGGTATGTCAAATGAAGAATGTATGGGAGGATAGATGTATGGATAGATGCATGCATAAATGATGGATGTGTGAACGGATGGAATGATGCCTGGAAAGGCCAATGGATGGATGTAATGGTAAAGGATTGAAAGATGGATGAAAGAATGAATGGATGACCCAATATAAAAGTGAAATGGTGGATATCAGTCAGTGGATGGAAGAGCTAAAGGATGAATAGATATTTTCTTCATGAAAAAGACAAGGGAGCTCTTCTAGGGAGGTCCGGGCTAACTTGCTTCCATTGCTTGGTGCCATCAGCGCTTTGGTTTAAAGAGGAATGTATTTTAATTTTCTGGCTACTCCCTTGTTCTACCCCATACCGCCTTCATTCCCCACCCCAAAAATGACTGCCGGTGAGCCTCAACTGTCACTACCGGCTCATATTAAGCACCGTCCCATGTATTCATGCGAGTTACTGCAGAACAGGAATACATTCTGGATAGGCTTAAACAAGTAGATGGATGACGCAAATCATTTTAAGCATGTGAAGAGTGTATTTTGGCATGCTACTACATTATATGTGTGCAATTCCAGAAAACGGTTGCTTTTTATGACTAAGTTGAAAAAGAAGTAGTTCCAAAATATCACTTTTTTACTTTTTGATTCCAAATGTTTAAAGATGACAAACTCTACTCAGAATTTTTACGAATTGCACAAAGCTAGCAAAAAAAATGAAAAAATAAAAAACTTTTCCATATGTTTTACTCGCCATTTCAGTAGCACCTGTCTTTACATTCAGCATAAATGAAGAATGCATTTAGGATGGCTACATATGCCGACTGATAAGTTCCATCCTACCCAATCTACCCAATCTACCCAAAGGCCAACGCTAAAATGTCAACTTGTCGAAGTCACTCACTCAAGTGTGGGAAAGAAATTGAACAGAAACACAAATGACTAATGGGAGAAAATACACTGTAGGTGGCATATGGCTGTGTCGCAGTTCTATAACACTACATCTGTCATCATCATATAAAGTCTACACAAAGTGACTTTTATACAGAATGAAAATCACTTAAACAAGAACAAAACTAAAATATGGAAGTTACCTGCATGCAACAAATCATTTGGAAACAAAAGAGGTGTGAAACGCAATTTTGCATAGTACCTGAAATTTCGTTGACATGACCTCTAGCCCTTCAATTTTGGAATCTTGCAGAACAGAATAGATCGTAATGGTGTCAAAGACGTGAATGATCTTTTCAAGTCGTCGCTGGAAGGTATCAAATTTTCCAAAGATGTACACCTCACTAAAATCAAACTGCCTTTCAGAGGGGAACTGTTGTAGTGTTTCCTTTGACTTATGGAAGTGACGTTGATAACACTGAAGTAGGAAATAGAAGTACAATATATGTAAAATAAACCTACGTCTAAACAGGCTGATAAAGATGAATGAGAAACATTTTATAACAAGCGAGCAGTACGTTTACCACCAGAATGAATTGGATCTAATAAATCACCTCTTCTTGGCCATGCACCCATAAGACACATTCTTGAGAAGGTAGTAGCTGTGCCCCCAATTTAGGGATGCCAGAACATCAAAATAACTCCAAATACATCACATTGACATCAAAATACACCACAAGTGGCAAACATTTATTTTAATGAAAATTTTTAAAGACTCAAAAGAATGTCTAAGCAACAGGATACAAAGGCAGTCCCTAAGAATAGTGGGGTATGCAGGTTCATTAAATATTTATTTAAGGCAATAGAGGCGCTGGTTAAGATTAATAAGAATTAACGAGCCTTGCCATTCCATGGTTTAATTATTTTAAGCGTACGTTCCAGGACTTGAGTTTAATGGATTTTTAAAAGAAATCCCACAAACATGCCCCATCAGGCAAAAGCTGTCATTAGAAGCGCTTTTGTAAATAGAGCTAATCTATTTCACTCGCAGGTATTGAATCAGCAGAAATCAGTGAGTGATTTAGATATAATTGCTGTGACTAATCAACCTCCTTTTTATCTTGTTTACCTGTTGAATTCTTAATACATATTTTATCTGAATAGATTTCGTTTGTCTCTGGTGCACTTTTTGATGGCTTTTCGACAGCAGTCTAATAATTGTTGGCCTTGTCCATTTGATAACTTGACAAAAAAAAGCACTTTGCACTTTACTTTCTTGCCCTTTGTATAAGTCAGTAAGAGCCAGGTTTTTACTTCCAATACTGAAGACTCTCCGGCCCTGTTCTTACACAGAAGGTTATAGGCTTATCCTCGCTTTGGACACCATGAACACTTGTTGCGTAGTTTGAAATTTATCAGAAGAGCGATTACAATAAGGAAGAAATATGGATAAGGGAGAGTCGTTGTATTCTTTATGGCTGGTTTAGAAAATTATTTTTAATATTGCTGATTTACTATCGATACCTAAAGTTTTATTGAACCAATGGGGGTGCTGTTATCTCTGGTTAATATTTTGTGATGTAATCTTACTTTTCTTTCTATAAGTATTTTAATGTGTTTTTATGATGAATTTTTGTATCATGTGCTTTTATGATTTATTTATTTAAAATCGAACAAAGCTTGTATGACTGACTGACTGGCTGTAGGATGTTGTTTTTTCCAACACACAACAAAATGTAAATACCTGTAAATTAACTGTATGCTGAGGCTGGAGCTTATGAGCGAGTATTGGTGCGGCGCCTCCTGGGGTGTGAAGAAGCAGCGTTGGGCAGGCTGGGGCTTGCAATTCCCACGCAGTCCCCAGAGCAGAAAAGTCGTCCCGTGCTGCGGACTGTGACTGGTGCTTATGAGTGCGTGTTGGTGCGGCAACTCCTGGCGCTTGGAGGAGCAGCGCTGGGCAGACTGGATTTGTAATTCCCCTATGGCCCCAAGAAGCAGCAAAGTCGTAGTTACATTAAAAAATCTCCCCGCCTCATGTTAATTGAAGGTAGGAAGGTTGCGAAAGCTTCTCATTCTAAAACTTGGCTCATGGTACTAAAAAGTTTGGGAAGCACTAATAAGAAGAGATTCATCTGGTCATTTTAGCATCCTCATTGTGCACAAAACGTCTGTATTTATACCAAATCTACAGAAAGCTCCAAACATATGGTATATAATTTATCTAACTATGTCAATATGAGACAAGAGTTAAGGACTTGTAGCTGGGACAAAGACGTTGTTCACAACCCTAAGTATTATATTACATATGTATTCCGATACAGTTTATTTTAATAAAGTATTTTATTGATTTTCCAAATCATACAACATATACTTGGTAACCCACTTATACAACAGCCCCCCCCTACCCTTCAAGGTATTTTGATACAGTTTGCATGAAAGGTTTCCTTTCCTGAAAAAATATTTAAATATTAGAAAATATTTTTTGCCTGTCTATTGTAAAAAGAAAATATTTTTTTTGTTAAGTAGGTGAAATCATCTGTGAAACATCGGTTTGAAAACCTGTTTTTTTCTATAAAAGAAGCTGTATGTGAGCAGGTGTTTGTGCGTGTGAGACATTATAACGAGTAAACATGTAATATATAGCCCTAGAATACAATTGAGGTGCTCTGGTGGCACAAACCATGAGACCTAAGGCAGAGTGGTTTGTAAATATCACCTTAACCCTGTCATCAGTGATGTCATCAGTGATGTCACTGACCATGTCATGAGTGATGTAATATGTGACGTCATCAGCAGTGCATTGCAGGGGTGCGAGTTAACGTTAGCTCAGTTAACTATAACGGCTGAATTTCTCTGGTTTTGTACGAGTGAAATGTCAGCCTAACTATAAAATCCCTGAAACCTGTGGTTTTTTCAGTGAATATCTAAGGTTTTTTAGATGCTAATTCCTAACGAAAACGTCCCTGAAACCTGTGTTTTTTTCAGTGAATTTCTAAGGTTTTTTAAATGCTAATTTCTAACTATGCCTACATAGGTAGAACATGCACAGAAAGAGGAAGAAAGGCACAGAAAGAAAGAAGAGAAGTGCAGAAAGAGGGAAGAGAGGTGCAGAAAGAGGAAGAAAGGTGCAGAAAAAAGCAAGAAAAATGCAGAAAGATACAACAGAAGTCCTGAAAGGGGAAGAAAGGTGGAGAAAAAAGCAAGAGAAGTGCAGAAAGAAGCAACAGAGGTGCAGAAAGAGGCCTACTTTGAGTGTACCTTTCCACAGACTCATACAAAGTAGCCTAATCACTAATCCTTCTCCCAAGATGTCTTATACTTCACTTTTCTTGTTTGTGAAGGTATGCATGCATGTGTCTCTGCTTTTACCTAGTGACATGTTACATTAAAAAAAACATACAAATACTTGAATACCTGTGTTTCAAACCGCATACTCTGTAAATTTGTGAACAAAACGGTGTATGTATTTCTTTCTGCTCATAATACAGGGCACATGGGTATTCAATAGTATATTTGAGGGGCTCTATAACACCTATATACAAAAGACATGTCTGCCTCTGCAACCGAATGACAGAGCAGAACTAAGAAGATTTGACCACCTATAAGAGAAGCTACCCGCTTTTTAAGCTACCATCTTCAGATTCATAAAACATGTGAGAATACATGTACAAGTAGACATATACCTCAGTCACGAGAGCACGCAGACCGTTAAACTTGACAGCTTCCACTTCCCATTTGAATACAGAAACAGGTGAGAGAAGTAAAGAAAGAAGCAAGAGAATTGCAGAAAAAAACAAGAGAGCTGCAGAAAGTAAGAAATATGCAGAAAGAGGCAAGAGAAGTGCAGAAAGAGGCAAGAGAAGTGCAGAAACAGGCAGGAGAGGAGCAGAAAGAGGCAAAAGAGGTGCAGAAAGAGGGAAGAGGCGTGCGGAAAGAGGCAAGAGGGGTGCAGAAAGAGGCAAGAGAAGTGCAGAAAGAGGCAAGAGAAGTGCAGAAAGAGGCAAGAGAAGTGCAGAAAGAGGCAAGAGAGGTGCAGAAAGAGGGAAGAGGCGTGCAGAAAGAAGCAAGAGCGGTACAGAAAGCAAGAGGAGTGCAGAATGAAGCAACGGGGTGAAGAAAGAGGCAAGAGGGGTGCAGAAAGAGGCAAGAGAAGTATGGAAAGAAGCAACAGGTGCAGAAGGAGGCAACAGAAATGCAGAAACAGGCAAAAGAGGTACAGAAGGAGGGAACAGGGGTGCAGAAAGAGGCAACAGGGGTGCAGAAAGAGGCAACAGAGGTGCAGAAAGAGGCAAGAGGGGGCAGAAAGTTGCAAGAGAGGTGCAGAAACAAGCAAGAGAAGTACAGAAAGAAGCAACAGAGGTACAGAAAAAGGCAAGAGGGGTGAAGAAACAGGCAAGAGAAGTGCAGAAAGAAGCAAAAGAGGTGCAGAAAGAGGCAAGAGAACTGCAGAAAGAGGTAGGAGAGGTGCAGAAAAAGGCAAGAGAGGTGCAGGAAAAGGAAAGAAGGGTGCAGAAAGAGGCAAGAGGGGTGCAGATAGAAGCAAGAGAACTGCAGAAAGAAGCAACAGAATGGCAGAAAGAGGCAAGAGAGTTGCAGAAACAGGCAAAAGAGGTGCAGAAAGAAGCATGAGCAGTGCAGAAAGAACCAACAGAGGTGCAGAAAGAGGCAACAGAGGTGCAGAAAGAGGCAAGAGGGGTGCAGAAAGAGGCAAGAGAGGTGCAGAAAGAGGCAAGAGAGGTGCAGAAAGAGGCAAGAGGTGCACAAAGAGAGAAGAAGGGTACAGAAAGTGGCAAGAGGGGTGTAGAAAGAAGCAAGAGAGGTGCAGAAAGAAGCAAGAGAAGTGCACAAACAAGCAACAGAGGTGCAGAAAGAGGCAAAAAGGGTGCAGAAAGAGGCAAGAGAGTTGCAGAAACAGGCAAGAGAGGTACAGAAAAAGGGAACGGGTGCAAAAAGAGGCAAGAGAGGTACAGAAAGAGGGAAGAGGGGTATAAAAAGAGGGAAGAGGGGTGCAGAAAGAGGCAAGAGGGGTGCAGAAAGAAGCAAGAGGGGTGCAGAAAGAAGCAAGAGAAGTGCAGAAAGAAGCAATAGAGGTGCAGGAAGACTCAAGAGAAGTGCAGAAAGAAGCAACAGAGGTGCAGAAAGAGGCAAGAGGGGTGCAAAAAGAGGCAAGAGAAGTACAGAAAGAAGCAATAGAGGTGCGGGAAGACTTAAGAGAAGTGCAGAAAGAAGCAACAGAGGTGCAGAAAGAGGCAAGAGGGGTGCAGAAAGAGGCAAGACAAGTGCAGAAAGAAGCAACAGAGGTGCAGAAAGAGGCAAGAGAAGTGCAGAAAGAGGCAAGAGAGGTGCAGAAAGAGGCAAGAGAGGTGCAGAAAGAAGCAAGAGCGGTACAGAAAGCAAGAGGAGTGCAGAATGAAGCAACGGGGTGAAGAAAGCGGCAAGAGGGGTGCAGAAAGAGGCAAGAGAAGTATGGAAAGAAGCAACAGGTGCAGAAGGAGGCAACAGAAATGCAGAAATAGGCAAAAGAGGTACAGAAGGAGGGAACAGGGGTGCAGAAAGAGGCAACAGGGGTGCAGAAAGAGGCAACAGTGGTGCAGAAAGAGGCAAGAGGGGGGCAGAAAGTTGTAAGAGAGGTGCAGAAAGAAGCAAGTGCAGTGCAGAAAGAACCAACAGAGGTGCAGAAAAAGGCAAGAGGGGTGCAGAAACAGGCAAGAGGGGTGCAGAAACAGGCAAGAGAAGTGCAGAAAGAAGCAAAAGAGGTGCAGAAAGAGGCAAGAGAACTGCAGAAAGAGGCAGGAGAGGTGCAGAAAAAGGCAAAAGAGGTGCAGGAAAAGGAAAGAAGGGTGCAGAAAGAGGCAAGAGGGGTGCAGAAACAGGCAAAAGAGGTGCAGAAAGAAGCATGAGCAGTGCAGAAAGAACCAACAGAGGTGCAGAAAGAGGCAACAGAGGTGCAGAAAGAGGCAAGAGGGGTGCAGAAAGAGGGGGTGCAGAAAGAGGCAAGAGAGGTGCAGAAAGAGGCAAGAGGTGCACAAAGAGAGAAGAAGGGTGCAGAAAGCGGCAAGAGGGGTGTAGAAAGAAGCAAGAGAGGTGCAGAAAGAAGCAAGAGAAGTGCACAAACAAGCAACAGAGGTGCAGAAAGAGGCAAAAAGGGTGCAGAAAGAGGCAAGAGAGTTGCAGAAACAGGCAAGAGAGGTACAGAAAAAGGGAACGGGTGCAAAAAGAGTCAAGAGAGGTACAGAAAGAGGGAAGAGGGGTATAAGAAGAGGGGTGCAGAAAGAGGCAAGAGGGGTGCAGAAAGAAGCAAGAGGGGTGCAGAAAGAAGCAAGAGAAGTACAGAAAGAAGCAATAGAGGTGCGGGAAGACTTAAGAGAAGTGCAGAAAGAAGCAACAGAGGTGCAGAAAGAGGCAAGAGGGGTGCAGAAAGAGGCAAGACAAGTGCAGAAAGAAGCAACAGAAGTGCAGAAAGAGGCAATAAGTGCAGAAAGAGGCAAGAGAGTTGCAGAAACAGGCACGAGGGGTGCAGAGAGGCAAGCGGGGTCCAGAAATTTGCAAGAGGAGTGCAGAAAGAACCAAGAGAGTAGCGGAAAGAAGCAAGAGAAGTGCAGAAAGAAGCAACAGAGGTGCAGAACTAGGCAAGAGGGGGCAGAAAGAGGCAAGAGGGGGCAGAAAGAGGCAAGAGAAGTGCAGAGAGAAGCAACTGAGGTGCAGAAAGAGGCAAGAGGGGTGCATACATTTGCAAGAGGTGTGCAGAAATTTGCAAGAGAGGTGCAGAAAGAAGCAAGAGCAGTGCAGAAAGAAAGAACCAACAGAGGTGCAGAAAGAGGCAAGAGGGGTGCAGAAAGAGGCAAGAGAAGTGCAGAAAGAAGCAAAAGACGTGCAGAGAGAGGCAAGAGGGGTACAGAAAGAGGCAAGAGAGTTTCTGAAAGAGGGAAAAGGGGTGCAGAAATTTGCAAGAGAGGTGCAGAAAGAAGCAAGAGAAGTGCAGAAAGAAGCAACAGAGGTGCAGAAAGAGGCAAGAGAGGTGGAGAAAGAGGCAAGAGAGGTGCAGAAAGAGGCAAGAGAAGTGCAGAAAAAAGCAACAGAGGTGCAGAAAGAGGCAAGAGAAGTGCAGAAAGAGGGAAGAGGGATGCAGAAAGAGAGAAGAGGTGTGCAGAAAGAGACAAGAGAGGTGCAGGAAAAAGCAAGAGAAGTATAGAAAAAAGCAAGAGAGGTGCAGAAAGAAGCAACAGAGGTGCAGAAAGAGGCAAGAGAGGTGGAGAAAGAGGCAAGAGAGGTGCAGAAAGAGGCAAGAGAGGTGCAGAAAGAGGCAAGAGAGGTACAGGAAAAAGCAAGAGAAGTATAGAAAAAAGCAAGAGAGGTGCAGAAAGAGGCAAGAGGGGTGCAGAAAGAGGCAAGAGAAGTGCAGAAAGAAGCAAGAGAGGTGCAGAAAGAAGCAAGAGAGGTGCAGAAACAGGCAAAAGAGGTGCAGAAAGAGGGAACAGGGGTGCAGACAGAGGCAAGAGAGGTGCGGGAAGAGGGATGCAGAAAGAGAGAAGAGGTGTGCAGAAAGAGACAAGAGGGGTGCAGAAAGTTGCAAGAAAGGTGCAGAAAGAAGCAAGAGCAGTGCAGAAAGAACCAACAGAGGTGCAGAAAGAAGCAAGAGAACTACAGAAAGAGGCAGGAGAGGTTCAGAAAAAGGCAAGAGAGGTGCAGGAAAAGGGAAGAAGGGTGTAGAAAGAGGCAAGAGGGGTACAGAAAGAGGCAAGAGAACTACAGAAAGAAGCAACAGAAGGGCAGAAAGAGGCAAGAGAGTTGCAGAAACAGGCAAAAGAGGTGCAGAAAAAAGCATGAGCATTGCAGAAAGAACCAACAGAGGAGCAGAAAGAGGCAAGAGGGGTGCAGAAAGAGGCAAGAGGGGTGCAGAAAGAGGCAAGAGAGGTGCACAAAAAGAGAAGAAGGGTGCAGAAAGAGGCAAGAGAGGTGCAGAAAGAAGCAAGAGAAGTGCAGAAACAAGCAACAGAGGTGCAGAAAGAGGCAAGAGGGATGCAGAAAGAGGAAAGAGAGTTGCAGAAACAGGCAAGAGAGCTACAGAAAAAGGGAACGGGGTGCAAAAAGAAGCAAGAGGTACAGAAAGAGGGAAGAGGGGTACAAAAAGAGGGAAGAGGGGTGCAGAAAGAGGCAAGAGGGGTGCAGAAACAGGCAAGAGAAGTGCAGAAAGAAGCAAAAGAGGTGCAGAAAGAGGCAAGAGAACTGCAGAAAGAGGCAGGAGAGGTGCAGAAAAAAAGGCAAGAGAGGTGCAGGAAAAGGAAAGAAGGGTGCAGAAAGAGGCAAGAGGGGTGCAGATAGAAGCAAGAGAACTGCAGAAAGAAGCAACAGAATGGCAGCAAGAGGCAAGAAAGTTGCAGAAACAGGCAAAAGAGGTGCAGAAAGAAGCATGAGCAGTGCAGAAAGAACCAACAGAGGTGCAGAAAGAGGCAACAGAGGTGCAGAAAGAGGCAAGAGGGGTGCAGAAAGAGGCAAGAGAGGTGCAGAAAGAGGCAAGAGAGGTGCAGAAAGAGGCAAGAGGTGCACAAAGAGAGAAGAAGGGTGCAGAAAGCGGCAAGAGGGGTGTAGAAAGAAGCAAGAGAGGTGCAGAAAGAAGCAAGAGAAGTGCACAAACAAGCAACAGAGGTGCAGAAAGAGGCAAAAAGGGTGCAGAAAGAGGCAAGAGAGTTGCAGAAACAGGCAAGAGAGGTACAGAAAAAGGGAACGGGTGCAAAAAGAGGCAAGAGAGGTACAGAAAGAGGGAAGAGGGGTATAAAAAGAGGGAAGAGGGGTGCAGAAAGAGGCAAGAGGGGTGCAGAAAGAAGCAAGAGGGGTGCAGAAAGAAGCAAGAGAAGTACAGAAAGAAGCAATAGAGGTGCGGGAAGACTTAAGAGAAGTGCAGAAAGAAGCAACAGAGGTGCAGAAAGAGGCAAGAGGGGTGCAGAAAGAGGCAAGACAAGTGCAGAAAGAAGCAACAGAGGTGCAGAAAGAGGCAATAAGTGCAGAAAGAGGCAAGAGAGTTGCAGAAACAGGCACGAGGGGTGCAGAGAGGCAAGCGGGGTCCAGAAATTTGCAAGAGGAGTGCAGAAAGAACCAAGAGAGTAGCGGAAAGAAGCAAGAGAAGTGCAGAAAGAAGCAACAGAGGTGCAGAACTAGGCAAGAGGGGGGCAGAAAGAGGCAAGAGGGGGCAGAAAGAGGCAAGAGAAGTGCAGAGAGAAGCAACTGAGGTGCAGAAAGAGGCAAGAGGGGTGCATACATTTGCAAGAGGTGTGCAGAAATTTGCAAGAGAGGTGCAGAAAGAAGCAAGAGCAGTGCAGAAAGAAAGAACCAACAGAGGTGCAGAAAGAGGCAAGAGGGGTGCAGAAAGAGGCAAGAGAAGTGCAGAAAGAAGCAAGAGAAGTGCAGAGAGAGGCAAGAGGGGTACAGAAAGAGGCAAGAGAGTTTCTGAAAGGGAAAAGGGGTGCAGAGATTTGCAAGAGAGGTGCAGAAAGAAGCAAGAGAAGTGCAGAAAGAAGCAACAGAGGTGCAGAAAGAGGCAAGAGAGGTGGAGAAAGAGGCAAGTGAGGTGCAGAAAGAGGCAAGAGAAGTGCAGAAAAAGCAAGAGAGGTGCAGGAAAAAGCAAGAGAAGTGTAGAAAAAAGCAAGAGAGGTGCAGAAAGAGGCAAGAGGGGTGCAGAAAGAGGCAAGAGAAGTGCAGAAAGAAGCAAGAGAGGTGCAGAAAGAAGCAAGAGAGGCGCAGAAAGAGGGAAGAGGGATGCAGAAAGAGACAAGAGGGGTGCAGAAAAAGACAAGAGGGGTGCAGAAAGTTGCAAGAAAGGTGCAGAAAGAAGCAAGAGCAGAAAGAACCAACAGAGGTGCAGAAAGAAGCAAGAGAACTACAGAAAGAGGCAGGAGAGGTTCAGAAAAAGGCAAGAGAGGTGCAGGAAAAGGGAAGAAGGGTGTAGAAAGAGGCAAGAGGGGTACAGAAAGAGGCAAGAGAACTACAGAAAGAAGCAACAGAAGGGCAGAAAGAGGCAAGAGAGTTGCAGAAACAGGCAAAAGAGGTGCAGAAAAAAGCATGAGCATTGCAGAAAGAACCAACAGAGGTGCAGAAAGAGGCAAGAGGGGTGCAGAAAGAGGCAAGAGAGGTGCACAAAGAGAGAAGAAGGGTGCAGAAAGAGGCAAGAGAGGTGCAGAAAGAAGCAAGAGAAGTGCAGAAACAAGCAACAGAGGTGCAGAAAGAGGCAAGAGGGATGTAGAAAGAGGAAAGAGAGTTGCAGAAACAGGCAATAGAGGTACAGAAAAAGGGAACGGGGTGCAAAAAGAGGCAAGAGGTACACAAAGAGGGAAGAGGGGTACAAAAAGAGGGAAGAGGGGTGCAGAAAGAGGCAAGAGGGGTGCAGAAAGAAGCAAGAGAGGTGCAGAAAAAAGCAAGAGAAGTGCAGAAAGAAGCAATAGAGGTGCAGGAAGACTCAAGAGAAGTGCAGAAAGAAGCAACAGAGGTGCAGAAAGAGACAAGAGGGGTGCAAAAAGAGGCAAGAGAAGTGCAGAAAGAAGCAACAGAGGTGCATAAAGAGGCAAGAAAAGTGCAAAAACAGGCAAGAGAGTTGCAGAGAAAGGCAAAAGAGGTACAGAAAGAGGGAAAAGGGGTGCAGACAGAAGCAAGAGAGGTGCGGAAAGAGGCAAGAGGGGTGCCTACATTTGCAAGAGGGGTGCAGAAATTTGCAAGAGAGATGCAGAAAGAAGCAAGAGCAATGCAGAAAGAACCAACACACATGCAGAAAGAGGCAAGATGGGTACAGAAATAGGCAAGAGAGGTGCAGAAAGAAGCAAGAGAGGTGCAGAAAGAAGCAACAGAGGTACAGAAAGAGGCAAGAGAGGTGCAGAAAGAGGCAAGCAAAATTTGCAAAAGGGTACAGAAAGAAGCAAGAGAGTAGCAGAAAGAAGCAAGAGAAGTGCAGAAAGAAGCAACAGAGGTGCAGAAATAGGGAAGAGGGGGCAGAAAGAAGCAATAGAAGTGCAGAAAGTAGCAAAAGAGGTGCAGAAAGAGGCAAGAGGGGTGCTGAAAGAGGCAAGAGAAGTGCAGAAAGAAGCAACAGAGGTGCACAAGGAGGGAACAGTAGTGCAGAACGAGGCAAGAGACGTGCAGAAAGAGGGAAGAGAGGTGCAGAAATAAGCAAGAGCAGTGCAGAAAGAACCAACAGAGGTACAGAACGAGGCAAGAGAACTGCAGAAAGAGGCAAGAGAGTTGCAAAAACAGGCAAGAGTTGTGCAGAAAGAGGGCACAGGGGTGCAGAAAGATGCTAGAGAGTTGCAGTAAGAGGGAAGAGAGGTGTAGAAACAGGCAAGAGAGGTACAGAAAGAGGGAACAGGGGTGCAGAAAGATGCAAGAGTGTTGCAGTAAGAGGAAAGATGGGTGCAGAAAGAGACACGAGGCACACAGAAAGAGGCAAGAGGGGTGCAGAAAGAACCAACAGAGGTGCAGAAAGAGGAATGAGAGGTGCAGAAACAGGCAAGAGAAGTGCAAAAAGAGGCAAGACAAGTGCTGAAAGAAGCAACAAAGTTGCAGAAAGAAGCAAGAGAAGTGATGAAAGAGACAAGAGAGTTCCAGAAAGAAACAAGAGAGGTGCAGCCAAATGCAGGAGAGGTGCAAAAAGATGCAAGTGAGGTGCAGAAACAGACAAGAGAGGTGCACAAAGAGGCAAGAGAAGTTCAGAAAGAAGCAACAGAGGTGCAGAAAGAGGCAAGAGAAGTGCAAAAAGAGGCAAGAGAGTTGAGGAGAAAGGCAAAAGAGATGCAGAAAGAGGGAAAGGGGTGTAGAAAGAAGCAAGAGAGGTGCAGAAAAAAGCAAGAGAAGTGCAGAAAGTAGCAAAAGAGGTGCAGAAAGAGGCAAGAGAGGTGCTGAAAGAGGCAAGAAAAGTGCAGAAAGAAGCAACAGAGGTGCACAAGGAGGGAACAGTAGTGCAGAACGAGGCAAGAGACGTGCAGAAAGAGGGAAGAAGGGTGCTGAAATTTGCAAGAGAGGTGCAGAAATAAGCAAGAGCAGTGGAGACAGAACCAACAGAGGTACAGAACGAGGCAAGAGAACTGCAGAAAGAGGCAAGAGAGTTGCAAAAACAGGCAAGAGTTGTGCAGAAAGAGGGCACAGGGGTGAAGAAAGATGCAAGAGAGTTGCATTAAGAGGGAAGAGAGGTGTAGAAACAGGCAAGAGAGGTACAGAAAGAGGGAACAGGGGTGCAGAATGATGCAAGAGTGTTGCAGTAAGAGGAAAGATGGGTGCAGAAAGAGACACAAGGCGCACAGAGAGGCAAGAGGGGTGCAGAAAGAACCAACAGAGGTGCAGAAAGAGGAATGAGAGGTACAGAAACAGGCAAGAGAAGTGCAAAAAGAGGAAAGACAAGTGCCGAAAGAAGCAAGAGAAGTGATGAAAGAGACAAGAAAGTTGCAGAAAGAAACAAGAGAGGTGCAGCAAAAGGCAGGAGGTGCAAAAAGATGCAAGTGAGGTGCAGAAACAGACAAGAGAGGTGCACAGGTAGGTCGCTCCCCCACCACACAGATCCGCCTGTGCTGGCCGCCCGCTGCTGCTGCTGGTAAGATCGCCCTTCCGTTTGTGGCCTCGGTGCCCGTATTGCTTGCTTGTCTCCCCTTTTCCCTTTTGTGCCCCCGCTGCCCCCATTTGAACTGTGCCCGTATTTGTGTCCGCTTTCTCTCCCCTTTTCCTTCTGTACCCCTCGCTGCCCCATTTTGAATTGTGCCCGTATTTGTGTCCGCTTTCTCTCCACTTTTCCTTCTGTACCCCTCGCTTCCCCATATTGAATTGTGCCCGTATTTGTGTCCGCTTTCTCTCCCCTTTTCCTTCTGTACCCCTCGCTGCCCCATTTTGAATTGTGCCCGTATTTGTGTCCGCTTTCTCTCCCCTTTTCCTTCTGTACCCCTCGCTGCCCCATTTTGAATTGTGCCCGTATTTGTGTCCGCTTTCTCTCCACTTTTCCTTCTGTACCCCTCGCTGCCCCATTTTGAATTGTGCCCGTATTTGTGTCCGCTTTCTCTCCCCTTTTCCTTCTGTACCCCTCGCTGCCCCATTTTGAATTGTGCCCGTATTTGTGTCCGCTTTCTCTCCCCTTTTCCTTCTGTACCCTCGCTGCCCCATTTTGAATTGTGCCCGTATTTGTGTCCGCTTTCTCTCCCCTTTTCCTTCTGTACCCCTCGCTGCCCCATTTTGAATTGTGCCCGTATTTGTGTCCGCTTTCTCTCCCCTTTTCCTTCTGTACCCCTCGCTGCCCCATTTTGAATTGTGCCCGTATTTGTGTCCGCTTTCTCTCCACTTTTCCTTCTGTACCCCTCGCTGCCCCATTTTGAATTGTGCCCGTATTTGTGCCCGCTTTCTCTCCCTTTTCCTTCTGTACCCCTCGCTGCCCCATTTTGAATTGTGCCCGTATTTGTGTCCGCTTTCTCTCCCCTTATCCTTCTGTACCCCTCGCTGCCCCATTTTGAATTGTGCCCGTATTTGTGTCCGCTTTCTCTCCCCTTTTCCTTCTGTACCCCTCGCTGCCCCATTTTGAATTGTGCCCGTATTTGTGTCCGCTTTCTCTCCACTTTTCCTTCTGTACCCCTCGCTGCCCCATTTTGAATTGTGCCCGTATTTGTGTCCGCTTTCTCTCCCTTTTCCTTCTGTACCCCTCGCTGCCCCATTTTGAATTGTGCCCGTATTTGTGTCCGCTTTCTCTCCCCTTTTCCTTCTGTACCCCTCGCTGCCCCATTTTGAATTGTGCCCGTATTTGTGTCCGCTTTCTCTCCACTTTTCCTTCTGTACCCCTCGCTGCCCCATTTTGAATTGTGCCCGTATTTGTGTCCGCTTTCTCTCCACTTTTCCTTCTGTACCCCTCGCTGCCCCATTTTGAATTGTGCCCGTATTTGTGTCCGCTTTCTCTCCCTTTTCCTTCTGTACCCCTCGCTGCCCCATTTTGAATTGTGCCCGTATTTGTGTCCGCTTTCTCTCCCCTTTTCCTTCTGTACCCCTCGCTGCCCCATTTTGAATTGTGCCCGTATTTGTGTCCGCTTTCTCTCCCCTTTTCCTTCTGTACCCCTCGCTGCCCCATTTTGAATTGTGCCCGTATTTGTGTCCGCTTTCTCTCCACTTTTCCTTCTGTACCCCTCGCTGCCCCATTTTGAATTGTGCCCGTATTTGTGTCCGCTTTCTCTCCCCTTTCCTTCTGTACCCCTCGCTGCCTCTCGCCATTCCCGCCGCTGCGTCCCTGCGGCCCCGCCCCTGACTGCCCATTTGCTGCCCCTGCCTCCCGCCTCCCAGCTGCTCCTCCCTCCCACCTCCCCATAAATGGCGGCCGCGCGCAGCGGGCGCGCCTAAGGCAAGCCCGTCTGCGCCCGTCCGCGCCTGGACCGCGCCCAGCGCCAAACACCCTGGCCCCCGCAGCAGCCAACCCACCCACCGGACTTACGACACCGCCACCCTCAACGCACTCAACACCGGCCGCATCCCCGGCTGCCACCGTGCCACCCCAGGACGCACCCACGTACCCTTCGCCTGCCAATCCTGCAAGTTCTCCTGCCTCCGGACCTGCACCACACCCGCCAAGCCGAGCACCAGCAGCAACCACCTGAAGTGCTTCCTGCTCAACACCCGCTCCGTCCACAGACACGCCGTGGAACTTTGGAACCTGCTCGACTCCACATCACCAGACGTCGCTTTCCTCACGGAAACATGGATGAACGCCTCCTCAGCGCCCGACATCGCCATCGCCATCCCAGACGGATACAAGATCACCCGAAGGGACCGCGCAAACCAGACAGGAGGAGGCATCGCCATCGTCCACAAGAACACCATCCGCATCACGACCAACTCCGACGACACCTTCACAGCCGGCGAACACCTGCACTTCCAGATACACACCGACCCCAAGACCACCCTCAGAGGCACCCTCATCTACAGACCCCCAGGACCACGCACACAATTCAGCGAAGACATCGCCGACCTCATCAGCCCGCACGCCCTCCCTCGGCTGACTACATCCTCCTTGGGGACCTCAACTTCCACCTAGAGAACAACAAGGATCGCAACACCACCACCCTGCTGGACAACCTCGCCAACCTCGGACTCAAGCAACTGGTGACCACCCCCACACACCTCGCCGGCCACACGCTTGACCCCGTCTTCTCCTCCAGCAAGGACATCTCCTTCAGCCACACCACGGACTCCACTGGACAGACCACAGCTGCGTCCACTTCAGCTTCAGCAGGATCACCACGCACCACCACCCGCAACAGTTTCCCGCGCAGAAGCTGGAACAAGATCACCACCGACCAACTCACCACATCCCTGAGCCAGAACCCTCCCGCCAGCTCAACGAACCCCAACCAAGCCGCCAGCAACCTCACAAGATGGATCACCAACTGCGCAGATGACCTCGCCCCATTGAAGACCCCCCAGTCAGACCCGGCAACAAGAAAGCATCCTGGTTCACCGACGAACTCAAGATATCCAAGAAGAACTGCCGGGCCCTCGAGAAAGCATGGCGCAGAGACCCGACTGCAGACAACATGACCACCCTCAAGCACGCCACCCGAAAAACACCACCAGCTGATCCACACCACCAAGAAAACCGCATTCAAGGAACGACTGGACAACAACGCCCACAACAGCAAGGAACTCTTCATCATCGTCAAAGAACTCTCGAACCCCAGCGCCGGAAACAACGACATCACTCCCTCGCAAGACCTCCTCAACTCGCTCGCCTCGTTCTTCCACAGCAAGATCGCAGACATACACTACAGTTTCAGCACACAGCCGACGTACCCTACGACCGTTCCAACGCCCCCCACCTCCACCCTCCGAGCCTGGACCCCTATCAACACCGAGGACACTATCCGCACGATGAACTCCATCCACTCCGGATCACCAACCGACCCCTGCCCTCACCACGTCTTCAACAAGGCCGACGCCGTCATCGCACCCCACCTCCGGGACATCATCAACACCTCTTTCGTCACCGCCACCTTCCCAGAGAGCTGGAAGCACGCCGAACTCAGCGCCCTACTGAAGAAACCGTCAGCAGACCCCACCGACCTCAAAAACTACCGCCCCATCTCGCTCCTTCCTTTTCCTGCCAAAGTCATCGAGAAGACCGTCAACAGACAACTGGCCGCCTTCCTCGAGACGAATGGATCCCTCGACCACTCGCAGTCCGGCTTCCGGGCCAACCACAGCACCGAGACCGCCCTCATCGCAGCTACCGACGACATCCGAGCCCTGCTCGACAACGGGGAAACAGCGGCCCTCATCCTCCTGGACCTCTCCGCAGCGTTCGACACAGTCTGCCACCGCACCCTAGTGCAACACCTGAACAACGGCCGAATCCAAGAGAAGGCACTGGAGTGGATCATCTCCTTCCTCGCCGGAAGAACCCAGAGAGTCCGCCTCCCCGTTCAGTTCCGAGGCCACCGAAGTCATCTGCGGCGTACCACAAGGATCATCACTCAGCCCCACCCTCTTCAACGTCTACATGAGCCCCCTCGCAGCCATCGCACGCCAACACAACCTCAACATCATCTCCTACGCCGACGACACCCAGCTGATCCTCTCCCTCACCAACGACCCCACAACCGCCAGAACCAACCTACATGAAGGGATGAAGGACGTAGCCGAGTGGATGAGGAACAGCCGCCTGAAACTGAACTCAGATAAAACGGAAGTCCTCATCCTAGGATCATCACCCTCCGCCTGGGACGACTCCTGGTGGCCCCCTGCCCTGGGCAACGCACCCAAACCAACGGACCACGCACGCAACCTGGGCTTCATCCTGGACTCCTCCCTCTCAATGACCCGACAAATCAACGCTGTCTCCTCGTCTTGCTTCAACATCCTACGCATGCTGCGCAAGATCTTCCGGTGGATCCCCACCGAAACCAGGAAGACGGTCACCCAGGCCCTCGTCACCAGCCGACTGGACTACGGCAACTCCTCTACGCCGGAACCACAGCCAAACTTCAAAAAAGACTCCAACGCATCCAGAACGCCTCAGCTCGACTCATCCTGGACATCCCCCGACACAGCCACATCGCCGGACACCTGAGAGACCTGCACTGGCTCCCCGTCAGCAAGAGAATCACGTTCCGACTCCTCACCCACGCACACAAAGCTCTCCACAACCAAGGCCCCAGATACCTCAACGACCGTCTGACCTTCTACACTCCCACCCGCCAGCTACGATCGACCAACCACGCCCTCGCCGCCGTCCCCCGCATCCGAAGAGCCACAACGGGAGGAAGATCCTTCTCCTACCTGGCTGCCAAGACGTGGAACTCCCTACCCATCCACCTCCGCCTTACCCAAGACCACCTCTCCTTCAGGAAGCAACTCAAGACCTGGCTGTTCGAACAGTAGCGGACCCCCCTCCCCCAAGCGCCTTGAGACCCTCCGGGTGAGTAGCGCGCTATACAAATGCTTGATTGATTGATTGATTGATTGACAAAGAGGCAATAGAAGTTCAGAAAGAAGCAACAGAGGTGCAGAAAGAGGCAAGAGAAGTGCAAAAGGATGCAAGAGAGTTGAGGAGAAAGGCAACAGAGGTGCAGAAAGAGGGAAAAGGGGTGTAGAAAGAAGCAAGAGAGGTGCAGAAAGAAGCAAGAGAAGTGCAGAAACAAGCAACAGAGGTGCAGAAAGAGGCAAAAAGGGTGCAGAAAGAGGCAAAAAGGGTGCAGAAAGAGGCAAGAGAGGTACAGGAAGAGGGGTACAAAAAGAGGGAAGAGGGGTGCAGAAAGAAGCAAGAGGGGTGCAGAAAGAAGCATGAGAGGTGCAGAAAGAAGCAAGAGAAGTGCAGAAAGAAGCAATAGAGGTGCGTGAAAACTCAAGAGAAGTGCAGAAAGAAGCAACAGAGGGGCAGAAAGAAGCAAGAGGGGTGCAGAAAGAGGCAAGACAAGTGCAGAAAGAAGCAGCAGAGGTGCAGAAAGTGGCAATAAGTGCAGAAAGAGGCAAGAGGGGTGTAGAAAGAGGCAAGCGGGGTCTAGAAATTTGCAAGAGGAGTGCAGAAAGAAGCAAGAGAGTAGCGGAAAGTAGCAAGAGAAGTGCAGAAAGAAGCAACAGAGGTGCAGAAATAGGCAAGAGGGAGGCAGAAAGAGGCAAGAGGGGGGCAGAAAGAGGCAAGAGAAGTGCAGAGAGAAGCAACTGAGGTGCAGAAAGAGGCAAGAGGGGTGCTGAAAGAGGCAAGAGAAGTGCAGAAAGAAGCAACAGAGGTGCAGAAAGAGGCAAAAAAGGTGCAGAAAGAGGGAACATGGGTGCAGACAGAGGCAAGAGAGGTGCAGAAAGAGGCAAGAGGGGTGCATACATTTGCAAGAGGTGTGCAGAAATTTGCAAGAGAGGTGCAGAAAAAAGCAAGAGCAGTGCAGAAAGAACCAACAGAGGTGCGGAAAGAGGCAAGAGGGGTGCAGAAAGAGGCAAGAGAAGTGCAGAAAGAAGCAATAGACATGCAGAGAGAGGCAAGAGGAGTACAGAAAGAGGCAAGAGTTTCAGAAAGAGGTAAGAGGGGTGCAGAAATTTGCGAGAGGTGCAGAAACAAGCAAGAGAAGTGCAGAAAAAAGCAACAGAGGTGCAGGAAAAAGCAAGAGAAGTTTAGAAAAAGCAACAGGTGCAGAAAGAGGCAAGAGGGGTGCAGAAAGAGGCAAGAGAAGTGCAGAAAGAAGCAAGAAAGTTGCAGAAACAGGCAAAAGCGGTGCAGAAAGAGGCAAGAGGGGAGCAGACAGAGGCAAGGGAGGTGCAGAAAGAGGGAAGAGGGGTGCAGAAAGAGGCAAGAGGGGTGCAGAAAGAACCAACAGAGGTGCAGAAAGAGGCAAGAGAACTGCACAAAGAGGCAGGAGAGGTGCAGGAAAAGGCAAGAGAGATGCAGTAAAAGGGAAGAAGGGTGGAGAAAGAGGCAAGAGGGGTGCAGAAAGAGGCAAGAGAACTGCAGAAAGAAGCAACAGAAGGACAGAAAGAGGCAAGAGAGTTGCAGAAACAGGCAAAAGAGGTGCAGAAAAAAGCATGAGCATTGCAGAAAGAACCAACAGAGGTGCAGAAAGAGGCAAGAGGGGTGCACAAAGAGAGAAGAAAGGTGCAGAAAGACGCAAGAGAGGTGCAGAAAGAAGCAAGAGAAGTGCAGAAACAAGCAACAGAGGTGCAGAAAGAGGCAAGAGGGGTACAGAAAGAGGCAAGAGTTGCAGAAGCAGGCAAGAGAGGTACAGAAAAAGGGAACGGGGTGCAAAAAGAGGCAAGAGGTACAGAAAGAGGCAAGAGGGGTACAAAAAGAGGGAAGAGGGGTGCAGAAAGAGGCAAGAGGGGTGCAGAAAGAAGCAAGAGAGGTGCAGAAAAAAGCAAGAGAAGTGCAGAAAGAAGCAATAGAGGTGCAGGAAGACTCAAGAGAAGTGAAGAAAGAAGCTTCAGAGGTGCAGAAAGAGGCAGGAGGGGTGCAAAAAGAGGCAAGAGAAATGCAGAAAGAAGCAACAGAGGTGCATAAAGAGGCAACAGAGGTGCATAAAGAGGCAAGAGAAGTGCAGAAAGAGGCAAGAGAGTTGCAGAGAAAGGCAAAAGAGGTACAGAAAGTGTAGGAGAGTAGGATCTGCTTCACATGGGTACCCCCACTTTTTGCTGATGCTTCACTGTTTTTCGACCTTAGTCTGGCTGGGGCCCTGCTAATCAGAACCCCAGCCTAGCTGCTTCCTCTCTAAAATGGTTTCCATGTGCCTTAGGCACATCTCTGATTGGAATCTGGAGTGCCCTTATAAGTCCCTAGTATATGGTATACTATGTACCCAGGGCATAGGTACCTCAGAGGCCTACCAGGGGCTGCAGCATGTATTGTGCCACCCCTGGAAGGCCATCCAAACTGACACCACAGGTCTGCTACTGCAGCCTGGGTAAGGTGGTGCATGCACTCCTTACTGTGATATAGGCTACCTATATCACTATATACATACACACATATAAACCTATAAGTCACTCCTATGGCAGGCCTTATCAATCCTGAAGGCAGAGTGCGTGGTTCCTATGTGAGAGGGTGCCCCTGCATGAGCAGGGCCCTCTGCAGCTTTCGGAGACCCTTCTCTGATGCTGTTTGTAGTGCAGCCTGACCATATACTCTTAAGCGCATTATAACCTCGCGTTAAATGCTAACTTTGGGATGGCTGCACGGAAACATGTCGTGTTTGGTGTCAAACATCTTGGAATACTACCCCCCCGCCAGTTCTGGCGGCGGGGGTAGCATTCCACCCTTCTAGAGGGAAAGACATGTACACACCGGTATGCCCGGTACTGACTTTCCAAGCCCTGGCATCACAAATTGGATGCCGCTGCCACAGACACGAGTCTGGCCTCCTGCTGCTGACCGAAACTCCGGCAGGGGAGGCCTGGACAATAGGTTTCCTGTCCCAGGGAGGTGTGACCACCTCCCCAGACAGGATAGTGTGTATTGGGGCTGGGCGGGAGCACTCTCTGCACTGGGGGCACACTTGGTGTCCCTGTGCATACCCCATTTCAAACCGGCTCAGGGGCTTCCAGCCCCTGCTCTGGCGCGAAACTGGTCAAAGGGAAAGGGGTGTAACCACCCCTCTGCCCTGACCCTCGCATAGGTGGGGTCACAGAGTATGTCCAACCCCCTACCTTAGTATAAGTAGGGGAACCCAGTCCTTAGGACTTTAGATTTACCTGGACAAAACTCTGATACAGAATCCTGGACCTTCGACGCTCTACTTTAAGATTAGAGGACTGAAGAATCTCCCTTGGGGTCAAGGAGTGACTCCCTGCTTGGCAGGCACCAAAGAAGCAATTGTCCGGTCTGCATCGCTGAAGCTCCCGCCGGACGCCGAAGTCTTTGCATCACCAGAGGTGGATTTCCAGACTTCCCCGAGGCTGCCCTGAGTCCCCAGCAAAGCTGAGGCCCGTAGCTGTCGTGGGTAACGTGGAACCGTGACCCCTGGACACCGAACGCATTTGCAAGTGCATCCTCTTCTGGGTCTCCCACGAAGTCGTGCTTTGGGCTCCGAGTAGCCCCTGCCTCCAGCACCAACTGCACCGAAGATCACTGGCCTCCACTCCACGAGTGTCCTGTGAGCCAGCTCCACGTGCACCGTCTCGAGGCTCCTTCGCGGTCGCTAGTCCGTTGGCTAGTAGGCCCTCCCGAAGGCCAATCTTTTTCTGCTTGGGCTCCCTGGTTGCTCCAGTTGTGCCCTGACTTATCCTCGCTGGGTGAGTCCCCCAGACCTTGCTGGTCTGCAACATCGTCTTTCTTCGCTTTCCACGAGACTTGCCGTTGCCAAGGCTTGTTGGGTCCAATCCGGTCGCCGACACCCCTGCAATCGACAGACGTCGTGGGACAGCTCGAATCCAGCTCCTGGTTGTTGTCGACGCCTCCTGGACCTCGTGGCTGAAGAGTCAAGACGACCGTCAACCTACCTGAAGCACTCGACATCGGTGGGCATCTGCTCATCGCCTTCCTGGTCACTGGCTAGTGACCCAGACTCTGTCCCCTCTGCTTTCAGGTTCTTCAGATCTTCGATCCACCTTTGGATCCACCCAAACACTTTCGACTTGGTCGCCAGCAGCACTTTGCAGCAGATCGCCATAGAAAGCGACGACGAAACCCGACCCCGAAAGACACCTATGCACCCGGCTTCCTGGGTGAGGTAACTCGAGTACTCCGGTGCTCCCATGGGTATAGACACTAGAACAGCCTAGTTCTCAAAGGGTTTGCTCCAAGTCCTCCTCTAAGTGTCCCTTTTCTTTTAAATTCTAATCGCGACTTTCCCCATAGAAGTTAACGGTGGTTCGCGGCTGTGTTCATACACTGCACGCGTCCCCCGTGGGTCCCCTGTGTCACTGCCTTGGGTGGTTCCTTGTGGTCCAAGCACTTCTACAGGCTCTAGGCCTTGTGTCTAGCTCAGTCGTGGTTCTTATACCACTTTATTGGTATATGGTTTGGTACGCCCCTGGGGCTCAAACGTGTATTTGTGCTATTATTGTAGAAAACTAACTCGTAACGTATGTATTTCGAACTCTAGCCTCATAAAGAGACTAGAGGGGTGTGTTTAGTAATAAATACATATATTTTGAATATATACCTGGTGTGGTCCTCTTTCATTTGGTCACTCAAGAGATTATAGACTGGTAAAACAAGCTGCTTTACATTCCTTCAAGACTTAGCCTGAAGGCTGCTCTCCATAGCTACCACTAGGATAGCTTTCAATAAAGGTTGTCTTTAACCTATCTCCAATAAGGGGTTGTTTGGACTGGTGCAAGGTGCCCACTATAATTAGTGGACAGCATATGCCAGGCCAACTTCTCACATTGGTGTGCAGCGTGTGGGATTCCAGCTTGCTATTGTTTTACCAGATAATCTCAATTGAATTGATCAACTGAAAACTACTAAAGGTACCTAAGGTACATATAATCAAGCTTAGTAATACAGTAAGTTCTACTGAACTTAGAGTTGTGTGTTAAGGGACAGCACACCCTTTCTACAACTCAAGAGAGTTTAGTAGGCCACACTAGAGTAGGTAGTGCATACACCACACCTCACTAGTGATGTCTTCAAAGCCAGGACCCAGTGAGTCCTTGCCAGAAGCCAGTGGGCTTCTTTACTCCAAGTATGATAAACTCCCATTCTTGGAATTGAGAGCCTTATGCACTACTAGGAAGTTGAAGACAGGCAAAAGTGTTAGCACCCAACACCTCAGGGAGGTGTTACTAGCTGATGATCTCAGCAGGCCCCTAGGGTCTGAAGGGGTAGGCAAGGAGGGTGGGGCAGAAGATGAGGCAGGGGCCAGGGGTGAAGAAACCCAGGCCCCCCCCCTCTGAAACTGGCCAGGAAGGTGAAAATGACCTTGTCCTGGAGAATCCAATTCCTCCTGTGGAGGAGGAGGAGGAGAGGATCAGACTGACCTCCCCTTTGTCCCCCAGGAAGAGTTCTGAGTGTGCCCAGAAGGTCTAGGTCTCCTTCTCAGGAGTCTAACCACTCTGACTCCACAATAGGGACCTCTGTCTCCTCTCATAGGAGGGAATCCTCTCATGAGAGGAGAAAGAGACTGATTCAATATGAGCAAGCTCAACTTGAACTCAGGAAACAGCAATTGGCTATAGACAGGGAGTCCCTAGATCTCTATAGAGAGAGAAAAAAGTTGGGACTAGAGTCCCATGGTGGCAGCAGTTTCCCCAAAGATAGGGAAAGGTCTTATGACCATTGTAGGAAGGTGGAATCTGACTATATGGTTGCCCCCACTTTTTTCCTGGTGTTTTGCTGGTTTATGACTTAGTTGGACTGGGACCCTGCTATTCAGGGCCCCAGTCTATCTGCTCTCTCTAACGACATGGAGTGCACTCTAGGTGCACTAGTGATTGGATACTGTGGTGCCTTATGAGTCCCTAGTATATGGTACCTTAGGTGCCAAGGGCATAGGTACTTCACAGGCCTCCCAGGGGCTGCAGCATATGTTATGCCACCCCTGGGAAGCAGTCTAAATCTGACACCACAGGCCTGCTACTGCAGCCTGGGTGAGGTGGTGCTAGCACTCCTCACTGAGATATAGGTTTCCTATATCTCTCCTGCACACACATATAAACCTATCAGTCACCCCTAAGGCAGGCCCTATCAATCCTGAGGGCAGGGTGCTTGGCTTCTATGTGAGGGGGTGCCTCTGCCTGAGCAGGGCCCCTCTGCAGCTCTCAGAGTCTATTCTCTGGTGCTGTTTGTGGATGCGGTTAAACCATATACTATTTAAGTGCATTATATCCTCGCGGTAAATGCTAACTTTGGAATGGCTGCATCAAAACATGTCGTGTTTGGTGTCAAACATCTTGGAATACTACCCCCCGCCAATCTTGGCGGCGGGGGTAGCATTCCACCCTTCTAGAGGGATAAGACATGTAGCTGCTGTGGAAACGCGGTAGAATCCTAAAGAGCCCTGGCATCACAAAATGGATGCCACCAGTCACAGACACTGGGCTGCCCTCCTGCTGATGACCGAAACTCGCAGTGGAGGAAGCCCAACAATAGGCATCCTGTCACAGGGAGGTGTAACCACCTCCCAGACAGGGTTTAGTGTATTGGGGCTGGGTGGGTGCACTCTTAGAGTGCTTTGAAGTCCTGCACTGGGGGAGCAGAAGGCTCCTCTGTGCATATGCCAGTTCAAACCAGCTCAGGGGCTACCTGCCCCTGCTCTGGCGCGAAACTGGACAAAGGGAAGTGGGTGTAGCCACCCCTCCCTTGACCCTCCCATAGGTGGGGTCATAGAGCTAGTCCATCCCTCTTTTAGTATAAGAGGGGGAACCTTGCCATTGCAAAGCAGATAACCCCTGGACGACGCTCTACAGAAGAATCCTGGCCCTTCGACGTTCCACTACCTTTGGAAGACAGAAGAATCTCCCTTGGAGTCAAGGAGTGACTCCCTGCTTGGCAGGCACCAAAACGACAACGACGGTCGCAAACTACGCCGCTCCCGCCGGAGTCCGAAGTCCCTGCAGCCCAAGAAGTGGATTTCCTGACCTCTCCCAGGCCATCGTGAGTCCCCAGCGAAGCTGAGGCAAGTGGACCCCACGAGTAACGAGGAACCGCGACCCCTGGGTACCGTGCACTATTGTCGAGTGCAACCCCTTCACAACGTTCTACGAACTTGTGCTTTGGACCACGTGTGGTCCCGACCTCCAGCAGGAATCCCTCCGAAGATCAGAGGCCTACACCGTCCCGAGTGACCGTGGGCCCCTGTTGAGTGATTCCGCCCGAGGTGTCTTCGCGATCCCTTGCCCGCCGGCTTGTGGGTCCCCAGAAGACTTCTTAAAGAAACCAAAGGGCTCCCTGGTTGCTCCAGGCCTGCCCTGACTTACCCTCGCTGGGTGAGTCCCTCAGACCTTGCTGGTCTGCGCCATCGACTTTTCTTCATCTCCCCGAGACTTGCTCCTGCCAAGGCTTGTTGGCTCCTATCGAGTTGCCGACACCGCAGTCAGCTGCAGACGTCGAGGGACACACCGAATCCAGCTCCTGGTCGTCGTCGACACCTCCTGGACCACGTGGCTGAAGAGTCAAGGCACCCGCAACCGACCTGAATCAACCGACGACGGTGGGCATCCATCTTCCTTGCCCCGGGTCACTGCCAAGTGACTTTGAACACTGTCCCCTCTGCTTTCAGGTCATCCTTCTTCAGAATCCAGGCTTGGATTCCACCGGACACTTCTTCAGCTCCCGCAAGCAGCAAGTCTTCTTTGTTCGCCATTGAAAACGACGCCGCGACCCGACACCAAAGGACACCTGTGCACCCGGCTTCCCTGGGTGAGGTAACTCCAGCACTACGGTGCTCCTGTGGGTGTGGGCCCTAGAACTACTTACCCTGTAAGTGACTTGCTTGTAGGTTCTCCCGAAGTATCCTAAAACTCTTTATTTCCAACTGCGACTTGCCCCATTGAAGTTAACGGCGATCCGCGCCTGTGTATCCACACTGCACGCGTCCCCCGTGGGTCCTTTACTTACCTGCCTTGGGTGGTTTTGTGAGGCCCCAGCACTTCTGAAGGCCCTAGGCCTTGTCTCCCTGCAAGTCGTTGTTTCTAAGTCTCTTACTTAGTATATGGTCTGGTACGCCCCTAGGGCCCCAGCCATATTTTGTGCTTAACTTATTGTGAAACGTTGATTTGTGCATATGTTTGTCTTCTAATCTCATAAAGAGATTAGTAGAGAGTTATTTAGAAATAAATACATATATATTTGATATATATACCTGTGTGGTGTCTTTTCATTTGGTGATTCAAGAGATTATATGGTAAAACAAGCTGCTTTACATTCCTCCGAGACTTAGCCTGAAGGCTGCTCTCCACAGCTACCACTAGGATAGCTTTCTTTAAAAGGTTGTCTTAAACCTATCTACCATAAGAGTCGATTTGCCCTGGTGCAAGGTGTCCACTTTAATTAGTGAACAGCATATACCAGGCCAACTTCTCACATTGGTGGGCAGCGTGTGGGATTCCAGCTTGCCATTGTTTTACCAGAAAATCTCTATTTGAATTACTAACTGAAAACCATTATAGGTACTCAAGGTACATATAAAGTCAAGCTTAGTATCAATAAGTTCTACTGAACTTAGAGCTGTGTGCAAAGGGATAGCACACCCTTTCCACAGCTCAAGCTAGGATCAGTAGGCCACAAACTAGTGTAGGTAGTACAACACTGCACAACACTAGAATGTCCTTAAGGGGTGGACCCAGTGGATCCACTCAGCCTCAGTATAAGGACATGGCTTTCTCTGACTTGAGAGCCATGTGTGTTGACAGACACCTGAGGCTAGGACAGAGTCCCTCAACCCTGCACCTGATAGATCTGCTAACAGCAGATGACCTTAGATTGGCTCTAGGAGCTAAAGGGTTTGAATCAGTGGGTGGGTCAGTCATAGTATCTGGGTCAGATGATGAAAATCAGAATGACCAAGACTCTGTGATTGAAGGGCCAGGCTTCAAGGGGCCTGAAAAGGACAGAGGAATTCTCCCTAAGGGAACTGACAGAGAGGAGGAGAGGCACAGATCCCCTTCCAGGGAATCTGACCACTCTTATCACTCTGGCAGAGAATTTGTCCAGCAGAGGAGCTCATACTTTTCCTTAAGAGAGACCTCCTCTGAGAGAAGGTGCAAACTGCTCCAGTATGAGGAAGCCAGAGTGGCCCTCAGAACCAAGCAGTTGGCACTGGATAGGGAAGCCCTGGAGATCCAGAGAGCTTCTAGAAAAGAGGGGTTAGAACCCCCTGGTGGCAGCAACAGTGTCCCTAGAGGCAGAGAATATATTCCTGACCATAGGAACCTGAGCAAGGTTGTTCCTCCCTACCAGAGTGGGGATGATATCCACAAGTGGATAACTGCTATGGAGAGGGCCTGTAGAGTACAGCAGGTCCCCCAAAAGCAGTGGGCAGCAATCTTGTGGCTCTCCTTTTCAGATAAAGGAAGAGACAAGCTCCTCACTGTTAGAGAGGAGGATGCTGATGATTATGAGGTCCTGAAGAGTGCACTGATAGATGGGTTTGGCTTAACCACTGAGCAGTACAGGTTGAAGTTCAGAGATACCCAGAAGGCACAGACTCAGGACTGGACAGACTTTGTAGATTGTGCATCCAAGGCTCTGGAGGGTTGGCTGGTTGGCAGTAGGGTTACTGATTTCAAAGGATTTTATAATCTAATGATGAGAGAACAGATCCTTAATAATTGTCAAAACCAGCTTTTACACCAGTACCTGGTGGACTCTGATCTGACCTCTCCCCAAGAATTGGGAAAGAAGGCAGACAAATGGGTCAGAACCAGAGTAAGGCCTAAGAATCAGGGTGGTGACCACAAGAAAGATTCTACCAAGTCCCAAGAGAAAGGTGGGGATAAATCTAAGGATAAGTCCACTACAGGGCCCCAAAAGTCCTCTTCTGGGGGTGGGTCCCAAACTCCTTCCTCTCCTGAAAAGAAACCCTATTGCCATGTCTGTAAAAAGCCTGGGCACTGGAAATCTGATCCCAGTTGTCCCAGGATTGGCAATAAAGAAAATGTTCCTCCAAAAACTGCTACCACCCCTCCTGGTACTACCAGTAGTAATCCTCCAGTTGGGAGTAGTGCACCCAAAAAGTTAGGTGCTTTTGCAAGAGGAACAGAGGTGGGCCCTAGTTCAGACAGGACCCCTCAACAGACTCCTCAGATTCTGATGGTGGTATAGGATTTGCCACCTTTACCGTGGGTCCCACAGCATTGGGCAGGTACAGACTGGAGCCAATAATTAATGGTCAGAAAGCTGTGGCATTTAGGGACACAGGGGCTAGTGTCACCATGGTGGCAGGGAAACTAGTCCCCCTCACCAGCTTTTACCTGAGTTTAAATACCAGGTGACCAACATTGATGGTGTCAGAACAGAGCACCCCATGGCCATAGTCAATCTCAGCTGGGAGGGGGTCACAGGCCCAAAAGAGTGGCAGTGTCCCCAACCTTACCTGTAGATTGCCTGATGGGCAATGATCTGGAAATTTCAGCCTGGGCTGAAATTGAACACCAAACCCATCTGAGGATGTTGGGTGTCCCTGTAAAGGTTAGTGGGGCTGTGATGGCCACAGCCCCAGCCCAAGATTTTGGAGAGATGGAGCCTGGAAGAATGGCCCACTCTCCCCCAGAAGAGAGCACAATTGTTGAAGAAAAGTCTTCTTCCCTCCAGACAGTAGGTAAGGGTCAGCCTCCTCAGGGAACTGACCCTCCCCCTAGTGAAGGAACTGCCACAGAGGTAGTCAGGCCTGGCCTGGCCCCACCCCTGATGGCAGAGGACCCTTCCAAGGTGGTACCCAGTCTGGAGCAGGTAAACTGCCCCTCTCTACCCTGCCTCAGTCAGCCCAGGGCTGCAGAGGTCAGGGAGGTCAGTGGACCCCCCGGGCCCCCTGTCCAGAGGAACCCCCATCAGCAGATTAGGGGCACCCAGTCTAGTAGCCCTAGCCAGGTGCAAATTCCTCAACCCACTGAGGGATCCCCCATACCTTTATGTAGGGACCACCCCCAGAAGGACTCTGTTAGGCAAGGGCAAACCTGGAACCAAAAGGTTCCAAACATGCCATGTCCCTCCAGTGTTCCACCCAAAGGGACCCAACCCCCAGCTGTAGGCAGTCAAAGGTTGACCCTTAGAGCAAAGTGCAACTCAGTCATGGAAAGACAGGCATACATGGTGACCAGTGATCTGAGGAAGCTGAGGCCAACCTTCCTAGGGCTTCACTTCCCTACTCAGACACCCCACCAGACTTGTACTTTACCAAAGCACACCAGAGGTAGTGATTCCCCATGGTGGAGACCCTCTCATACCCTTAGGGTGGGGGATTGCTTAGGGGACCATAAGACAGGGGGCAACCATGCTAGTGCAGGTGCTTCCTTATATGGCCACTTAATCAATAAAGGCTCAACTGGTCAAGGTTAGCCTTATCTCCTTTCGTTTGGGGGGTTATGTAGGAAGGTGGAATCTGACTATATGGTTGCCCCCACTTTTTTCCTGGTGTTTTGCTGGTTTATGACTTAGTTGGACTGGGACCTTGCTATTCAGGGCCCCAGTCTATCTGCTCTCTCTAACGACATGGAGTGCACTCTAGGTGCACTAGTGATTGGATACTGTGGTGCCTTATGAGTCCCTAGTATATGGTACCTTAGGTGCCAAGGGCATAGGTACTTCACAGGCCTCCCAGGGGCTGCAGCATATGTTATGCCACCCCTGGGAAGCAGTCTAAATCTGACACCACAGGCCTGCTACTGCAGCCTGGGTGAGGTGGTGCTAGCACTCCTCACTGAGATATAGGTTTCCTATATCTCTCCTGCACACACATATAAACCTATCAGTCACCCCTAAGGCAGGCCCTATCAATCCTGAGGGCAGGGTGCTTGGCTTCTATGTGAGGGGGTGCCTCTGCCTGAGCAGGGCCCCTCTGCAGCTCTCAGAGTCTATTCTCTGGTGCTGTTTGTGGATGCGGTTAAACCATATACTATTTAAGTGCATTATATCCTCGCGGTAAATGCTAACTTTGGAATGGCTGCATCAAAACATGTCGTGTTTGGTGTCAAACATCTTGGAATACTACCCCCCGCCAATCTTGGCGGCGGGGGTAGCATTCCACCCTTCTAGAGGGATAAGACATGTAGCTGCTGTGGAAACGCGGTAGAATCCTAAAGAGCCCTGGCATCACAAAATGGATGCCACCAGTCACAGACACTGGGCTGCCCTCCTGCTGATGACCGAAACTCGCAGTGGAGGAAGCCCAACAATAGGCATCCTGTCACAGGGAGGTGTAACCACCTCCCAGACAGGGTTTAGTGTATTGGGGCTGGGTGGGTGCACTCTTAGAGTGCTTTGAAGTCCTGCACTGGGGGAGCAGAAGGCTCCTCTGTGCATATGCCAGTTCAAACCAGCTCAGGGGCTACCTGCCCCTGCTCTGGCGCGAAACTGGACAAAGGGAAGTGGGTGTAGCCACCCCTCCCTTGACCCTCCCATAGGTGGGGTCATAGAGCTAGTCCATCCCTCTTTTTAGTATAAGAGGGGGAACCTTGCCATTGCAAAGCAGATAACCCCTGGACGACGCTCTACAGAAGAATCCTGGCCCTTCGACGTTCCACTACCTTTGGAAGACAGAAGAATCTCCCTTGGAGTCAAGGAGTGACTCCCTGCTTGGCAGGCACCAAAAACGACAACGACGGTCGCAAACTACGCCGCTCCCGCCGGAGTCCGAAGTCCCTGCAGCCCAAGAAGTGGATTTCCTGACCTCTCCCAGGCCATCGTGAGTCCCCAGCGAAGCTGAGGCAAGTGGACCCCACGAGTAACGAGGAACCGCGACCCCTGGGTACCGTGCACTATTGTCGAGTGCAACCCCTTCACAACGTTCTACGAACTTGTGCTTTGGACCACGTGTGGTCCCGACCTCCAGCAGGAATCCCTCCGAAGATCAGAGGCCTACACCGTCCCGAGTGACCGTGGGCCCCTGTTGAGTGATTCCGCCCGAGGTGTCTTCGCGATCCCTTGCCCGCCGGCTTGTGGGTCCCCAGAAGACTTCTTAAAGAAACCAAAGGGCTCCCCTGGTTGCTCCAGGCCTGCCCTGACTTACCCTCGCTGGGTGAGTCCCTCAGACCTTGCTGGTCTGCGCCATCGACTTTTCTTCATCTCCCCGAGACTTGCTGCTGCCAAGGCTTGTTGGCTCCTATCGAGTTGCCGACACCGCAGTCAGCTGCAGACGTCGAGGGACACACCGAATCCAGCTCCTGGTCGTCGTCGACACCTCCTGGACCACGTGGCTGAAGAGTCAAGGCACCCGCAACCGACCTGAATCAACCGACGACGGTGGGCATCCATCTTCCTTGCCCCGGGTCACTGCCAAGTGACTTTGAACACTGTCCCCTCTGCTTTCAGGTCATCCTTCTTCAGAATCCAGGCTTGGATTCCACCGGACACTTCTTCAGCTCCCGCAAGCAGCAAGTCTTCTTTGTTCGCCATTGAAAACGACGCCGCGACCCGACACCAAAGGACACCTGTGCACCCGGCTTCCCTGGGTGAGGTAACTCCAGCACTACGGTGCTCCTGTGGGTGTGGGCCCTAGAACTACTTACCCTGTAAGTGACTTGCTTGTAGGTTCTCCCGAAGTATCCTAAAACTCTTTATTTCCAACCGCGACTTGCCCCATTGAAGTTAACGGCGATCCGCGCCTGTGTATCCACACTGCACGCGTCCCCCGTGGGTCCTTTACTTACCTGCCTTGGGTGGTTTTGTGAGGCCCCAGCACTTCTGAAGGCCCTAGGCCTTGTCTCCCTGCAAGTCATTGTTTCTAAGTCTCTTACTTAGTATATGGTCTGGTACGCCCCTAGGGCCCCAGCCATATTTTGTGCTTAACTTATTGTGAAACGTTGATTTGTGCATATGTTTGTCTTCTAATCTCATAAAGAGATTAGTAGAGAGTTATTTAGAAATAAATACATATATATTTGATATATATACCTGTGTGGTGTCTTTTCATTTGGTGATTCAAGAGATTATATGGTAAAACAAGCTGCTTTACATTCCTCCGAGACTTAGCCTGAAGGCTGCTCTCCACAGCTACCACTAGGATAGCTTTCTTTAAAAGGTTGTCTTAAACCTATCTACCATAAGAGTCGATTTGCCCTGGTGCAAGGTGTCCACTTTAATTAGTGAACAGCATATACCAGGCCAACTTCTCACAACCATAGAAACCTAAACAAGATTGTCCCTCCCTACCAGAGTGGGGATGACATCCACAAATGGATAACTGCACTGGAGAGGGCCTGTAAAGTACAGAGGGTCCCTCAGGAGCAGTGGGCAGCAATCTTGTGGCTCTCCTTTGCAGACAAAGGTAGAGACAAGCTCCTCACTGTTAGAGAGGAGGATGCTGATAATTACAAAGTCTTGAAGAGTGCTCTAATTGATGGGTTTGGCCTAACCACTGAACAATACAGGTTAAAGTTCAGGGATACCCAAAAAGCACAGACTCAAGACTGGGTGGACTTTGTTGATTGTTCTGCCAAGGCTCTGGAAGGTTGGTTATTGGGCAGTAAGGTATGTGACTTCACAGGATTGTACAATCTGATAATGAGGGAGCAGATTCTTAATAACTGTCAAAATCAGCTGTTGCATCAGCACCTGGTAGACTCTGATCTGACCTCTCCCCAAGAATTGGGAAAGAAGGCAGACAAATGGGTCAGAACCAGGGTGAAGCAGAAGGTACAGAACCAAGGTGGTGACCCTAAGAAGCAAGATTCGAAAACCTCTGATAAGGGTGGGGAGAAGGGTAAAGATCAAAAGTCTTCACAAGGCCCCCAAAAATCTTCTTCAGGTGGGGATTCACAGTCTACCAAAGGGAAAGGCCAAAGAAAACCATGGTGCAAGGTCTGTAAGCAAAAGACCCACTGGACCAGTGACTGCACCAAGTCCAAAGACTCGACTCCAGCCCCCACCAATGCCCCTAAGGCACCTGCTCCCCTAGTGCAGCTACAGTTGGTGGTGGGACTACACAAGCCAAGGGTTTAGTAGGGTTGACCCTGGGTAAAGAGATGAGCTCTGACCTAGTCAGAGAACTCACTCAGGCTGTCCTAGTCTGTGATGGAGGCATGGATATGACCTCCTCTGTGAGTCCCAGTAATCTGGGCAAGTACAGACAACAGCCTTTAATCAATGGAAGAGAGGCTTTGGCATTTAGGGACACAGGGGCAAGTGTCACCATGGTGACACAAGACCTTGTGAATCCTGGGCAGATTATACTTGGTGAGATGTACCAAGTGACCAATGCTAGCAACGTCAGAACAGACCATACTCTGGCAGTTGTTAACTTCTCCTGGGGAGGGGTAACTGGCCTTAAGAAGGTTGTGGTAAGTGCAGACCTACCCGTTGAATGCTTGCTTGGCAATGACTTAGAAACTTCAGCTTGGGCAGAAGTGGAGCTCAGGACCCATGCAGAAATGCTGGGGATCCCTGCAGATGTGTTTGCTGTGACCAGGTCACAAGCCAAAATGTCTAGCACTGAACAGGCCTTGGATTCTGGAATAATGGACCAAGTGCCTTCCAAGAAGAGGAGTAGTAGGGTAAAGGCAGTGCCTTCCCCCTTGGCTCAGAAGGAAGATAAGTCCCTTGAGAGGGATGATCTCAGTCCTGAGGAAGGAACTGTCCCAGAGGAACTTGAACCTGACCAGGTTGAGTTCTTGGGGACAGGGGGACCTTCCAGGGCAGATCTGAGCCAGGAGCAGCAGAGCTGCCCCTCTCTTGAACCCCTCAGACAGCAAGCTGCTGCTGAGGCTGCTGGGAAAGCTAGTGGTCCCCATACTGTGTATTGGGATGATGGACTCTTGTACTCAGAGTGTAGAGATCCCAAGCCTGGTGCTACCAGGAGGTTGGTTATACAATTGAAGTTCAGGGGCTTCCTATTGACCCTAGCCCATGATATTCCCTTAGCAGGTCACCTGGGCCAGAACAAGACTTGGGACAGAATTGTCCCTCACTTTCACTGGCCCCACATGTCTGAAGACACCAAGGAGTTTTGTCGCTCCTGTGTAACCTGCCAGGCCAGTGGCAAGGCAGGTGGCAAGGCAGGTGGCACTACAAAGGCCCCCCTGATACCACTACCTGTGGTGGGGGTTCCCTTTGAAAGGGTGGGGATTGACATTGTTGGTCCCATGGATCCCCAAACAGCATCTGGGCACAGGTTTATCCTGGTGGTAGTGGATCATGCCACCAGGTACCCAGAGGCTATTCCCCTTAGGACCACTACACCACCTGTGGTGGCAAGGGCCCTCCTGGGAATTTTCTCAAGAGTGGGCTTCCCTAAGGAGGTTGTATCAGACAGGGATGCAAACTTTATGTCTGGATACTTAAAAGCAATGTGGAAGGAGTGTGGAGTGACTTACAAGTTCACCACACCCTATCACCCACAATGCAATGGTTTAGTTCAGAGATTCAACAAAACCTTGAAGGGCATAATTAAAGGGCTCCCAGAAAAGCTTAGGCGAAGATGGGACATACTCTTGCCCTGCCTTTTATTTGCGTACAGGGAGGTGCCTCAAAAGGGGTTGGCTACAGCCCTTTTGAACTTTTGTTTGGTCACCCTGTCAGGGGTCCACTGTGCTTGGTGAAGGAAGGATGGGAGTTACCTCTCAAGCCCCCAAAGCAAGACATAGTGGACTACGTACTTGGTCTCCGCTCCCGGATGGCTGAGTATATGAAAAAGGCAACTAAAAACCTTGAGGCTAGCCAGGAACTTCAAAAGGCCTGGCATGACCAAAGGCTGTACTGACTGTTTACCAGCCAGGACAGAAGGTATGGGTGTTGGAGCCAGTGGCCCCAGCAGCTCTCCAAGACAAATGGAGTGGACCCCATACCATTGTTGAACAGAAGGGTGAGGTTACCTACTTAGTAGACCTAGGAACACCCAGGAGTCCCCACAGGGTTCTCCATGTCAACAGGTTAAAACCATATGTGGACAGGGCAGACATGGGCTTGCTCATGGCTACTGATGAGGGACAGGAGGAAGAGAGTGACCCACTCCCTGACCTGCTCTCACAGAACCCTGGTGATGGGTCAGTGGATGGTGTAGCCTTGGCAGGCAGCCTCACTACCCAGCAGCAGACTGATTGCAGACAGGTGCTCAATCAGTTCAGACACATATTCTCACTGACACCCAGTCAGACTACCTGGTGCACTCATGAAGTGGACACTGGGGACAGTCTGCCTATTAAAAATAAGATTTATAGGCAACCTGACCATGTCAGGGACTGTATCAGGACAGAAGTCCAGAAGATGTTGGATTTGGGAGTTATTGAACCCTCAGATAGCCCTTGGGCTAGTCCAGTGGTCCTTGTGCCAAAACCTCACACCAATGGTGGGAAAAGAGAGATGAGGTTTTGTGTGGACTACAGGGGTCTCAATGCAGTCACTAGGACTGATGCCCATCCAATACCAAGGGCAGATGAGCTAATAGACACTTTGGCCTCAGCCAAGTATCTAAGCACATTTGACCTGACAGCTGGCTACTGGCAGATCAGACTAGCTGATGATGCAAAGCCAAAGACAGCATTCTCAACCCCTAGTGGGCATTATCAATTTGTGGTGATGCCCTTTGGTCTGAAGAATGCACCTGCCACTTTTCAGAGGTTGGTGAATACAGTCCTTACAGGTCTGGAAGCCTATAGTGCAGCATATCTAGATGATATTGCTGTCTTTAGCTCCACCTGGGAGGATCACCTGGTCCACCTCAGAAATGTTTTACAGGCCCTGCAGAAAGCAGGCCTGACTATCAAGGCCACCAAGTGCCAGATAGGGCAGAGTCAGGTTGTGTACCTGGGCCACCTTGTGGGTGGAGGCCAGGTTCAACCACTGCAGAGCAAGATCCAGACCATCATGGACTGGACTGCTCCAACTACCCAGACTCAGGTGAGAGCCTTCTTAGGCCTGACTGGGTACTATAGGAGATTTGTCAAGGGGTATGGATCAATAGTGACACCCCTGAATGACTTAACTTCCAAGAAAATGCCCAAAAAGGTTCAGTGGACAGTTAGCTGTCAAACGGCATTTGATGACCTGAAGCAGGCCATGTGCACTGCTCCCATTCTACAGAGTCCTGATTACTCCAAGAAGTTCATTGTTCAAACTGATGCATCTGAATTGGGGGTAGGGGCTGTACTGTCACAATTGAATGATGAAGGTCAGGATCAGCCAGTAGCTTTATTAGCAGAAGGCTGACCCCTAGAGAGAAACGTTGGTCAGCCATTGAGAGGGAGGCCTTTGCTGTGGTCTGGGCTCTGAAGAAGTTGAGGCCATACTTGTTTGGTACTCACTTCCTTGTTCAAACAGACCATAAGCCCCTCTTATGGCTAAAACAAATGAAGGGTGAAAACCCCAAACTGCTTAGGTGGTCCATTTCCCTACAGGGGATGGACTTCACAGTGGAACATAGACCTGGGAGTAACCATGCCAATGCAGATGGACTCTCTAGGTACTTCCACTTAGAACATGAAGACTTAACTGGGCAAGGTTAGTTTAATGTCCCTACGTTTGGGGGGGGTTGTGTAGGAGAGTAGGATCTGCTTCACATGGGTACCCCCACTTTTTGCTGATGCTTCACTGTTTTTCGACCTTAGTCTGGCTGGGGCCCTGCTAATCAGAACCCCAGCCTAGCTGCTTCCTCTCTAAAATGGTTTCCATGTGCCTTAGGCACATCTCTGATTGGAATCTGGAGTGCCCTTATAAGTCCCTAGTATATGGTATACTATGTACCCAGGGCATAGGTACCTCAGAGGCCTACCAGGGGCTGCAGCATGTATTGTGCCACCCCTGGAAGGCCATCCAAACTGACACCACAGGTCTGCTACTGCAGCCTGGGTAAGGTGGTGCATGCACTCCTTACTGTGATATAGGCTACCTATATCACTATATACATACACACATATAAACCTATAAGTCACTCCTATGGCAGGCCTTATCAATCCTGAAGGCAGAGTGCGTGGTTCCTATGTGAGAGGGTGCCCCTGCATGAGCAGGGCCCCTCTGCAGCGTTCGGAGACCCTTCTCTGATGCTGTTTGTAGTGCAGCCTGACCATATACTCTTAAGCGCATTATAACCTCGCGTTAAATGCTAACTTTGGGATGGCTGCACGGAAACATGTCGTGTTTGGTGTCAAACATCTTGGAATACTACCCCCCACCAGTTCTGGCGGCGGGGGTAGCATTCCACCCTTCTAGAGGGAAAGACATGTACACACCGGTATGCCCGGTACTGACTTTCCAAGCCCTGGCATTACAAAATGGATGCCGCTGCCACAGACACGAGTCTGGCCTCCTGCTGCTGACCGAAACTCCGGCAGGGGAGGCCTGGACAATAGGTTTCCTGTCCCAGGGAGGTGTGACCACCTCCCCAGACAGGATAGTGTGTATTGGGGCTGGGCGGGAGCACTCTCGGTGCTTTGAAGTCCTGCACTGGGGGCACACTTGGTGTCCCTGTGCATACCCCAGTTCAAACCGGCTCAGGGGCTTCCAGCCCCTGCTCTGGTGCGAAACTGGACAAAGGGAAAGGGGTGTAACCACCCCTCTGCCCTGACCCTCCCATAGGTGGGGTCACAGAGTATGTCCAACCCCCTACCTTAGTATAAGTAGGGGAACCCAGTCCTTAGGACTTTAGATTTACCTGGACGAAACTCTGATACAGAATCCTGGACCTTCGACGCTCTACTTTAAGATTAGAGGACTGAAGAATCTCCCTTGGGGTCAAGGAGTGACTCCCTGCTTGGCAGGCACCAAAGAAGCAATTGTCCGGTCTGCATCGCTGAAGCTCCTGTCGGACGCCGAAGTCTTTGCATCACCAGAGGTGGATTTCCAGACTTCCCGAGGCTGCCCTGAGTCCCCAGCAAAGCTGAGGCCCGTAGCTGTCGTGGGTAACGTGGAACCGTGACCCCTGGACACCGAACGCATTTGCAAGTGCATCCTCTTCTGGGTCTCCCACAAAGTCGTGCTTTGGGCTCCGAGTAGCCCCAGCCTCCAGCACCAACTGCACCGAAGATCACTGGCCTCCACTCCACGAGTGTCCTGTGAGCCAGCTCCACGTGCACCGTCTCGAGGCTCCTTCGCGGTCGCTAGTCCGTTGGCTAGTAGGCCCTCCCGAAAGCCAATCTTTTTCTGCTTGGGCTCCCTGGTTGCTCCAGGTGTGCCCTGACTTATCCTCGCTGGGTGAGTCCCCCAGACCTTGCTGGTCTGCAACATCGTCCTTCTTCGCATTTCCACAAGACTTGCCGTTGCCAAGGCTTGTTGGGTCCAATCCGGTCGCCGACACCCCTGCAATCGACAGACGTCGTGGGACAGCTCGAATCCAGCTCCTGGTTGTCGTCGACGCCTCCTGGACCTCGTGGCTGAAGAGTCAAGACGACCGTCAACCTACCTGAAGCACTCGACATCGGTGGGCATCTGCTCATCGCCTTCCTGGTCACTGGCTAGTGACCCAGACTCTGTCCCCTCTGCTTTCAGGTTCTTCAGATCTTCGATCCACCTTTGGATCCACCCGAACACTTTCGACTTGGTCGCCAGCAGCACTTTGCAGCAGATCGCCATAGAAAGCGACGACGAAACCCGACCCCGAAAGACACCTATGCACCCGGCTTCCCTGGGTGAGGTAACTCGAGTACTCCGGTGCTCCCGTGGGTATTGACACTAGAACAGCCTAGTTCTCAAAGGGTTTGCTCCAAGTCCTCCTCTAAGTGTCCCTTCTCTTTAAATTCTAATCGCGACTTTCCCCATAGAAGTTAACGGTGGTTCGCGGCTGTGTTCATACACTGCACGCGTCCCCGTGGGTCCCCTGTGTCACTGCCTTGGGTGGTTCCTTGTGGTCCAAGCACTTCTACAGGCTCTAGGCCTTGTGTCTAGCTCAGTCGTGGTTCTTATACCACTTTATTGGTATATGGTTTGGTACGCCCCTGGGGCTCAAACGTGTATTTGTGCTATTACTGTAGATAACTAACTCGTAACGTATGTATTTCGAACTCTAGCCTCATAAAGAGACTAGAGGGGTGTGTTTAGTAATAAATACATATATTTTGAATATATACCTGGTGTGGTCCTCTTTCATTTGGTCACTCAAGAGATTATAGACTGGTAAAACAAGCTGCTTTACATTCCTTCAAGACTTAGCCTGAAGGCTGCTCTCCATAGCTACCACTAGGATAGCTTTCAATAAAGGTTGTCTTTAACCTATCTCCAATAAGGGGTTGTTTGGACTGGTGCAAGGTGCCCACTATAATTAGTATGCCAGGCCAACTTCTCACAAGAAGTACAAAAAGAGGAAAGGCAAGTGCAGAAAGAAGCAACAGAGGTGCGGAAAGAGGTAAGAGGAGTACAGAAAGAGGCAAGAGGGGTGCAGAAAGAGGCAAGAGGGGTGCAGAAAGAGGCAAGAGGGGTGCAGAAAGAGGCAAGAGGGGTACAGAAAGAGGCAAGAGGGTACAGAAATTTGCAAGAGGTGCAGAAAGAAGCAAAAGCAGTACAGAAAGAAGCAACAGAGGTGCAGAAAGAGGCAAGAGAAGTGCAGAAAGAGGCAAGAGAGATGCAGAAAGAGGCAAGAGAGGTGCCGGAAGAGGGGTGCAGAAAGAGGCATGAGGGGTGTAGAAAGAAGCAAGAGCGGTACAAAAAGAAGCAAGAGAAGTGCAGAATGAAACAACAGGGGTGCAGAAAGAGGCAAGAGGGGTGCAGAAAGAGGCAAGAGGAGTACAGAAAGAGGGAACAGGGGTGGAGACAGAGGCAAAAGAGGTGCAGAAAGAGGGAAGAGGGGTACAGAAAGACAGAAGAGGGGTGCTGAAATTTGCAAGAGAGGTGCAGAAAGAAGCATGTGCAGTGCAGAGAGAACCAACAGAGGTGCAGATAAAGGCAAGAGTGGTGCGGAAAGAGGCAAGAGAAGTACAGAAATGAGCAAAAGAAGTGCAGAAAGAGGAAAGAGAACTGCAGATAGAGAGGCAAGAGAGGTGCAGGAAAAGAGAAGAAGGGTGCAGAGAGAGGCAAGAGAGGTGCAGAAAGAAGCAAGAGAAGTGCAGAAAGAAGCAACAGAGGTACGGAAAGAGGGAAGAGGGGTGCAGAAAGGCAAGAGCGGTACAAAAAGAAGCAAGAGAAGTGCAGATTGAAGCAACAGGGGTGCAGAAAGAGGCAAGAGAAGTACAGAAAGAAACAATAGAGGTGCAGAAAGAGGCAAGAGAAGTGTAGAAAGAGGCAAGAGAGGTGCAGAAAGAGGCAAGAGAGGTGCAGAAAGAGGCAAGAGGGGTGCACAAAGAATCAAGCGAAGTACAGAAAGAAGCAACAGAGTTGCAGAAGGAGGCAAGAGAACTGCAGAAAGACGCAAGAGAGTTGCAGAAAGAGGGAATAGAGGTGCATACAGAGGCAAAACAGGTGCAGGAAGAGGGGTATAGAAAGAGGGGTGCTGAAATTTGCAAGAGAGGTGTAGAAAGAAGAAAGAGCGGTGCAGAAAGAACCAACAGAGGTGTAGAAAAAGGCAAGAGGGGTGCAGAAAGAGGCAGGAGAAGTACAGAAATGAGCAAAAGCGGTGCAGAAAGAGGCAAAAGAACTGCAGAATGAGGCAAGATTGGTACGGAAAGAGGCAAGAGAGGTGCAGGAATAGGGAAGAAGGGTGCAGAAAGAGGCAAGTGAGGTGCAAAAAGAAGCTAGAGAAGTGCAGAAAGAAGCAACAGAGGTGCGGTAAGAGGGGTGCAGAAAGGCAAGAGAGGTGCATAAAGAGGGAAGATGAGTGCAGAAAGAGGCAACAGGAATTCAGTAAGAAGCAACAGAGGTACAGAAAGAAGCAAGAGAAGTGCAGAAAGAAGCAACAGAGGTGCAGAAAGAGGCCAGAGAGGTAGCAGAAAGAGGCAAGAGAGGTGCAAAAGAAGGAAGAGGGGTGTAGAAAGAGGCAAGAGGAAGTGCAGAAAGAAGCAAGAGAGATACAGAAAGAAGCAAGAGAGGTGTAGAAAGAAGCAACAGGGTGCAGAAAGAGGCTAGAGGGGTACAGAAAGAGGCAGGAGAAGTGCTAGAAAGAGGCAAGAGAGTTGCAGAAACAGGAAAAGGAGGTGCAGAAAGAGGGAACAGGGGTGCAGACAGAGGCAAGAGAGGTGCAGATAGAGGGAATAGAGGTGCAGAAAGATGCAAGAGGGGTGTAGAAATGTGCAAGAGAGGTGCAGAGAGAAGCAAAAGAGGTGCAGGAAGAGGCAAGAGGGGTGCACAAAGAGGCAAAGGAATTGCAGACACAGGCAAAAGAGGTGCAGAAAGAGGCAAGAGGGGCACAGAAAGAAGCAAAAGCAGTGCAGAAAGAACCAACAGAGGTGCAGAAAGAGGCAATAGGGGTGCAGAAAGAGACAAGAGAAGTGCAGAGAGAAGCAAAAGAGGTGCAGGAAGAGGCAAGAGGGGTGCCGGAAGAGGGGTGCCGGAAGAGGGGTGCAGAAAGAGGCAAGAGGGGTGCAGAAAGAAGCAAGAGCGGTACAAAAAGAAGCAAGAGAAGTGTAGATTGAAGCAACAGGGGTGCAGAAACAGACAAGAGAAGTACAGAAAGAAGCAACAGAGGTGCAGATAGAGGCAAGAGAAGTGCAGAAAGAGGCAAGAGAGGTGTAGAAAGAGGCAAGAGAGGTGCCGAAAGAGGCAAGAGGGGTGCAGAAAGAGGCAAGCGAAGTACAGAAAGAAGCAACAGAGTTGCAGAAAGAGGCAAGCGAAGTACAGAAAGACGCAAGAGAGTTGCAGAAAGAGGGAATAGAGGTGCATACAGAGGCAAAACAGGTGCGAGAAGAGGGGTATAGAAAGACGGAAGAGGGGTGCTGAAATTTGCAAGAGAGGTGCAGAAAGAAGAAAGAGCAGTGCAGAAAGAACCAACAGAGGTGCAGAAAAAGGCAAAAGAACTGCAGAATGAGGCAAGAGAGGTATGGAAAGAGGCAAGAGGTGCAGGAAAAGGGAAGAGGGGTGCAGAAAGAGGCAAGTGAGGTGCAAAAAGAAGCTAGAGAAGTGCAGAAAGAAGCAACAGAGATGCAGAAAGAGGTAAGAGGGGTGCAGAAAGGCAAGAGAGGTTCATAAAGAGGGAAGACGAGTGCAGAAAGAGGCAACAGGGATTCAGTAAGAAGCAAGAGAGGTACACAAAGAAGCAAGAGAAGTGCAGAAAGAAGCAACAGAGGTGCAGAAAGAGGCAAGAGAAGTGCAGAAAGAGACAAGAGGGGTACAGAAATTTACAAGAGAGATGGAGAAAGAAGCAAGAGCAGTGCAAAAAGAACCAACAGAGGTGCAGAAAGAGGCAAGAGGGGTGCAGAAAGGCAAGAGAGGTGCAGAAAGAGGCAAGAGGGGTGCAGAAAGAGGCAAGAAGGGTGCAGAAATTTGCAAGCGATGTGCAGAAAGAAGCAAAACCAGTACAGAAAGAAGCAACAGAGGTGCAGAAAGAGGCAAGAGATGTGCAGAAAGAGGCAAGAGAGGTACAGAAAGAGGCATGAGGGGTGTAGAAAGAAGCAAGAGCGGAACAAAAAGAAGCAAGAGAAGTGCAGAAAGAAGCAACAGAGGTGCAGAAAGAGGCCAGAGAAGTACAGAAAGAGGGAACAGGGGTGTAGACAGAGGCAAAAGAGGTGCAGAAAGAGGGAAGAGGGGCACAGAAAGACGGAAGAGGGGTGCTGAAAGAAGCAAGAGAGGTGCAGAAAGAAGCATGCACGGGTGCAGAAAGAAGCCAACAGAGGTGCAGAAAAAGGCAAGAGAGGTGCAGAAAGAGAGGCAAGAGAAGTACAGAAATGAGCAACAGCGGTGCAGAAAGAGGCAAGAGAACTGCAGAATGAGGCAAGAGAGGTACAGAAAGAGGCAAGAGAGGTGCAGGAAAGAGGGAAGAAGGGTGCAGAGAGAGGCAAGAGAGGTGCAGAAAGAAGCAAGAGAAGTGCAGAAAGAAGCAACAGAGGTACGGAAAGAGGGAAGAGGGGTGCAGAAAGGCAAGAGAGGTGCATAACGAAGCAAGAGGGGTGTAGAAAGAGTCAAGAGAGGTGAAGAAAGAAGCAACAGAGGAACAGAACGAGGCAAAAGAACTGCAAAAAGAGGCAAGAAAGTTGCAAAAACAGGCACGAGATGTGCAGAAAGAGGGCACAGTGGTGCAGAAAGAGGAAAGAGGTGTAGAAAGAGAGAAGAGAGGTGTAGAAACAGGCAAGAGAGGTACAGAAAGAGGGAACAGGGGTGCAGAATGATGCAATAGAGTTGCAGAAAGAGGGAAGAGGGGTGCAGAAAGAGGCAGGAGGGGTACAGAAAGAGGCAAGAGGGTTGCAGAAAGAAGCAACAGAGGTGCAGGAAGAAGCAAGAGAAGTGATGAAACGAACAATAGAGTGGCAGAAAGAAACAAGAGAGGTGCAGAAAAAAGCAAGAGAAGTGCAGAGAGGCAAGTGAGTTGCAGAAAAAGGCAAGAGAGGTGCAAAAAGATGCAAGTGAGGTGCAGAAACAGAGAAGAGAGGTGCACAAAGAGGCAAGAGAAGTTCAGAAAGTAGCAACAGAGGTCCAGAAGGAGGCAACAGAACTGCAGAAAGAGGCAAGAGAGTTGCAGAAACAGGCAAGAGAGGTGCACAAAAAGGGAACGGGGTGCAAAAAGAGGCAAGAGAGGTGCAGAAAGAGGGAAGATGGTTGCGGGAATAGGGGTACAGAAAGAGGCAAGAGGGGTGCAGAAAGAAGCAGGAGAGGTGCAGAAAGAAGCAAGAGAAGTGCAGAAATAAGCAACAGAGGTGCAGAAAGAGGCAAGAGGGGTGCAGAAAGAGGCAAGAGAAGTGCAGAAAGAGGCAAGAGAGTTGCAGAGAAAGGCAAAGGAGGTGCAGAAAGAGGGAAAAGGGGTGCAGACAGAAGCAAGAGAGGTGCAGAAAGAGACAAGAGGGGTGCAAACATTTGCAAGAGGGGTGCAGAAATTTGCATGAGGGATGCAGAAAGAAGCAAGAGCAGTGCAGAAAGAACCAACAGAGGTGCGGGAAGAGGGGTGCAGAAAGAGGCAATAGAAGTGCAGAAAGAAGCAAAAGACATGCAGAAAGAGGCAAGAGGGGTACAGAAAGAGGCAAGAGAGGTGCAGAAAGAGGCACGTGGGGTGCAAAAATGTGCAAGATATGTGCAGAAAGAAGCAAAAGCAGCGCAGAAAGAACCAACAGAGGTGCAGAAAGAGGCAAGAGGGGTGCAGAAAAAGGCAAGAGAAGTACAGAAAGAAGCAACAGAGGTGCAGAAAGAGGCAAGAGAAGTGCTGAATGAGGCAAGAGAGGTGCAGAAAGAGGCAAGAGAGGTGCCGGAAGAGGGGTGCAGAAAAAAGCAAGAGATGTACAAAAAGAAGCAAGAGAAGTGAAGATTGAAGCAACAGGGGTGGAGAAAGAAACAAAAGAGGTGCAGAAGGAGGCAGGAGAACTGCAGAACGACGCAAGAGAGTTGCAGAAACAGGCAAAAGAGGTGCACAAAAAATGAACGGGGTGCAAAAAGAGGCAAGAGAGGTGCAGAAATAGGGAATATGGGTGCTGGAAGAGGGGTGCAGAAGGAGGCAAGAGGGGTGCAGAAAGAAGCAAGAGAGGTACAGAAAGAAGCAAGAGAAGTGCAGAAACAAGCAACAGAGGTGCAGAAACAAGCAACAGAGGTGCAGAAAGAGGCAAGCGGGGTGCAGAAAGAGGCAAGAGAGGTGCAGAGAAAGGCAAAAGAGGTGCAGAAAGAGGGAAAAGGAGTGCACACAGAAGCAAGAGAGGTGCAGAAAGAGGCAAGAGGGGTGCATACATTTGCAAGAGGGGTGCAGAAATTTGCAAGAGAGATGCAGAAAGAAGCAAGAGCAGTGCAGATAGTACCACCAGAGGTGCAGAAGGAGGCACGAGGGTTGCAGAAAGAAGCAAAAGACATGCAAAAAGAGGCCAGAGGGGTACAGAAAGAGGCAAGAGAGGTGCAGAAAGAGGTAAGAGGGGTGCATAAAGAGATAAGAGGGGTGCAAATATTTGCAAGAGATGTGCAGAAAGAAGCAAAAGCAGTGCAGAAACAACTAACCGAGGTGCACAAAGAGGCAAGAGGGGTGCAGAAAGAGGCAAGAGAAGTACAGAAAGAAGCAACAGAGGTGCAGAAAGAGGCAAGAGAAGTGCAGAAAGAGGCAAGAGAAGTGCAGAACGAGGCAAGAGAGGTGCAGAAAGAGGCAAGAGAGGTGCCGAAAGAGGGAAGAGGGGTGCAGAAAGAGGCAAGAGGGGTGCAGAAAGAGGCAAGAGAGGTGCAGAAAGAGGCAAGAGAAGTGCCGAAAGAAGAAAGAGCAGTGCAGAAAGAACCAACAGAGGTGCAGCAAAAGGCAAGAGGGGTGCAGAAAGAGGCAAGAGAAGAGAAATTAGCAAAAGCAGTGCAGAAAGAGGCAAAAGAACTGCAGAATGAGGCAAGAGAGGTACGGAAAGAGGCAAGAGAGGTGCAGGAAAAGGGAAGAAGGGTGCAGAAAGAGGCAAGTGAGGTGCAAAAAGAAGCTAGAGAAGTGCAGGAAGAAGCAACAGAGGTGCGGAAAGAGGTAAGAGGGGTGCAGAAAGGCAAGAGAGGTGCATAAAGAGGGAAGACGAGTGCAGAAAGAGGCAACAGGGATTCAGTAAGAAGCAAGAGAGGTACAGAAATGTGAGAAGTTGGCCTGGTATATGCTGTTCACTAATTAAAGTGGACACCTTGCACCAGAACAACTCGACTCTTATGGTTGGTAGGTTTAAGACAACCTTTATAGAAAGCTATCCTAGTGGTAGCTGTGGAGAGCAGCCTTCAGGCTAAGTCTTGGAGGAATGTAAAGCAGCTTGTTTTACCACACAATCTCTTGAATCACCAAATGAAAAGACACCACACAGGTATATATATCAAATATATATGTATTTATTAATAAACAACTCTCTACTAATCTCTTTATGAGATTAGAAGTCAGGAACATATGTACAAATCAAATGTTATCAAAATAAGTTAGCACAATCAAATATCACAATCTTAGTTTGGCTAGACCTAGGTCTAGAGCAGTCTAGAATCGAGGGACCCCCAAGAACCACCCCAGGTAGTTGTAGGAGACCCACAGGGGACGGACGCGGTGTCCTGGCACCGGTGCGAGTCCTGTACGAGTCTATGCGAACAGACGCGATTGAGATTTCAATGTTAAAGGTCCCTTGCGTGTTCGAGGCGAACACACCGATCGGTCCTTGTACGAGTCGAAGGACGCGGTTACAGATAGAGTTGCAAGGGAGATGGACGCGCTGTGTCTAACACAGACGCGAACCTTGTGCGAGTCAGCGCAATGGAGATTTCAATGTTACAGGCCCCTTGTGTGTTCGAGGCGAACACCGATCGGACTCAGTACGAGTCGAAGGACACGGTTATAGATAGTGTTACAAGGGAGATGGACGCGATGTGTCTAACACAGACGCGAACCCTGTACGAGTCAGCGCAATTGTCGCACTTAGAAAATAAGAGTTTTAGGGCACTTCTAGGGTAGCTACAAGCAAGGCACTTACAGGGTAAGTAGTTCTAGGGCCCACACCCACGGGAGCACCGTAATGCTAAAGTTACCTCACCCAGGGGAGCCGGGTGCATAGGTGTCCTTTGGTGTCGGGTCGCGGCGTCGTTTTCAATGGGAGCCAGTGAAGACTTGCTGCTTGCGGCGACAGAAGAAGTGTCCGTTGGAATCCAAGCCTGGATTCGGAAGGAGGAAGACCTGAAAGCAGAGGGGACAGTGTTCAAGGGCACTTGGCAGTGACCCGGGGCAAGGAAGATGAATGCCCACCGTCGTCGACAGATTCAGGTCGTTCACTGGGTGTCTTGACTCTTCAACCACGAGGTCCAGGAGGCGTCGAGGACGGCCAGGAGCTGGATTCAGCGTGTCCCACAATGTCTGCAGCTGACTGCGGTGTCGGCGACCCGATTGGAGCCAACAAGCCTTGGTAGCAGCAAGTCTCGTGGTGGAACGGAAAAGTCAATGGTGCAGACCAGCAAGGTCTGAGGAACTTACCCAGCGAGGGTAGGTCAGGGCAGGCCTGGAGCAACCAGGGGAGCCCTTTGGTTTCTTTGGAAAGTCTTCTGGGGACCCACAAGCCGGCTGGCAAGGGATCGCGAAGACGCCTCAGGAGGATTCACTCAACAGGGGCCCACGGTCACTCGGGACGGTGGTAGGCCTCTGATTTTGGGAGGGATCTCTGCTGGAGGCTGGGAACACACGTGGTCCAAAGCACAAGTTCGTGAGAACGTCGTGAAGGGGTTGCACTCGACAATAGTGCACGGTACCCAGGGTCTGCGGTTCCTCGTTGCTCGTGGGGTCCACTTGCCTCAGCTTCGCTGGGGACTCACGATGGCCTTGGAGAAGTCAGGAAATCCTCTTCCTGGGCTGCAGGGACTTCGGGCTCCGGCGGGAGCAGCGTAGTTTGCGACCAACGTTGTCATTTTTGGTGCCTGCCAAGCAGGGGAGTCACTCCTTGACTCCAAGGGAGATACTTCAGTCTTCCAAAGGTAGTGGAACGTCGAAGGTCCGGGATTCTTCTTGTAGAGCGTCGTCCAGGGGTATCTAGTTTGCAATGCACAGGTTCCCCCTCTTATACTAAAAGAAAGGGAGGGACTAGCTCTATGACCCTACCTATGGGAGGGTCAGGGGAGTGGGTGGCTACACCCACTTCCCTTTGTCCAGTTTCACGCCAGAGCAGGGGCAGGTAGCCCCTGAGCCGGTTTGAACTGGGGTATGCACAGAGGAGCCTTCTGCTCCCCCAGTGCAGGACTTCAAAGCACTCTAAGAGTGCACCCACCCAGCCCCAATACACTAAACCCTGTCTGGGAGGTGGTCACACCCCTTGGGACAGGATATCTATTGTTGGGCTTCCTCCACTGCGAGTGTTGGTCATCAGCAGGAGGGCAGCCCAGTGTCTGTGACTGGTGGCATCCATTTTGTGATGCCAGGGCTCTGCAGGATTCTACCGCGTTTCCACAGTAGGTACATGTCTATCCCTCTAGAAGGGTGGAATGCTACCCCCACCGCCAGAACTGGCGGGGGGTAGTATTCCAAGATGTTTGACACCAAACACGACATGTTTTGATGCAGCCATTCCAAAGTTAGCATTCTACCGCGAGGATATAATGCACTTAAGAGTATATGGTTTAACCGCATCCACAAACAGCCCCAGAGAATGGACTCTGAGAGCTGCAGAGGGGCCCTGCTCAGGCAGAGGCACCCCCTCACATGGAAACTAAGCACCCTGCCCTCAGGATTGATAGGGCCTGCTTTAGGGGTGACTGATAAGTCTCAATGTGTGTGCAGGAGAGATATAGGGGACCTATATCTCAGTGAGGGGTGCTAGCACCTCCTCACCCAGGCTGCAGTAGCAGGCCTGTGGTGTCAGATTTAGTCTGCTTCCCAGGGGTGGCATAATACATGCTTCAGCCCCTGGTAGGCCTGTGAAGTACCTATGCCCTTGGTACCTAAGGTACCATATACTAGGGACTCATAAGGTACCACAGTATCCAATCACTAGTGCACCTAGAGTGCACTCCAAATCGTTTAAAGAGAAGCAGATAGGCTGGGGACCTGAATAGCAGGTTCCCAGCCAGACTAAGTCAGAAACCAGCAAAACACCAGGAAAAAAGTGGGGCAACCATGTAGTCAGATTCCACCTTCCTACAAGAAAGAAGCAAGAGAAGTGCAGAAAGAAGCAACAGAGGTGCAGAAAGAGGCCAGAGAGGTGCAGAAAGAGGTAAGAGAGGTGCAGAAAGAGGCACGAGGGGTGCAGAAAGAGGCAGGAGAGGTGCAGAAAGAAGCAAGAGAGATGCAGAAAGAAGCAAGAGAAGTACAGAAAGAAGCAACAGGGGAGCAGAAAGAGGCAAGAGAAGTGCAGAAAGAGGCAAGAGAGTTGCAGAAACAGGAAATGGAGGTGCAGAAAGAGGGAACAGGGGTGCAGACAGAGGCAAGAGAGGTGCAGAAAGAGGGAAGAGAGGTGCAGAAAGAGGGAAGAGAGGTGCAGAAAGATGCAAGAGGGGGGCAGAAATTTGCAAGAGAGGTGCAGAAAGTACCAACAGAGGTGCAGAAAGAGGCACGAGGGGTGCAGAAAGAGGCAAGAGAAGTGCATAAAGAAGCAATCGCAGTGCAGAAAGAACCAACAGAGCTGCAGAAAGAGGCAAGAGGGGTGCAGAAAGAGGCAAGAGGGGTGCAGAAAGAGGCAAGAGAGGTGCAGAAAGAGCCAAGTGAGGTTCACAAAGAGGCAAGAAGGGTGCAGAAAGAGGCAAGAGAGGTGCAGAAAGAAGCAAGAGAGGTGCAGAAAGAAGCAAAGGAAGTACAGAAACAGGCAACAGAGGTGCAGAAAGAGGCAAGAGGCAGTGCAGAAAGAGGCAAGGGAGTTGCAGAAACAGGCAAGAGAGGTGCAGAAAGAGGGAACAGGGATGCAGAAAGAGGACAGAGAGGTGCAGAAAGAGGCAAGAGGGGTGCAGAAAGTTGCAAGAGAGGTGCAGAAAGAAGCAAAAGCAGTGCAGAAAGAGACCAACAGAGGTGCAGAAAGAGGCAAGAGAGGTGCAGAAAGAGACAAGAGAAGTGCAGAGAGAAGCAAAAGAGGTGCAGAAAGAGGCAAGAGAGGTGCACAAAGAGGCAAGAGAATTACAGAAACAGGCAAAAGAGGTGCAGAAAGAGGCAAGAGAGGTGCAGAAAGAGGCAAGAGAGGTGCAGAAAGAGGCAAAGAGCAGTGCAGAAAGAACCAACAGAGGTGCAGAAAGAGGCAAGAGAGGTGCAGAAAGAGGCAAGAGAAGTGCAGAGAGAAGCAAAAGAGGTGCAGAAAGAGGCAAGAGGGGTGCAGGAAGAGGGGTGCAGAAAGAGGCAAGAGGGGTGCAGAAAGAAGCAAGAGCGGTACAGAAAGAAGCAACAGAGTGCAGAAAGAGGCAAGAGAAGTGCAGAAAGAGGCAAGAGAGGTGCAGAAAGAGGCAAGAGAGGTGCAGAAAGAGATAAGAGGGGTGCAGAAAGAGGCAAGCGAAGTGCAGAAAGAAGCAACAGAGTTGCAGAAAGAGGCAAGAGAGGTGCAGAAAGACGCAAGAGAAGTTGCAGAAAGAGGCTATAGAGATGCATACAGAGGCAAAACAGGTGCAGAAAGAGGGAAGAGGGGTATAGAAAGACGGAAGAGGGGTGCTGAAATTTGCAAGAGAGGTGCAGAAAGAAGCAAAGGAAGTACAGAAACAAGCAACAGAGGTGTAGAAAGAGGCAAGAGGCGTGCAGAATGAGGCAAGAGAGTTGCAGAAACAAGCAAAAGAGGTGCAGAAAGAGGGAACAGGGATGCAGACAGAGGACAGAGAGGTGCAGAAAGAGGCAAGAGGGGCACAGAAATTTGCAAGAGAGGTGCAGAAAGAAGCAAAAGCAGTGCAGAAAGAACCAACAGAGGTGCAGAAAGAGGCAAGAGGGGTGCAGAAAGAGACAAGAGAAGTGCAGAGAGAAGCAAAAGAGGTGCAGGAAGAGGCAAGAGGGGTGCACAAAGAGGCAAAGGAATTACAGACACAGGCAAAAGAGGTGCAGAAAGAGGGAACAGGGGTGCAGACAGAGGCAAGAGAGGTGCAGAAAGAGGCAAAGGCAGTGCAGAAAGAACCAACAGAGGTGCAGAAAGAGGCAAGAGGGGTGCAGAAAGAGACAAGAGAAGTGCAGAGAGAAGCAAAAGAGGTGCAGGAAGAGGCAAGAGGGGTGCCGGAAGAGGGGTGCAGAAAGAGGCAAGAGGGGTGCAGAAAGAAGCAAGAGCGGTACAAAAAGAAGCAACAGGTGCAGAAAGAGGCAAGAGAAGTGCAGAAAGAGGCAAGAGAGGTGCAGAAAGAGGCAAGAGAGGTGCCGAAAGAGATAAGAGGGGTGCAGAAAGAGGCAAGCGAAGTACAGAAAGAAGCAAGAGTTGCAGGAGGCAAGAGAACTGCAGAAAGACGCAAGAGAGTTGCAGAAAGAGGTTATAGAGATGCATACAGAGGCAAAACAGGTGCAGAAAGAGGGAAGAGGGGTATAGAAAGACGGAAGAGGGGTGCTGAAATTTGCAAGAGGTGCAGAAAGAAGCAAAGGAAGTACAGAAACAAGCAACAGAGGTGTAGAAAGAGGCAAGAGGCGTGCAGAATGAGGTAAGAGTTGCAGAAACAGGCAAAAGAGGTGCAGAAAGAGGGAACAGGGATGCAGACAGAGGACAGAGAGGTGCAGAAAGAGGCAAGAGGGGCACAGAAATTTGCAAGAGAGGTGCAGAAAGAAGCAAAGGCAGTGCAGAAAGAACCAACAGAGGTGCAGAAAGAGGCAAGAGGGGTGCAGAAAGAGACAAGAGAAGTGCAGAGAGAAGCAAAAGAGGTGCAGGAAGAGGCAAGAGGGGTGCCGGAAGAGGGGTGCAGAAAGAGGCAAGAGGGGTGCAGAAAGAAGCAAGAGCGGTACAAAAAGAAGCAAGAGAAGTGCAGATTGAAGCAACAGGGGTGCAGAAACAGGCAAGAGAAGTACAGAAAGAAGCAACAGGTGCAGAAAGAGGCAAGAGAAGTGCAGAAAGAGGCAAGAGAGGTGCAGAAAGAGGCAAGAGAGGTGCCGAAAGAGATAAAAGGGGTGCAGAAAGAGGCAAGCGAAGTACAGAAAGAAGCAACAGAGATGCAGAAGGAGGCAAGAAAACTGCAGAAAGACGCAAGAGAGTTGCAGAAAGAGGGAATAGAGATGCATACAGAGGCAAAACAGGTGCAGAAAGAGGGAAGAGGGGTATAGAAAGACGGAAGAGGGGTGCTGAAATTTGCAAGAGAGGTGCAGAAAGAAGAAAGAGCAGTACAGAAAGAACCAACAGAGGTGCAGAAAAAGGCAAGAGGGGTGCAGAAAGAGGCAAGAGAAGTACAGAAATGAGCAAAAGCAGTGCAGAAAGAGGCAAAAGAACTGCAGAATGAGGCAAGAGGTACGGAAAGAGGCAACAGAGGTGCGGAAAGAGGTAAGAGGGGTGCAGAAAGGCAAGAGAGGTGCATAAAGAGGGAAGACGAGTGCAGAAAGAGGCAACAGGTATTCAGAAAGAAGCAAGAGAGGTACAGAAAGAAGCAAGGGAAGTGCAGAAAGAAGCAACAGAGGTGCAGAAAGAGGCCAGAGAGGTGCAGAAAGAGGCAAGAGAGGTGCAAAAAGAAGGAAGAGGGGCGCAGAAAGAGGCAAGAGGGGTACAGAAAGAAGCAAGAGAGATACAGAAAGAAGCAAGAGAAGTGTAGAAAGAAGCAACAGGGTGCAGAAAGAGGCTAGAGGGGTGCAGAAAGAGGCAGGATGTGAGAAGTTGGCCTGGTATATGCTGTTCACTAATTAAAGTGGACACCTTGCACCAGAACAATTCGACTCTTATGGTTGGTAGGTTTAAGACAACCTTTATAGAAAGCTATCCTAGTGGTAGCTGTGGAGAGCAGCCTTCAGGCTAAGTCTTGGAGGAATGTAAAGCAGCTTGTTTTACCACACAATCTCTTCAATCACCAAATGAAAAGACCCCACACAGGTATATATATCAAATATATATGTATTTATTAATAAACAACTCTCTACTAATCTCTTTATGAGATTAGAAGTCAGGAACATATGTACAAATCAAATGTTATCAAAATAAGTTAGCACAATCAAAAATCACAATCTCAGTTTGGCTAGACCTAGGTCTAGAGCAGTTAGAATCGAGGGACCCCCAAGAACCACCCCAGGTAGTTGTAGGAGACCCACAGGGGACGGACGCGGTGTCCTGGCACCGGTGCGAGTCCTGTGCGAGTCTATGCGAACAGACTCGATTGAGATTTCAATGTTGAAGGTCCCTTGCGTGTTCGAGGCGAACACACCGATCGGTCCTTGTACGAGTCGAAGGACGCGGTTACAGATAGAGTTGCAAGGGAGATGGACGCGCTGTGTCTAACACAGACGCGAACCTTGTACGAGTTAGCGCAATTGTCGCACTTAGAAAAAAAGAGTTTTAGGGCACTTCTAGGGTAGCTACAAGCAAGCCACTTACAGGGTAAGTAGTTCTAGGGCCCACACCCACGGGAGCACCGTAATGCTAAAGTTAACTCACCCAGGGGAGCCGGGTGCATAGGTGTCCTTTGGTGTCGGGTCGCGGCGTCGTTTTCAATGGGAGCTAGTGAAGACTTGCTGCTTGCGGCGACAGAAGAAGTGTCCGTTGGAATCCAAGCCTGGATTCGGAAGGAGGAAGACCTGAAAGCAGAGGGGACAGTGTTCAAGGGCACTGGGCAGTGACCCGGGGCAAGGAAGATGAATGCCCACCGTCGTCGACAGATTCAGGTCGTTCACTGGTGTCTTGACTCTTCAACCACGAGGTCCAGGAGGCGTCGAGGACGGCCAGGAGCTGGATTCAGCGTGTCCCACAAAGTCTGCAGCTGACTGCGGTGTCGGCGACCCGACTGGAGCCAACAAGCCTTGGTAGCAGCAAGTCTCGTGGTTGAACGGAAAAGTCAATGGTGCAGACCAGCAAGGTCTGAGGAACTTACCCAGCGAGGGTAGGTCAGGGCAGGCCTGGAGCAACCAGGGGAGCCCCTTGGTTTCTTTGGAAAGTCTTCTGGGGACCCACAAGCCAGCTGGCAAGGGATCGCGAAGACGCCTCAGGAGGATTCACTCAACAGGGGCCCACGGTCACTCGGGACGGTGTAGGCCTCTGATTTTGGGAGGGATCTCTGCTGGAGGCTGGGACCACACGTGGTCCAAAGCACAAATTCGTAGAACGTCGTGGAAGGGGTTGCACTCGACAATAGTGCACGGTACCCAGGGGCTGCGGTTCCTCGTTGCTCGTGGGGTCCACTTGCCTCAGCTTCGCTGGGGACTCACGATGGCCTTGGAGGGGTCAGGAAATCCTCTTCCTGGGCTGCAGCGACTTTGGGCTCCGGCGGGAGCGGCGTAGTTTGCGACCGTCGTTGTCGTTTTTGGTGCCTGCCAAGCAGGGGAGTCACTCCTTGACTCCAAGGGAGATTCTTCCGTCTTCCAAAGGTAGTGGAACGTCGAAGGTCCGGGATTCTTCTTGTAGAGCGTCGTCCAGGGGTATCTAGTTTGCACTGCACAGGTATCCCCTCTTATACTAAAAGAAAGGGAGGGACTAGCTCTATGACCCCACCTATGGGAGGGTCAGAGGAGTGGGTGGCTACACCCACTTCCCTTTGTCCAGTTTCGCGCCAGAGCAGGGGCAGGTAGCCCCTGAGCTGGTTTGAACTGGCATATGCACAGAGGAGCCTTCTGCTCCCCCAGTGCAGGACTTCAAAGCTCTCTAAGAGTGTACCCACCCGGCCCCAATACACTAAACCCTGTCTGGGAGGTGGTCACACCCCCTTGGGACAGGATATCTATTGTTGGGCTTCCTCCACTGCGAGTTTCGGTCATCAGCAGGAGGGCAGCCCAGTGTCTGTGACTGGTGGCATCCATTTTGTGATGCCAGGGCTCTGCAGGATTCTACCGCGTTTCCACAGTAGGTACATGTCTATCCCTCTAGAAGGGTGGAATGCTACCCCCGCCGCCAGAACTGGCCGGGGGGGGTAGTATTCCAAGATGTTTGACACCAAACACGACATGTTTTGATGCAGCCATTCCAAAGTTAGCATTCTACCACGAGGATATAATGCACTTAAGAGTATATGGTTTAACCGCATCCACAAACAGCACCAGAGAATGGACTCTGAGAGCTGCAGAGGGGCCCTGCTCAGGCAGAGGCACCCTCTCACATAGGAACCAAGCACCCTGCCCTCAGGATTGATAGGGCCTGCCTTAGGGGTGACTGATAGGTTTAAATGTGTGTGCAGAGGAGATATAGGAAACCTATATCTCAGTGAGGAGTGCTAGCACCACCTCACCCAGGCTGCAGTAGCAGGCCTGTGGTGTCAGATTTAGTCTGCTTCCCAGGGGTGGCATAATACATGCTGCAGCCCTGGTAGGCCTGTGAAGTACCTATGCCCTTGGCACCTAAGGTACCATATACTAGGGACTCATAAGGCACCACAGTATCCAATCACTAGTGCACCTAGAGTGCACTCCAAGTCATTTAGAGAGAACAGAGAGGCTGGGGCCCTGATTGGCAGGGACCCAGCCAGACTATAGCCAGAAACCAGTGTAAACATCAGAAAAAAAGTGGGGGCAACATAAGAGGCAGATCCTACTCTCCTACACAGGAGAAGTGTGGCAAGAGAGTTGCAGAAACAGGAAAAGGAGGTGCAGAAAGAGGGAACAGGGGTGCAGACTGAGGCAAGAGAGGTGCAGAAAGAGGGAAGAGGGGTGCAGAAAGATGCAAGAGGGGTTCAGAAATTTGCAAGAGAGGTGCAGAAATAAGCAAGAGCAGTGCAGAAAGAACCAACAGAGGTGCAGAAAGAGGCAAGAGGCGTGCAGAAAGAGACAAGAGAAGTGCAGAGAGAAGCTAAAGAGGTGCAGGAAGAGGCAAGAGGGGTGCACAAAGAGGCAAGGGAATTGCAGACACAGGCACAAGAGGTGCAGAAAGAAGGAACAGGGGTGCAGCCAGAGGCAAGAGAGGTGCATAAAGAGGGAAGAGGGGTGATAAAGAGGCAAGAGGCGGGCAGAAATGTGCAAGAGAGGTGCAGAAAGAACCAACAGAGGTGCAGAAAGAGGCAAGAGGGGTGCAGAAAGAGGGAAGAAGGGTGTAGAAAGAAGCAAGAGAGGTGCAGAAAGAAGGAAGAGAAGTGCAGAAACAAGCAACAGAGGTGCAGAAAGAGGCAAGAGGGGTGCAAAAAGAGGCAAGAGAAGTGCAGAAAGAGGCAAGAGAGTTGAAGAGAAAGGTGAAAGAGGTGTAGAAAGAGGGAAAAGGGGTGCAGACAGAAACGAGAGGTGCAGAAAGAGGCAAGAGGGGTGCATACATTTGCAAGAGGGGTGCAGACATTTGCAAGAGAGATGCAGAAAGAAGCAACAGCAGTGCAGAAACAACCAACAGAGGTGCAGAAAAGTGCAAGAGGGGTACAGAAAGAGGCAATAGAAGTGCAGAAAGAAGCAAAAGACGTGCAGAAAGAGGCAAGAGGGGTACATAAATAGGCAAGAGAGGTGCAGAAAGAGGCAAGAGAGGTGCAGAAATTTGCAAGAGGGGTGCAGAAAGAGACAAGAGAGGTGCAGAAAGAAGCAAGAGGGGTGCAGAAAGAGGCAAGAGGGGTGCAAGAGGGGTGCATAAAGAGGCAAGAGGGGTGCTGAAATTTGCAAGAGAGGTGCAGAAATAAGCAAGAGCAGTGCAGAAAGAACCAACAGAGGTACAGAACGAGGCAAGAGAACTGCAGAAAGAGGCAAGAGAGTTGCAAAAACAGGCAAGAGTTGTGCAGAAAGAGGGAAGAGAGGTGCAGAAAGAGGAAATAGAGGTGCAGAAACAGGCAAGAGAGGTACAGAAAGAGGGAACGGGGAACATGCAAGAGAGTTGCAGAAAGAGGAAAGATTGCTGCATAAAAAGACACGCGGGGTACAGAAAGAGGCAAGAGGGGTGCAGAGAGAAGCAACAGAGTTGCAGAAAGAGGCAAGAGAGGATGACCTTACCAGGTAGGTCGCTCCCCCGCCACACAGCTCCGCCTGTGGTGTCCTGCCCGCTGCTGCTGCTGGTAAGCTCGCCCCTCTGCTTGTGGCCTCGGTGCCCGTTTTCCGTCTGTTTCCCCTCGCTGCCCCCATTCTCCCTGTGTCCTTTTTTCTCTCTGTTTCCCTCGCTGCCCCATTGAATTGTGCCCATTTTGCCTTCTGTTTCCCTCGCTGCCCCCATTCTCCCTGTGTCCATTTTTCTTTCTGTTTCCCTCGCTGCCCCCATTGAATTGTGCCCATTTTGCCTTCTGTTTTCCTCGCTGCCCCCATTCTCACTGTGTCCTTTTTTCTCTCTGTATCCCTCGCTGCCCCATTGAATTGTGCCCATTTTGCCTTCTGTTTCCCTCGCTGCCCCCATTCTCCCTGTGTCCATTTTTCTTTCTGTTTCCTCGCTGTCCCCATTGAATTGTGCCCATTTTGCCTTCTGTTTCCCTCGCTGCCCCCATTCTCACTGTGTCCTTTTCTCTCTGTTTCCCTCGCTGCCCCCATTGAATTGTGCCCATTTTGCCTTCTGTTTCCCTCGCTGCCCCCATTCTCACTGTGTCCTTTTCTCTCTGTTTCCCTCGCTGCCCCCATTGAATTGTGCCCATTTTGCCTTCTGTTTCCTCGCTGCCCCCATTCTCACTGTGTCCTTTTTCTCTCTGTTTCCCTCGCTGCCCCCATTGAATTGTGCCCATTTTGCCTTCTGTTTCCCTCGCTGCCCCCATTCTCACTGTGTCCTTTTTCTCTCTGTTTCCCTCGCTGCCCCCATTGAATTGTGCCCATTTTGCCTTCTGTTTCCCTCGCTGCCCCCATTCTCACTGTGTCCTTTTTCTCTCTGTTTCCCTCGCTGCCCCATTGAATTGTGCCCATTTTGCCTTCTGTACCCTCGCTGCCTCTCTCCACTCCCCGCCGCTGCGTCCCCTGCGGCCCCGCCCCCTGACTGCCCATTCGCTGCCCCTGCCTCCCGCCTCCCAGCTGCTCCTCCTCCTCCCACCTCCCCATATATGGCGGCCGCTGCGCGGTGAGGAGAGCGACCCTTGACCTTATTAGGTAGGTCGCTCCCCTGCCACACAGCTCCGCCTGTGGTGTCCTGCCCGCTGCTGCTGCTGGTAAGCTCGCCCCTCTGCTTGTGGCCTCGGTGCCCGTTTTCCGTCTGTTTCCCCTCGCTGCCCCCATTCTCCCTGTGTCCATTTTTCTCTCTGTTTCCCTCGCTGCCCCCATTGAATTGTGCCCATTTTGCCTTCTGTTTCCCTCGCTGCCCCCATTCTCACTGTGTCCTTTTTCTCTCTGTTTCCCTCGCTGCCCCCATTGAATTGTGCCCATTTTGCCTTCTGTTTCCCTCGCTGCCCCCATTCTCACTGTGTCCTTTTTCTCTCTGTTTCCCTCGCTGCCCCCATTGAATTGTGCCCATTTTGCCTTCTGCTTCCCTCGCTGCCCCCATTCTCACTGTGTCCTTTTCTCTCTGTTTCCCTCGCTGCCCCCATTGAATTGTGCCCATTTTGCCTTCTGTTTCCCTCGCTGCCCCCATTCTCACTGTGTCCTTTTTCTCTCTGTTTCCCTCGCTGCCCCCATTGAATTGTGCCCATTTTGCCTTCTGTACCCCTCGCTGCCTCTCTCCACTCCCGCCGCTGCGTCCCCTGCGGCCCCGCCCCCTGACTGCCCATTCGCTGCCCCTGCCTCCCGCCTCCCAGATGCTCCTCCCTCCCACCTCCCTATATATGGCGGCCGCTGGCGCGCCAAAGGCGCGCATAAGGCAAGCCCGTCTGCGCCCGTCCGCGCCTGGACCGCGCCCAGCGCCAGACCCCCTGGGCCGTGCGCCCCCCGCACCAGTCTCGAGGACCGACGCCGATACGATGCCACCACACTCCACGCTCTCAACCCCGGACGGACGCACAACTGCTTCAAGGCCGCACCGAAACGCACCCATGGTCCCTTCACCTGCCGGAACTGCAGCTACACCAGCCTCAGAGCCACCGAGGCGACCGCCAAGAAGGACCTCAACCACCTCCGATGCATCCTACTGAACACCCGCTCCGCACGCAAACACGCCGTCGAGCTCTGGGACCTGCTCGACACATCATCACCAGACGTCGCCTTCCTGACAGAGACCTGGATGAACGACTCCTCCGCCCCCGACATCGCCATAGCCATCCCAGACGGCTATAAGATCACCCGCAGAGACCGCGTCAACGCAGTAGGAGGAGGAATCGCCATCGTCCACAAGAACACCATCAGGGTCTCGACCAGCACCGACAACACTCTCAGCACCGCCGAACACATGCACTTCCAGATCCACACGGACCCCAACACCACCCTTAGAGGCACCCTTGTCTACAGACCCCCTGGGCCCCGACCCCAGTTCAGTGACTCCATCGCCGACTTCATCAGCACGCACGCCCTGACCTCTACCGACTACATCCTCCTCGGAGACCTGAACTTTCACCTGGAGAACAACGACGACAGCAACTCCACCACCTTGATCGACAACCTCGCCAACCTCGGTCTGAGCCAGCTCGTCACAACACCGACCCATTCCGCCGGCCACACGCTTGACCCCATCTTCTCCTCAAGCTCCCACATCTCCTTCAGCCACACCACGGAACTCCTCTGGACCGACCACCGCTGCATCCATTTCACCTTCCAGAAACCCACCACACACCACCGCACCCAACAGATCCCACGCCGCTGCTGGAGCAAAGTCACCGAAGACCAACTACGGGCAACCCTCGCTCTCAGCCCTCCCTCCGACCCATCCAACACCGACGACGCTGCCTGTAACCTCAGACGATGGATGGACGACTGTGCCAACACCCTCGCCCCGCTGAAAAACTCACCTACAGTGACACCACCAAAAGAGCCAGCTGGTTCACCTCGGAACTCCTAGCTTCCAAGCGTACCTGCCGGAAACTAGAGAAGAAATGGCACAGTGATAAGACACCGGACAGCCACGCAGCCCACAAAGACGCCATCCGTAACCACCACCACCTCATCAAGTCCGCCAAGAGAATCTCCTTCAAAGACCGCCTCGACAACAACGCACACAACAGCAAGGAGCTTTTCAACATTGTGAAGGAACTCTCCAACCCCAGCTCCAACACCAACGACATCCCGCCGTCACAACCCCTGTGCGATTCCTCGCCACCTTATTCCACCGCAAGATCGCCGACATCCACGACAGCTTCAACACCCAGACAGCCCCAACTAAGATCGATGCACCAGACCCGCCGCACACCATCGACCACGACCCCCTGCCAGCCTGGGCCAGCGTGAACATCGAGGACACCATCAAGACCATGAGCACAATACACTCCGGCTCCCCGTCAGACCCTTTCCTGCACCACATCTTCAACAAAGCCAGCAGCTCCATCGCACCCCACCTGTGCAACATCATCAATCTCTCCTTCGAGACCGCGACCTTCCCAGAGAGCTGGAAACACGCAGAGATCAACGCCCTACTCAAAAACCCAAGGCGGACCCGAGAGACCTCAAGAATTTCCGGCCCATCTCCCTGCTTCCGTTCCCAGCCAAGGTCATCGAGAAGATCGTCAACAAACAGCTAACCCGATACCTCGAAGAAAACAGCATCCTGGACCCATCCCAATCGGGGTTCCGCAGCAACCACAGCACTGAGACTGCCCTCATCGCCGCCACCGACGACATCAGGATCCTGCTGGACAACGGTGAGACCGCAGCCCTCATCCTGCTGGACCTCTCCGCCGCCTTCGACACTGTCTGCCACCGCACTCTACGCGCACGCCTCCACGACGCAGGGATCCGAGACAAGGCCCTGGAATGGGCCACCTCCTTCCTCGCCGGCAGAACCCAGAGAGTCCGCCTCCCACCATTCCGATCCGAAGCCTCCGAGATCATCTGCGGCGTACCCCAGGGATCGTCCCTCAGCCCAACACTGTTCAACATCTACATGGCCCCGCTCGCACGCATCGCCAGACAGCACGACCTCAACATAATCTCCTACGCCGACGACACTCAACTGATCCTCTCCCTCACCAAGGCCGATTGGATGAAGATCAGCCGACTAAAACTGAACACGGAGAAGACAGAGGTCCTCATCCTTGGCTCCAACCCCTCAGCCTGGGACGACTCCTGGTGGCCAACGACGCTGGGAGCAGCCCCGACACCAACCGACCACGCACGCAACCTGGGAGTCATCCTCGACTCAACGCTCTCCATGGCCAAGCAAGTCAACGCAGTCTCATCCTCCTGCTTCAACACCCTCCGCATGCTTCGCAAGATCTACAGGTGGATCCCGACAGACACAAGAAGAACAGTCACCCAGGCCCTCGTCAGTAGCAGACTTGACTATGGGAACGCCCTCTACGCGGGAGCCCCGGCCAAGCTCATCAAGCGACTGCAACGCATACAAAACGCCTCCGCACGCCTGATCCTCGATGTACCACGCCACAGCCACATCACCCCCCACCTGAGGAACCTGCACTGGCTCCCCGTCGACAGGAGAATCTCCTTCAAACTCCTCATCCACGCACACAAGGCACTCCACAAGACTGGCCCAGCCTACCTCAACAGACGACTCCTCTTCTACGTCCCCAACCGCCAACTCCGCTCCGCCGACCTCTCCCTCGCCACCGTCCCTCGCATTCGAAGAACCACCACCGGCGGCAGATCCTTCTCCCACCTCACCGCCAAGACCTGGAACACCCTTCCACTAAGCCTACGACAGACCCAAGACCTGCTGACCTTCAGGAGGCTACTCAAGACCTGGTTGTTCGACCAGTAGCAGCACCCCCCCCTTTTTTTTCCCCAGCGCCTTGAAACCCTCGCGGGTAAGTAGTGCGCTTTACAAATTCTGTGATTGATTGATTGATTGATTGATGAAAGAGACAAGAGGGTTGCAGAAAGAAACGAGAGGTGCAGAAAAAAGCAAGAGAAGTGCAGAAAGAGGCAAGTGAGGTGCAGAAAAAGGTAAGAGAGGGGCAAAAAGATGCAAGTGAGGTGCAGAAACAGACGAGAGGTGCACAAAGAGGCAAGAGTAGTTCAGAAAGAAGCAACAGAGGTGCAGAAGGAGGCAAGAGAACTGCAGAAAGGCAAGAGAGTTGCAAAACAGGAAAGAGAGGTGCACAAAAAGGGAACGGGGTGCAAAAAGAGGCAAGAGAGGTGCAGAAAGAAGCAAGAGAGGTGCTGAAAGAAGCAAGAGAAGTGCAGAAACAAGCAACAGAGGTACAGAAAGAGGCAAGAGGGGTGCAGAAAGAGGCAAGAGAAGTGCAGAGAAAGGCAAAAGAGGTGCAGAAAGAGGAAAAAGGGGTGCATACATTTGCAAGAGGGGTGCAGAAATTTGCGAGATGCAGAAAGAAGCAAGAGCAGTGCAGAAAGAACTAACAGAGGTGCGGCAAGAGGGATGCAGAAAGGCAATAAAAGTGCAGAAAGAAGCAAAATACGTGCAGAAAGAGGCAAGAGAGGTGCAGAAAGAGGCAAGAAGGGTGCAGAAAGAGGCAAGAAGGGTGCAGAAATTTGCAAGAGATGTGCAGAAAGAAGCAAAAGCATTGCAGAAAGAACCAACAGAGGTGCAGAAAGAGGCAAGAAAAGTACAGAAAGAAGCAACAGAGGTGCAGAAAGAGGCAAGAGAAGTGCAGAAAGAGGCAAGAGAAGTGCAGAAATGAGCAAAAGCGGTGCAGAAAGAGGCAAAAGAACTGCAGAATGAGGCAAGAGGTACGGAAAGAGGCAAGAGAGGTGCAGGAAAAGGGAAGACGGGTGCAGAAAGGGGCAAGTGAGGTGCAAAAAGAAGCTAGAGAAGTGCAGAAAGAAGCAACAGAGGTGCGGAAAGAGGTAAGAGGGGTGCAGAAAGGCAAGAGAGGTGCATAAAGAGGGAAGACGAGTGCAGAAAGAGGCAACAGGAATTCAGTAAGAAGCAAGAGAGGTACAGAAAGAAGCAAGAGAAGTGCAGAAAGAAGCAACAGAGGTGCAGAAAGAGGCCAGAGAGGTGCAGAAAGAGGCAAGAGAGGTGCAAAAAGAAGGAAGAGGGGTGCAGAAAGAGGCAAGAGGGGTACAGAAAGAAGCAAAAGAGATACAGAAAGAAGCAAGAGAAGTGTAGAAAGAAGCAACAGGGTGCAGAAAGAGGCTAGAGGGGTGCAGAAAGAGGCAGGAGAAGTGTAGAAAGAGGCAAGAGAGTTGCAGAAACAGGGAACAGGGGTGCAGAAAGAGGGAACAGGGGTGCAGAAATTTGCAAGAGAGGTGCAGAAAGAAGCAAGAGCAGTGCAGAAAGAACCAACAGAGGTGCAGAAAGAGGCAAGAGGCGTGCAGAAAGAGACAAGAGAAGTGCAGAGAGAAGCTAAAGATGTGCAGGAAGAGGCAAGAGGGGTGCACAAGAGGCAAGGGAATTGCAGACACAGGCACAAGAGGTGCAGAAAGAAGGAACAGGGGTGCAGACAGAGGCAAGAGAGGTGCATAAAGAGGGAAGAGGGGTGATAAAGAGGCAAGAGGCGGGCAGAAATGTGCAAGAGAGGTGCAGAAAGAAGCAAGAGCAGTGCAGAAAGAACCAACAGAGGTGCATATAGAGGCAAGAGAAGTGCAGAAAGAGGCAAGAGAGTTGAAGAGAAAGGCAAAAGAGGTGTAGAAAGAGGGAAAAGGGGTGCAGACAGAAACAAGAGAGGTGCAGAAAGAGGCAAGAGGGGTGCATACATTTGCAAGAGGGGTGCAGACATTTGCAAGAGAGATGCAGAAAGAAGCAACAGCAGTGCAGAAAGAACCAACAGAGGTGCAGAAAAGTGCAAGAGGGGTACATAAATAGGCAAGAGAGGTGCAGAAAGAGGCAAGAGGGGTGCAGAAATTTGCAAGAGGGGTGCAGAAAGAGACAAGAGAGGTGCAGAAAGAAGCAAGAGGGGGGCAGAAAGAGGCAAGAGAGGTGCAGAAAGAAGCAAGAGAGGTGCAGGAAGAAGCAAGAGAAGTGCAGAAAGAAACAACAGAGGTGTAGAAAGAGGCAAGAGGGGTGCAAGAGGGGTGCAGAAAGAGGCAAGAGAGGTGCAGAAAGAAGCAAGAGAGGTGCAGAAATAAGCAAGAGCAGTGCAGAAAGAACCAACAGAGGTACAGAACGAGGCAAGAGAACTGCAGAAAGAGGCAAGAGAGTTGCAAAAACAGGCACGAGTTGTGCAGAAAGAGGAAAGAGAGGTGCAGAAACAGGCAAGAGAGGTACAGAAAGAGGGAACAAGGTGCAGAAACATGCATGAGAGTTGCAGAAAGAGGAAAGATTGCTGCATAAAAAGACACACGGGGTACAGAAAGAGGCAAGAGGGGTGCAGAGAGAAGCAACAGAGGTGCAGAAAGAGGCAAGAGAGGATGAAATAGACAAGAGGGTTGCAGAAAGAAACAAGAGAGGTGCAGAAAAAAGCAAGAGAAGTGCAGAAAGAGGCAAGTGAGGTGCAGAAAAAGGCAAGAGAGGTGCAAAAAGATGCAAGTGAGGTGCACAAACAGACAAGAGAGGTGCACAAAGAGGCATGAGTAGTTCAGAAAGAAGCAACAGAAGTGCAGAAGGAGGCAAGAGAACTGCAGAAAGAGGCAAGAAAGTTGCAAAACAGGCAAGAGAGGTGCACAAAAAGGGAACGGGGTGCAAAAAGAGGCAAGAGAGGTGCAGAAAGAAGCAAGAGAGGTGCTGAAAGAAGCAAGAGAAGTGCAGAAACAAGCAACAGAGGTACAGAAAGAGGCAAGAGGGGTGCAGAAAGGTAATAAAAGTGCAGAAAGAAGCAAAATACGTGCAGAAAGAGGCAAGAGGGGTACAGAAAGATGCAAGAGAGGTGCAGAAAGAGGCAAGAAGGGTGCAGAAAGAGGCAAGAAGGGTGCAGAAATTTGTAAGAGATGTGCAGAAAGAAGCAAAAGCATTGCAGAAAGAACCAACAGAGGTGCAGAAAGAGGCACGAGAAGTACAGAAAGAAGCAACAGAGGTGCAGAAAGAGGCAAGAGAAGTACAGAAAGAGGCAAGAGAGGTGCAGAAAGAGGCAAGAGAGGTGCAGAAAGAGGCAAGAGAGGTGCCAAAAGAGGGAAGAGGGGTGCAGAAAGAGGCAAGATGGGTACAGAAAGAAGCAAGAGTGGTACAAAAAGAAGCAAGAGAAGTGCAGAATGAAGCAACAGGGGTACGGCAAGAGGGGTGGAGAAAGAGGCAAGAGAAGTACAGAAAGAAGCAACAGAGGTGAAAAGGAGGCAAGAGAACTGCAGAAAGATGCAAGAGAGATGCCGAAACAGGCAAAAGAGGTGCAGAAAGAGGGAACAGGGGTGCAGACAGAGGCAAAAGAGGTGTAGAAAGAGGGAAGAGGGGTACAGAAAGACGAAAGAGGGGTGCTGAAATTTGCAAGAGAGGTGCAGAAAGAAGCATGAGTAGTGCAGAAAGAACCAACAGAGGTGCAGAAAAAGGCAAGAGGGGTGCAGAAAGAGCCAAGAGAAGTACAGAAATGAGCAAAAGAGGTGCAGAAAGAGGAAAGAGAACTGCAGATAGAGAGGCAAGAGAGGTACGGAAACAGGCAAGAGAGGTGCAGAAAGAAGCAAGAGAAGTGCAGAAAGAAGCAACAGAGGTGCATAACGAAGCAAGAGAGGTGCAGAAAGAGTCAAGAGAGGTGGAGAAAGAAGCAAGAGAGGTGCAGGAAGAAGCAAGAGAAGTGCAGAAACAAGAAACAGGGGTGCAGAAAGAGGCAAGAGGGGTGCAGAAAGAGGCAAGAGGGGTGCTGAAATTGGCAAGAGTTGCAGAAATAAGCAAGAGCAGTGCAGAAAGTACCAACAGAGGTACAGAATGAGGCAAGAGAACTGCAGAAAGAGGCAAGAGAGTTGCAAAAACAGGCACAAAATATGCAGAAAGAGGGCACAGGGTGCAGAAAGAGTAAAGAGAGGTGCAGAACGAGGGAAGAGAGTTGTAGAAACAGGCAAGAGAGGTACAGAAAGAAGGAACAGGGTGCAGAAAGATGCAAGAGAGTTGCAGAAAGAGGGACGATGGGTGCAGAAAGAGGGCACGAGGGGTACAGAAAGAGGCAAGAGGGGTGCAGAAGGAAGCAAGAGAGGTGCAAAAAGATGCAAGTGAGGTGCGGAAACAGACAAGAGAGGTGCACAAAGGCAAGAGAAGTTCAGAAAGAAGCAGCAGAGGAGCAGAAGGAGGCAAGAGAACTGCAGAAAGAGGCAAGAGAGTTGCAGAAACAGGCAAGAGAGGTGCACAAAAAGGGAACGGGTGCAAAAAGAGGCAAGAGAGGTGCAGAAAGAGGGAAGATGGGTGCAGAAAGAGGGAAGAGGGGTGCAGAAAGAGGCAAGAGGGGTGCAGAAAGAGGCAAGAGGGGTGCAGAAAGAGGCAAGAGAAGTGCAGAAAGAAGCAACAGAGGTGCAGAAAGAGACAAGAGAAGTGCAGAAAAAGGCAAGAGATGTGCAGAAAGAGGCAAGAGAGGTACAGAAAGAGGCAAGAGAGGTGCCGGAAGAGTGGTGCAGACAGAAGCAAGAGAGGTGGAGAAAGAGGCAAGAGGGGTGCATACATTTGCAAGAGGGGTGCAGAAATTTGCAAGAGAGGTGCAGAAAGAAGCAAGAGCAGTGGAGAAAGAACCAACAGAGGGGCAGAAACAAGCAAGAGGGGTGCAGAAAGAGGCAAGAGGGGTGCAGAAAGAGGCAAGAGGGGTGCAGAAATTTGCAAGAGATGTGCATAAAGAAGCAAAAGCAGTGCAGAAAGAACCAACAGAGGTGCAGAAAGAACCAACAGAGGTGCAGAAAGAGGAAAGAGGGGTTCAGAAAGAGACAAGAGAAGTACAGAAAGAAGCAACTGAGGTGCAGAAAGAGGCAAGAGAAGTGCAGAAAAAGGCAAGAGATGTGCAGAAAGAGGCAAGAGAGGTACAGAAAGAGGCAAGAGAGGTGCCGAAAGAGGGGTGCAGAAAGAGGCAAGAGGGGTGCAGAAAGAAGCAAGAGCAGTACAAAAAGAAGCAAGAGAAGTGCAGAATGAAGCAACAGGGGTGCAGAAAGAGGCAAGTGGGGTGCAGAAAGAGGCAAGAGAAGTACAGAAAGAAGCAACAGAGGTGCAGAATTAGGCAGGAGAACTGCAGAAAGATGCAAGAGAGTTGCAGAAACAGGCAAAAGAGGTACAGAAAGAGGGAACAGGGGTGCAGACAGAGGCAAAAGAGGTGCAGAAAGAGGGAAGAGGGGTACAGAAAGACGGAAGAGGGGTGCTGAAATTTGCAAGAGAGGTGCAGAAAGAAGCATGAGCAGTGCAGAAAGAACCAACAGAGGTGCAGAAAGAGGCAAGAGGGGTGCAGAAAGAGGCAAGAGAGGTGCAGAAAGAAGCAAGAGAGGTGCAGAAATAAGCAAGAGCAGTGCAGAAAGAACCAACAGAGGTACAGAACGAGGCAAGAGAACTGCAGAAAGAGGCAAGAGAGTTGCAAAAACAGGCACGAGTTGTGCAGAAAGAGGAAAGAGAGGTGCAGAAACAGGCAAGAGAGGTACAGAAAGAGGGAACGGGGTGCAGAAACATGCATGAGAGTTGCAGAAAGAAGAAAGATTGCTGCATAAAAAGACACACGGGGTACAGAAAGAGGCAAGAGGGGTGCAGAGAGAAGCAACAGAGGTGCAGAAAGAGGCAAGAGAGGATGAAAGAGACAAGAGGGTTGCAGAAAGAAACAAGAGAGGTGCAGAAAAAAGCAAGAGAAGTGCAGAAAGAGGCAAGTGAGGTGCAGAAAAAGGCAAGAGAGGTGCAAAAAGATGCAAGTGAGGTGCACAAACAGACAAGAGAGGTGCACAAAGAGGCATGAGTAGTTCAGAAAGAAGCAACAGAAGTGCAGAAGGAGGCAAGAGAACTGCAGAAAGAGGCAAGAAAGTTGCAAAACAGGCAAGAGAGGTGCACAAAAAGGGAACAAGGTGCAAAAAGAGGCAAGAGAGGTGCAGAAAGAAGCAAGAGAGGTGCTGAAAGAAGCAAGAGAAGTGCAGAAACAAGCAACAGAGGTACAGAAAGAGGCAAGAGGGGTGCAGAAAGAGGCAAGAGAAGTGCAGGGAAAGGTAAAAGAGGTGCAGAAAGAGGAAAAAGGGGTGCAGTCAGAAGCAAGAGATGTGCAGAAAGAGGCAAGAGGGGTGCATACATTTGCAAGAGGGGTGCAGAAATTTGCGAGATGCAGAAAGAAGCAAGAGCAGTGCAGAAAGAACTAACAGAGGTGCGGCAAGAGGGGTGCAGAAAGGTAATAAAAGTGCAGAAAGAAGCAAAATACGTGCAGAAAGAGGCAAGAGGGGTACAGAAAGATGCAAGAGAGGTGCAGAAAGAGGCAAGAAGGGTGCAGAAAGAGGCAAGAAGGGTGCAGAAATTTGTAAGAGATGTGCAGAAAGAAGCAAAAGCATTGCAGAAAGAACCAACAGAGGTGCAGAAAGAGGCACGAGAAGTACAGAAAGAAGCAACAGAGGTGCAGAAAGAGGCAAGAGAAGTACGGCAAGAGAAGTGCAGAAAGAGGCAAGAGAGGTGCAGAAAGAGGCAAGAGAGGTGCAGAAAGAGGCAAGAGAGGTGCCAAAAGAGGGAAGAGGGGTGCAGAAAGAGGCAAGATGGGTACAGATAGAAGCAAGAGTGGTACAAAAAGAAGCAAGAGAAGTGCAGAATGAAGCAACAGGGGTGCGGCAAGAGGGGTGGAGAAAGAGGCAAGAGAAGTACAGAAAGAAGCAACAGAGGTGAAAAGGAGGCAAGAGAACTGCAGAAAGATGCAAGAGAGATGCCGAAACAGGCAAAAGAGGTGCAGAAAGAGGGAACAGGGGTGCAGACAGAGGCAAAAGAGGTGTAGAAAGAGGGAAGAGGGGTACAGAAAGACGAAAGAGGGGTGCTGAAATTTGCAAGAGAGGTGCAGAAAGAAGCATGAGTAGTGCAGAAAGAACCAACAGAGGTGCAGAAAAAGGCAAGAGGGGTGCAGAAAGAGCCAAGAGAAGTACAGAAATGAGCAAAAGAGGTGCAGAAAGAGGAAAGAGAACTGCAGATAGAGAGGCAAGAGAGGTACGGAAACAGGCAAGAGAGGTGCAGAAAGAAGCAAGAGAAGTGCAGAAAGAAGCAACAGAGGTGCATAACGAAGCAAGAGAGGTGCAGAAAGAGTCAAGAGAGGTGGAGAAAGAAGCAAGAGAGGTGCAGGAAGAAGCAAGAGAAGTGCAGAAACAAGAAACAAGGGTGCAGAAAGAGGCAAGAGGGGTGCAGAAAGAGGCAAGAGGGGTGCTGAAATTGGCAAGAGTTGCAGAAATAAGCAAGAGCAGTGCAGAAAGTACCAACAGAGGTACAGAATGAGGCAAGAGAACTGCAGAAAGAGGCAAGAGAGTTGCAAAAACAGGCACAAAATATGCAGAAAGAGGGCACAGGGGTGCAGAAAGAGTAAAGAGAGGTGCAGAACGAGGGAAGAGAGTTGTAGAAACAGGCAAGAGAGGTACAGAAAGAAGGAACAGGGGTGCAGAAAGATGCAAGAGAGTTGCAGAAAGAGGGACGATGGGTGCAGAAAGAGGCACGAGGGGTACAGAAAGAGGCAAGAGGGGTGCAGAAGGAAGCAAGAGAGGTGCAAAAAGATGCAAGTGAGGTGCGGAAACAGACAAGAGAGGTGCACAAAGGCAAGAGAAGTTCAGAAAGAAGCAGCAGAGGAGCAGAAGGAGGCAAGAGAACTGCAGAAAGAGGCAAGAGAGTTGCAGAAACAGGCAAGAGAGGTGCACAAAAAGGGAACGGGTGCAAAAAGAGGCAAGAGAGGTGCAGAAAGAGGGAAGATGGGTGCAGAAAGAGGGAAGAGGGGTGCAGAAAGAGGCAAGAGGGGTGCAGAAAGAGGCAAGAGGGGTGCAGAAAGAGGCAAGAGAAGTGCAGAAAGAAGCAACAGAGGTGCAGAAAGAGACAAGAGAAGTGCAGAAAAAGGCAAGAGATGTGCAGAAAGAGGCAAGAGAGGTACAGAAAGAGGCAAGAGAGGTGCCGGAAGAGTGGTGCAGACAGAAGCAAGAGAGGTGGAGAAAGAGGCAAGAGGGGTGCATACATTTGCAAGAGGGGTGCAGAAATTTGCAAGAGAGATGCAGAAAGAAGCAAGAGCAGTGGAGAAAGAACCAACAGAGGGGCAGAAACAAGCAAGAGGGTGCAGAAAGAGGCAAGAGGGGTGCAGAAAGAGGCAAGAGGGGTGCAGAAATTTGCAAGAGATGTGCATAAAGAAGCAAAAGCAGTGCAGAAAGAACCAACAGAGGTGCAGAAAGAACCAACAGAGGTGCAGAAAGAGGAAAGAGGGGTTCAGAAAGAGACAAGAGAAGTACAGAAAGAAGCAACTGAGGTGCAGAAAGAGGCAAGAGAAGTGCAGAAAAAGGCAAGAGATGTGCAGAAAGAGGCAAGAGAGGTACAGAAAGAGGCAAGAGAGGTGCCGAAAGAGGGGTGCAGAAAGAGGCAAGAGGGGTGCAGAAAGAAGCAAGAGCAGTACAAAAAGAAGCAAGAGAAGTGCAGAATGAAGCAACAGGGGTGCAGAAAGAGGCAAGTGGGGTGCAGAAAGAGGCAAGAGAAGTACAGAAAGAAGCAACAGAGGTGCAGAATTAGGCAGGAGAACTGCAGAAAGATGCAAGAGAGTTGAAGAAACAGGCAAAAGAGGTACAGAAAGAGGGAACAGGGGTGCAGACAGAGGCAAAAGAGGTGCAGAAAGAGGGAAGAGGGGTACAGAAAGACGGAAGAGGGGTGCTGAAATTTGCAAGAGAGGTGCAGAAAGAAGCATGAGCAGTGCAGAAAGAACCAACAGAGGTGCAGAAAGAGGCAAGAGGGGTGCAGAAAGAGGCAAGAGAGGTGCAGAAAGAGGCAAGAGAGGTGCAGAAAGAGGCAAGAGGGGTGCAGAAAGAGGCAAGAGGGGTGCAGAAAGAGGCAAGAGATGTGCATAAAGCAAAAGCAGTGCAGAAAGAACCAACAGAGGTGCAGAAAGAACCAACAGAGGTGCAGAAAGAGGAAAGAGGGGTTCAGAAAGAGACAAGAGAAGTACAGAAAGAAGCAACTGAGGTGCAGAAAGAGGCAAGAGAAGTGCAGAAAAAGGCAAGAGATGTGCAGAAAGAGGCAAGAGAGGTACAGTAAGAGGCAAGAGAGGTGCCGGAAGAGGGGTGCAGAAAGAGGCAAGAGGGGTGCAGAAAGAAGCAAGAGCAGTACAAAAAGAAGCAAGAGAAGTGCAGAATGAAGCAACAGGGGTGCAGAAAGAGGCAAGTGGGGTGCAGAAAGAGGCAAGAGAAGTACAGAAAGAAGCAACAGAGGTGCAGAATTAGGCAAGAGAACTGCAGAAAGATGCAAGAGAGTTGCAGAAACAGGCAAAAGAGGTACAGAAAGAGGGAACAGGGGTGCAGACAGAGGCAAAAGAGGTGCAGAAAGAGGGAAGAGGGGTACAGAAAGACGGAAGAGGGGTGCTGAAATTTGCAAGAGAGGTGCAGAAAGAGGCAAGAGGGGTGCAGAAAGAGGCAATAGAAGTGCAGGAAGAAGCAAAAGACATGCAGAAAGAGGAAAGAGGGTACAGAAAGAGGCAAGAGAGGTGGAGAAAGAGGCAAGAGGGGTGCAGAAAGAGGTAAGAGCGGTGCAAAAATTTGCAAGAGATGTGCAGAAAGCAACAGCAGTGCAGAAAGAACTAACAGGTGCAGAAAGAGGCAAGAGGGGTGCAGAAAGAAGAAAGAGAAGTACAGAAAGAAGCAACAGAGGTGCAGAAAGAGGCAAGAGAAGTGATGAAAGAGACAACAGAGTTGCAGAAAGAAACAAGAGAGGTGCAGAAAAAAGCCAGAGAAGTGCAGAAAGAGGCAAGTGAGTTGCAGAAAAAGGCAAGAGGTGCAAAAAGATTCAAGTGAGGTGCAGAAATAGAGAAGAGAGGTGCACAAAGAGGCAAGAGAAGTTCAGAAAGAGGCAAGAGAGTTGCAGAAACGGGCAAGAGAGGTGCACAAAAAGGGAACGGGGTGCAAAAAGAGGCAAGAGAGGTGCAGAAAGAGGGAAGATGGTTGCGGGAATAGGGGTGCAGAAAGAGGCAAGAGGGGTGCAGAAAGAAGCAAGAGAGGTGCAGAAAGAGGCAAGAGAACTGCAGAAAGAGGCAAGAGAGTTGCAGAAACGGGCAAGAGAGGTGCACAAAAAGGGAACGGGGTGCAAAAAGAGGCAAGAGAGGTGCAGAAAGAGGGAAGATGGTTGCGGGAATAGGGGTGCAGAAAGAGGCAAGAGGGGTGCAGAAAGAAGCAAGAGAGGTGCAGAAAGAGGCAAGAGAGGTGCAGAAAGAAGCAAGAGAGGTGCAGGAAGAGGTAAGAGAGTTGCAGAGTGTGAGAAGTTGGCCTGGTATATGCTGTTCACTAATTAAAGTGGCCACCTTGCACCAGAACAATTCGACTCCTATGGTAGATAGGTTTAAGACAACCTTTATAGAAAGCTATCCTAGTGGTAGCTGTGGAGAGCAGCCTTCAGGCTAAGTCTTGAAGGAATGTAAAGCCGCTTGTTTTACCCCACAATCTCTTGAATCACCAAATGAAAAGACACCACACAGGTATATATATCAAATATATATGTATTTATTAATAAACAACTCTCTACTAATCTCTTTATGAGATTAGAAGTCAGGAACATATGTACAAGTCAAATGTTATCAAAATAAGTTTAGCACAATCGAATATCACAATCTTAGTGTGGCTAGACCTAGGTCTAGGGCATCTAGAATCGAGGGACCCCCAAGAACCACCACAGGTAGTTGTAGGAGACCCACAGGGGACGGACGCGGTGTCCTGGCACCGGTGCGAGTCCTGTACGAGTCTATGCAAACAGACGCGATTGAGATTTCAATGTTAAAGGTCCCTTGCGTGTTCGAGGCGAACACACCAATCGGTCCTTGTACGAGTCGAAGGACGCAGTTACAGATTGAGTTGCAAGGGAGTTGGACGCGGTGTGTCTAACACAGACGCGAACCATGTACGAGCCAGCGCGATAGTCGCACTTGGAAAGTAAGAGATTTAGGGCACTTCTAGGGTAGCTACAAGCAAGTCACTTACAGGGTAAGTAGTTCTAGGGCCCACACTCACAGGAGCACCGTAGTGCTGAAGTTACCTCACCCAGGGGAGCCGGGTGCATAGGTGTTCTTTGGTGTCGGGTCGCGGCGTCGTTTTCAATGGGAGCCAGTGAAGACTTGCTGCTTGCGGCGACAAGAGAAGTGTCCGGAGGAATCCAAGCCTGGATTCAGAAGATGGAAGACCTAAAAGCAGAGGGGACAGTGTTCAAAGTCACTTGGCAGTGACTCGGGGCAAGGAAGATGGATGCCCACCTTCGTCGCAAGAGTCAGGTCGTTCACGGGTGCCTTGACTCTTCAGCCACGAGGTCCAGGAGGCGTCGACGACAACCAGGAGCTGGATTCGGTGTGTCCCACGATGTCTGCAGATTACTGCGGTGTCGGCGACTCGATTGGAGCCAACAAGCCTTGGTAACAGCAAGTCTGGGGGAAAGTGTAAAAAGTCAATGGCGCAGACTAGCAAGGTCTGAGGGACTCACCCAGCGAGGGTAAGTCAGGGCAGGCCTGGAGCAACCAGGGGAGCCCTTTGATTCTGTAGGAAAGCCTTCTGGGGACCCACAAGCCGGCGGGCAAGGGATCGCGAAGACGCCTCGGGAGGATTCGCTCAACAGGGGCCCACGGTCACTCGGGATGTGGTAGGTCTCTGATCTTCGGAGGGATTCCTGCTGAAGGCTAGGACCACAAGTGGTCCAAAGCACAAGTTCGTAGAACGTTGTGAAGGGGTTGCACTCGACAATAGTGCACGGTACCCAGGGGTCGCGGTTCCTCGTCACTCTTGGGGTCCACTGGCCTCAGCTTCGCTGGGGACTCACGATGGCCTTTGAGAAGTCAGGAAATCCACTTCTTGGGCTGCAGGGACTTCGGACTCGGCGGGAGCGGCGTAGTTTGCGACCGTCGTTTGTAGTTTTTGGTGCCTGCCAAGCAGGGGAGTCACTCCTGACTCCAAGGGAGATTCTTCAGTCTTCCAAAGGTAGTGGAACGTCGAAGGTCCGGGATTCTTCTTGTAGAGCGTCGTCCAGGGGTATCTAGTTTGCAATGCACAGGTTCCCCCTCTTATACTAAACGAAAGGGAGGGACTAGCTCTATGACCCTACCTATGGGAGGGTCAGGGGAGTGGGTGGCTACACCCACTTCCCTATGTCCAGTTTCGTGCCAGAGCAGGGGCAGGTAGCCCCTGAGCCGGTTTGAACTGGGGTATGCACAGAGGAGCCTTCTGCTCCCCCAGTGCAGGACTTCAAAGCACTCTAAGAGTGCACCCACCCAGCCCCAATACACTAAACCCTGTCTGGGAGGTGGTCACACCCCCTTGGGACAGGATATCTATTGTTGGGCTTCCTCCACTGCGAGTGTTGGTCATCAGCAGGAGGGCAGCCCAGTGGCTGGTGACTGGTGGCATCCATTTTGTGATGCCAGGGCTCTGCAGGATTCTACCACGTTTCCACAGTAGGTACATGTCTATCCTCTAGAAGGGTGGAATGCTACTCCCGCCGCCAGAACTGGCGGGGGGTAGTATTCCAAGATGTTTGACACCAAACACGACATGTTTTGATGCAGCCATTCCAAAGTTAGCATTTTACCACGAGGATATAATGCACTTAAGAGTATATGGTTTAACCAGCATCCACAAACAGCACCAGAGAATGGACTCTGAGAGCTGCAGAGGGGCCCTGCTCAGGCAGAGGCACCCCCTCATATAGAAGCCAAGCACCCTGCCCTCAGGATTGATAGGGCCTGCCTTAGGGGTGACTGATAGGTTTATATGTGTGTGTAGGAGAGATATAGGGAACCTATATCTCAGTGAGGAGTGGTAGCACCACCCTCACCCAGGCTGCAGTAGCAGGCCTGTGGTGTCAGATTTAGTCTGCTTCCCAGGGGTGGCATAATACATGCTGCAGCCCCTGGTAGGCCTGTGAAGTACCTATGCCCTTAGTACCTAAGGTACCATATACTAGGGACTCATAAGGTACCACAGTATCCAATCACTAGTGCACCTAGAGTGCACTCCAAGTCGTTTAAAGAGAAAGCAGATAGGCTGGGGACCTGAATAGCAGGTTCCCAGCCAAACTAAGTCAAAAACCAACAAAACACCAGGAAAAAAGTGGGGGCAACCATGTAGTCAGATTCCACCTTCCTACACAGAGAAAGGCAAAGGAGGTGCAGAAAGAGGGAAAAGGGGTGCAGACAGAAGCAAGAGAGGTGCAGAAAGAGACAAGAGGGGTACATAAATTTGGAAGAGGGGTGCAGAAATTTGCAAGAGAGATGCAGAAAGAAGCAAGAGCAGTGCAGAAAGAACCAACAGTGGTGCAGAAAGAGGCAAGAGGGGTGCAGAAAGAGGCAAGAGGGGTGCAGAAAGAAGCAAAAGCAGTGCAGAAAGAAGCAAAAGCAGTGCAGAAAGAGACAAGAGGGGCACAGAAAGAGGCAAGAGGTGCAGAAAGAGGCAAGAGGTGCAGAAAGAGGCAAAAGGGGTGCAAAAATGTGCAAGATATGCGCAGAAAGAAGCAAAAGTAGTGCAGAAAGAACCAACAGAGGTGCAGAAAGAGGCAAGAGGGGTGCAGAAAGAGGCAAGAGAGGTGCCGAAAGAGGGAAGAGGGGTGCAGAAAGAGGCAAGAGGGGTGCAGAAAGAGGCAAGAGGGGTGCAGAAAGAGGCAAGAGGGGTGCAGAAAGAAGCAAGAGCGGAACAAAAAGAAGCAAGAGAAGTGCAGATTGAAGCAACAGGGGTGGAGAAACAGGCAAGAGAAGTACAGAAAGAAGCAACAGAGGTGCAGAAAGAGGCAAGAGAAGTGCAGAAAGAGGCAAGAGAGGTGCCGAAAGAAGCAAGAGCGGAACAAAAAGAAGCAAGAGAAGTGCAGATTGAAGCAACAGGGGTGGAGAAACAGGCAAGCGAAGTACAGAAAAAAGCAACAGAGTTGCAGAAGGAGGCAAGAGAACTGCAGAAAGACGCAAGAGAGTTGCAGAGAAAGGCTAAGGAGGTGCAGAAAGAAGGAAAAGGGGTGCAGACAGAAGCAAGAGAGGTGCAGAAAGAGACAAGAGGGGTACATAAATTTGCAAGAGGGGTGCAGAAATTTGCAAGAGAGATGCAGAAAGAAGCAAGAGCAGTGCAGAAAGAACCAACAGTGGTGCAGAAAGAGGCAAGAGGGGTGCAGAAAGAGGCAATAGAAGTGCAGAAAGAAGCAAAAGCAGTGCAGAAAGAGGCAAGAGGGGTACAGAAAGAGGCAAGAGAGGTGCAGAAAGAGGCAAAAGGGGTGCAAAAATGTGCAAGATATGCGCAGAAAGAATCAAAAGCAGTGCAGAAAGAACAAACAGAGGTGCAGAAAGAGGCAAGAGGGGTGCAGAAAGAGGCAAGAGAGGTGCCAAAAGAGGGAAGAGGGGTGTAGAAAGAGGCAAGAGGGGTGCAGAAAGAGGCAAGAGGGGTGCAAAAAGAAGCAAGAGAGGTGCAGAATAAAGCAAGAGAAGTGCAGAAACAAGCAATAGAGGTGCACAAAGAGGCAAGAGAGGTGCCGAAAGAGGCAAGAGGGGTGCAGAAAGAGGCAAGCGAAGTACAGAAAAAAGCAACAGAGTTGCAGAAGGAGGCAAGAGAACTGCAGAAAGACGCAAGAGAGTTGCAGAAAGAGGGAACATGGGTGCACACGGAGGCAAAACAGGTACAGAAAGAGGGAAGAGGGGTATAGAAAGACGGAAGAGGGGTGCTGAAATTTGCAAGAGAGGTGCAGAAAGAAGAAAGAGCAGTGCAGAAAGAACCAACAGAGGTGCAGAAAAAGGCAAGGGGGTGCAGAAAGAGGCAAGAGAAGTACAGAAATGAGCAAAAGCGGTGCAGAAAGAGGCAAAAGAACTGCAGAATGAGGCAAGAGAGGTACGGAAAGAGGCAAGAGAGGTGCAGGAAAAGGGAAGAAGGGTGCAGCAAGAGAGATACAGAAAGAAGCAAGAGAAGTGTAGAAAGAAGCAACAGGGTGCAGAAAGAGGCAGGAGAAGTATATAAAGAGGCAAGAGAGTTGCAGAAACAGGAAAAGGAGGTGCAGAAAGAGGGAACAGGGGTGCAGACAGAGGCAAGAGAGGTGCAGAAAGAGGGAAGAGGGGTGCAGAAAGAGACAAGAGGGGTCCAGAAATTTGCAAGAGAGGTGCAGAAAGAAGCAAGAGCAGTGCAGAAAGAACCAACAGAGGTGCAGAAAGAGGCAAGAGAAGTGCATAAAGAAGCAAGAGTAGTGCAGAAAGAACCAACAGAGGTGCAGAAAGAGGCAAGAGGGGTGCAGAAAGAGGCAAGAGAGGTGCAGAAAGAGGCAAGTGAGGTGCACAAAGAGGGGAGAAGGGTGCAGAAAGAGACAAGAAGGGAGTAGAAGGAAGCAAGAGAGGTGCAGAAAGAAGCGAAGGAAGTACAGAAACAAGCAACAGAGGTGTAGAAAGAGGCAAGAGGCATGCAGAAAGAGGCAAGGGAGTTGCAGATACAGGCAAAAGAGGTGTAGAAAGAGGGAACAGGGGTGCAGACAGAGGCAAGAGAGGTACAGAAAGAGGCAATAGGGGCACAAATTTGCCAGAGAGGTGCAGAAAGAAGCAAAAGCAGTGCAGAAAGAACCAACAGAGGTGCAGAAAGAGGCAAGAAGGGTACAGAAAGAGGCAAGGGAATTGCAGACACAGGCAAAAGAGGTGCAGAAAGAGGGAACAGGGGTGCAGACAAAGGCAAGAGAGGTGCAGAAAGGGAAGAGGGGTTGTAGGAGAGTAGGATCTGCCTCTTATGTTGCCCCCACATTTTTTCTGATGTTTACACTGGTTTCTGGATATAGTCTGGCTGGGTCCCTGCCAATCAGGGCTCCAGCCTCTCTGTTCTCTCTAAATGGCTTGGAGTGCACTCTAGGTGCATTAGTGATTGGATACTGTGGTACCTTATGAGTCCCTAGTATATGGTACCTTAGGTACCAAGGGCATAGGTACTTCACAGGCCTAGCAGGGGCTGAAGCATGTATTATGCCACCCCTGGGAAGCAGACTAAATCTGACACCACAGGCCTGCTACTGCAGCCTGGGTGAGGTGGTGCTAGCACCCCTCACTGAGATATAGGTTTCCTATATCTCTCCTGCACACACATTTAAACCTATCAGTCACCCCTAAGGCAGGCCCTATCAATCATGAGGGCAGGGTGCTTGGTTCCTATGTGAGAGGGTGCCTCTGCCTGAGCAGGGCCCTCTGCAGCTCTCAGAGTCCATTCTCTGGCGCTGTTTGTGGATGCGGTTAAACCATATACTCTTAAGTGCATTATATCCTCGTGGTAGAATGCTAACTTTGGAATGGCTGCATCAAAACATGTCGTGTTTGGTGTCAAACATCTTGGAATACTACTCCCCCGCCAGTTCTGGCGGCGGGGTAGCATTCCACCCTTCTAGAGGGATAGACATGTACCTACTGTGGAAACGCGGTAGAATCCTGCAGAGCCCTGTCATCACAAAATGGATACCACCAGTCACAGACACTGGGCTGCCCTCCTGCTGATGACCGAAACTCGCAGTGGAGGAAGCCCAACAATAGGTATCCTGTCACAGGAGGGTGTGACCATCTTCCAGACAGGGTTTAGTGTATTGGGGCTGGGTGGGTGCACTCTTAGAGTGCTTTGAAGTCCTGCACTGGGGGAGCAGAAGGCTCCTATGTGCATATGCCAGTTCAAACCAGCTCAGGGGCTACCTGCCCCTGCTCTGGCACGAAACTGGACAAAGGGAAGTGGGTGTAGCCACCCACTCCCTGACCCTCCCATAGGTGGGGTCATAGAGCTAGTCCCTCCCTTCTTTTAGTATAAGAGGGGGAACCCAGTGCATTGCAAACTAGATACCCCTGGACCACGCTCTACAAGAAGCATCCCGGACCTTCGACGTTCCACTACCTTTGGAAGACGGAAGAATCTCCCTTGGAGTCGAGGAGTGACTCCCCTGCTTGGCAGGCACCAAAAACGACAACGACGGTCGCAAACTACGCCGCTCCCGCCGGAGCCCGAAGTCCCTGCAGCCCAGGAAGAGGATTTCCTGACCCCTCCAAGGCCATCGTGAGTCCCCAGCGAAGCTGAGGCAAGTGGACCCCACGAGCAACGAGGAACCGCAGCCCCTGGGTACCGTGCACTGTTGTCGAGTGCAACCCCTTCACGACGTTCTACGAACTTGTGCTTTGGACCACGTGTGGTCCCACCTTCCAGCAGAGATCCCTCCCAAAATCAGAGGCCTACACCGTCCCGAGTGACCGTGGGCCCCTGTTGAGTGAATCCTCCTGAGGAGTCTTTGCGATCCCTTGCCAGCCGGCTTGTGGGTCCCCAGAAGACTTTCCAAAGAAACCAAAGGGCTCCCCTGGTTGCTCCAGGCCTGCCCTGACCTACCCTCACTGGGTAAGTTCCTCAGACCTTGCTGGTCTGCACCATTGACTTTTCCGTTCCACCACGAGACTTGCTGCTACCAAGGCTTGTTGGCTCCAATCGGGTCGCCGACACCGCAGTCAGCTGCAGACTTCGTGGGACACGCTGAATCCAGCTCCTGGCCGTGTTTGACGCCTCCTGAACCTCGTGGGTGAAGAGTCAAGACCCCAGCGAACGACCTGAATCTGTCGACGACGGTGGGCATTCATCTTCCTTGCCCCGGGTCACTGCCAAGTGCCCTTGAACACTGTCCCCTCTGCTTTCAGGTCTTCCTCCTTCCGAATCCAGGCTTGGATTCCAACGGACACTTCTTCTGTCGCCGCAAGCAGCAAGTCTTCACTGGCTCCCATTGAAAACGACGCTGCGACCCGACACCAAAGGACACCTATGCACCCGGCTCCCCTGGGTGAGGTAACTTTAGCATTACGGTGCTCCCGTGGGTGTGGGCCCTAGAACTACTAACCCTGTAAGTGGCTTGCTTGTAGCTACCCTAGAAGTGCCCTAAAACTCTTATTTTCTAAGTGCGACAATTGCGCTGACTCGTACAGGGTTCGCGTCTGTGTTAAACACAGCGCGACCATCTCCCTTGCAACTCTATCTGTAACCGCGTCCTTTGACTCGTACAAGGACCGATCGGTGTGTTCGCCTCGAACACGCAAGGGACCTTTAACATTGAAATCTCAATCGCGTCTGTTCGCATAGACTCGTACAGGACTCGCACCGGTGCCAGGACACCGCGTCCGTCCCCTGTGGGTCTCCTACAACTACCTGGGGTGGTTCTTGGGGGTCCCTCGATTCTGACTGCTCTAGACCTAGGTCTAGCCAAACTAAGATTGTGATATTTGATTGTGCTAACTTATTTTGATACCATTTGATTTGTACATATGTTCCTGACTTCTAATCTCATAGAGATTAGTAGAGAGTTGTTTATTAATAAATACATATATATTTGATATATATACCTGTGTGGTGTCTTTTCATTTGGTGATTCAAGAGATTGTGTGGTAAAACAAGCTGCTTTACATTCCTCCAAGACTTAGCCTGAAGGCTGCTCTCCACAGCTACCACTAGGATAGCTTTCTATAAAGGTTGTCTTAAACCTACCAACCATAAGAGTCGAATTGTTCTGGGTGCAAGGTGTCCACTTTAATTAGTGAACAGCATATACCAGGCCAACTTCTCACAGGGGTGATAACAGGGGTGCAGACAGAGGCAACAGAGGTGCAGAAAGAGGCAAGAGGCATGCAGAAAGAGGCAAGGGAGTTGCAGAAACAGGCAAAAGAGGTGCAGAAAGAGGGAACAGGGGTGCCGACAGAGGCAAGAGAGGTGTAAAAAGAGGCAAGAGGGGCACAGAAATTTGCAAGAGAGGTGCAGAAAGAGGCAAGAGAAGTGCAGAAAGAGGCAAGAGAGGTGCAGAAAGAGGCAAGAGAGGTGCCGAAAGAGGGAAGAGGGGTGCAGAAAGAAGCAAGACCGGTACAAAAAGAAACAAGAGAATTGCAGATTGAAGCAACAGGAGTGGAGAAACAGGCAAGAGAAGTACAGAAAGAAGCAACAGAGGTGCAGAAACAGGCAAGAGAAGTGCAGAAAGAGGCAAGAGAGGTGCCGAAAGAGGCAAGAGGGGTGCAGAAAGAGGCAAGCGAAGTACAGAAAAAAGCAACAGAGTTCCAGAAGGAGGCAAGAGAACTGCAGAAAGACGCAAGAGAGTTGCAGAAAGAGGGAACATGGGTGCACACAGAGGCAAAACAGGTGCAGGAAGAGGGGTATAGAAAGACGGAAAAGGGGTGCTGAAATTTGCAAGAGAGGTGCAGAAAGAAGAAAGAGCAGTGCAGAAAGAACCAACAGAGGTGCAGAAAAAGGCAAGAGGGGTGCAGAAAGAGGCAAGAAAAGTACAGAAATGAGCAGAAGCGGTGCAGAAAGAGGCAAAAGAACTGCAGAATGAGGCAAGAGAGGTACGGAAAGAGGCAAGAGAGGTGCAGGAAAAGGGAAGAAGGGTGCAGCAAGAGAGATTCAGAAATAAGCAAGAGAAGTGTAGAAAGAAGCAACAGGGGGCAGAAAGAGGCTAGAGGGGTGCAGAAAGAGGCAGGAGAAGTATATAAAGAGGCAAGAGAGTTGCAGAAACAGGAAAAGGAGGTGCAGAAAGAGGGAACAGGGGTGCAGACAGAGGCAAGAGAGGTGCAGAAAGAGGGAAGAGGGGTCCAGAAATTTGCAAGAGAGGTGCAGAAAGAAGCAAGAGCAGTGCAGAAAGAACCAACAGAGGTGCAGAAAGAGGCAAGAGAAGTGCATAAAGAAGCAAGAGCAGTGCAGAAAGAACCAACAGAGGTGCAGAAAGAGGCAAGAGAGGTGCAGAAAGAGGCAAGAGAGGTGCAGAAAGAGGCAAGTGAGGTGCACAAAGAGGGGAGAACGGTACAGAAAGAGACAAGAAGGGAGTAGAAGGAAGCAAGAGAGGTGCAGAAAGAAGCGAAGGAAGCACAGAAACAAGCAACAGAGGTGTAGAAAGAGGGAACAGGGGTGCAGACAGAGGCAAGAGAGGTACAGAAAGAGGCAATAGGCGCACATAAATTTGCCAGAGAGGTGCAGAAAGAAGCAAACGCAGTGCAGAAAGAACCAACAGAGGTGCAGAAAGAGGCAAGAGGGGTGCAGAAAGAGGCAAGGGAATTGCAGACACAGGCAAAAGAGGTGCAGAAAGAGGGAACGGGGGTGCAGACAAAGGCAAGAGAGGTGCAGAAAGGGAAGAGGGGTGATAACAGGGGTGCAGACAGAGGCAACAGAGGTGCAAAAAGAGGCAAGAGGGGCACAGAAATTTGCAAGAGAGGTGCAGAAAGAGGCAAGAGAAGTGCAGAAAGAGGCAAGAGAGGTGCAGAAAGAGGCAAGAGAGGTGCCGAAAGAGGGAAGAGGGGTGCAGAGAGAGGCAAGAGGGGTGCAGAGAGAGGCAAGAGGGGTGCAGAGAGAGGCAAGAGGGGTGCAGAAAGAAGCAAGAGCGGTACAAAAAGAAGCAAGAGAAGTGCAGATTGAAGCAACAGGGGTGCAGAAAGAGGCAAGAAAAGTACAGAAAGAAGCAACAGGGGTGCAGAAAGAGGCAAGAGAAGTGCAGAAAGAGGCAAGAGAGGTGCCGAAAGAGGCAAGAGGGGTGCAGAAAGAGGCAAGCGAAGTACAGAAAAAAGCAACAGAGTTGCAGGAGGCAAGAGAACTGCAGAAAGACGCAAGAGAGTTGCAGAAAGAGGGAACAGGGGTGCACACAGAGGCAAAACAGGTGCAGAAAGAGGGAAGAGGGGTATAGAAAGACGGTAGAGGGGTGCTGAAATTTGCAAGAGAGGTGCAGAAAGAAGAAAGAGCAGTGCAGAAAGAACCAACAGAGGTGCAGAAAAAGGCAAGAGGGGTGCAGAAAGAGGCAAGAGAAGTACAGAAATGAGCAAAAGCGGTGCAGAAAGAGGCAAAAGAACTGCAGAACGAGGCAAGAGAGGTACAGGAAAAGGGAAGAAGGGTGCAGCAAGAGAGATACAGAAAGAAGCAAGAGAAGTGTAGAAAGAAGCATCAGTGTGCAGAAAGAGGCTAGAGGGGCGCAGAAAGAGGCAGGAGAAGTGTAGAAAGAGGCAAGAGAGTTGCAGAAACAGGAAAAGGAGGTGCAGAAAGAGGGAACAGGGGTGCAGACAGAGGCAAGAGTGGTGCAGAAAGAGGGAAGAGGGATGCAGAAAGAGACAAGAGGCGTCCAGAAATTTGCGAGAGGTGCAGAAAGAAGCAAGAGCAGTGCAGAAAGAACCAACAGAGGTGCAGAAAGAGGCAAGAGAAGTGCATAAAGAAGCAAGAGCAGTGCAGAAAGAACCAACAGAGGCAAGAGGGGTGCAGAAAGAGGCAAGAGAGGAGCAGAAAGAGGCAAGTGAGCTGCACAAAGAGGGGAGAAGGGTGCAGAAAGAGGCAAGAAGGGAGTAGAAAGGTGCAAAGGTTGTGCAGAAAGAATCAAAAGCAATGCAGAAAGAACCAACAGAGGTGCAGAGAGAGAGAAAAGGGGTGCAGAAAGAGGCAAGAGAAGTACAGAAAGAAGCAACAGAGATGCAGAAAGAGGCAAGAGAAGTGCAGAAAGAGGGAAGAGGGAAGAGGGGTGCAGAAAGAGGCAAGAGGGGTGCAGAAATTTGCAAAAGAGGTGCAGAAAGAATCAAAAGCAGTGCAGAAAGAACTAACAGAGGTGCAGAAAGAGGCACGAGGGGTGCAGAAAGAGGCAAGAGAAGTGCAAAAAGAAGCAAAAGAGGTGCAGAAAGAGGCAAGAGGGGTGCAGAAAGAGGCAAGAGGGGTGCAGAAAGAGGCAAGAGAGGTGCAGAACGAGGCAAGTGACGTGCACAAAGAGGGAAGAAGGATCCGGCAAGAGGTGCAGAAAGAAGCAAGAGAAGTACAGAAACAAACAACAGAGGTGCAGATAGAGGCAAGAGGCGTGCAGAAAGAGGCAAGGGAGTTGCAGAAACAGGCAAACGAGGTGCAGAAAGAGGCAACAGGGGTGCAGACAGAGGCAAGAGAGGTGCAGTAAGAGGGAAGAGGGGTGCAGAAAGAGGCAAGAGGGGTGCAGAAAGAGGCAAGAGCAGAACCAACAGAGGTGCAGAAAGAACCAACAGAGGTGCAGAAAGAGGAAAGAGGGGTTCAGAAAGAGACAAGAGAAGTACAGAAAGAAGCAACTGAGGTGCAGAAAGAGGCAAGAGAAGTGCAGAAAGAGGCAAGAGAAGTGCAGAAAGAGGCAAGAGATGTGCAGAAAGAGGCAAGAGAGGTACAGAAAGAGGCAAGAGAGGTGCCGGAAGAGGGAAGAGGGGTGCAGAAAGAGGCAAGAGGGGTGCAGAAAGAAGCAAGAGCAGTACAAAAAGAAGCAAGAGAAGTGCAGAATGAAGCAACAGGGATGCAGAAAGAGGCAAGTGGGGTGCAGAAAGAGGCAAGAGAAGTACAGAAAGAAGCAACAGAGGTGCAGAATTAGGCAAGAGAACTGCAGAAAGATGCAAGAGAGTTGCAGAAACAGGCAAAAGAGGTACAGAAAGAGGGAACAGGGGTGCAGACAGAGGCAAAAGAGGTGCAGAAAGAGGGAAGAGGGGTACAGAAAGACGGAAGAGGGGTGCTGAAATTTGCAAGAGAGGTGCAGAAAGAAGCATGAGCAGTGCAGAAAGAACCAACAGAGGTGCAGAAAGAGGAAAGAGGGGTGCAGAAAGAGGCAATAGAAGTGCAGAAAGAAGCAAAAGACGTGCAGAAAGAGGAAAGAGGGTACATAAAGAGGCAAGAGAGGTGGAGAAAGAGGCAAGAGGGGTGCAGAAAGAAGAAAGAGAAGTACAGAAAGAAGCAACAGAGGTGCAGAAAGAGGCAAGAGAAGTGATGAGAGACAACAGAGTTGCAGAAAGAAACAAGAGAGGTGCAGAAAAAAGCAAGAGAAGTGCAGAAAGAGGCAAGTGAGTTGCAGAAAAAGGCAAGAGGTGCAAAAAGATGCAAGTGAGGTGCAGAAACAGAGAAGAGAGGTGCACAAAGAGGCCAGAGAAGTTCAGAAAGTAGCAACAGAGGTCCAGAAGGAGGCAGAAAGAGGCAAGAGAGTTGCAGAAACAGGAAAGAGAGGTGCACAAAAAGGGAACGGGGTGCAAAAAGAGGCAAGAGAGGTGCAGAAAGAGGGAAGATGGTTGCGGGAATAGGGGTGCAGAAAGAGGCAAGAGGGGTGCAGAAAGAAGCAAGAGAGGTGCAGAAAGAGGCAAGAGGGGTGCAGAGAGAGGCAAGAGGGGTGCAGAAAGAGGCAAGAGGGGTGCAGAAAGAGGCAAGAGAGGTGCAGAACGAGGCAAGTGACGTGCAAAAAGAGGGAAGAAGGATCCAGAAAGAGGGAAGAAGGATCCAGAAAGAGGTAAGAGGGGTGTAGAAGGAAGCAAGAGAGGTGCAGAAAGAAGCAAGAGAAGTACAGAAACAAACAACAGAGGTGCAGATAGAGGCAAGAGGCGTGCAGAAAGAGGCAAGGGAGTTGCAGAAACAGGCAAACGAGGTGCAGAAAGAGGCAACAGGGGTGCAGACAGAGGCAAGAGAGGTGCAGTAAGAGGGAAGAGGGGTGCAGAAAGAGGCAACAGAGGTGCAGAAAGAGGAAAGAGGGGTTCAGAAAGAGTCAAGAGAAGTACAGAAAGAAGCAACTGAGGTGCAGATAGGGGCAAGAGAAGTGCAGAAAGAGGCAAGAGATGTGCAGAAAGAGGCAAGAGAGGTACAGAAAGAGGCAAGAGAGGTGCCGGAAGAGGGAAGAGGGGTGCAGAAAGAGGCAAGAGGGGTGCAGAAAGAAGCAAGAGCAGTACAAAAAGAAGCAAGAGAAGTGCAGAATGAAGCAACAGGGGTGCAGAAAGAGGCAAGTGGGGTGCAGAAAGAGGCAAGAGAAGTACAGAAAGAAACAACAGAGGTGCAGAATTAGGCAAGAGAACTGCAGAAAGATGCAAGAGAGTTGCAGAAACAGGCAAAAGAGGTACAGAAAGAGGGAACAGGGGTGCAGACAGAGGCAAAAGAGGTGCAGAAAGAGGGAAGAGGGGTACAGAAAGAGGCAAGAGAGGTGGAGAAAGAGGCAAGAGGGGTGCAGAAAGAGGTAAGAGCCGTGCAAAAATTTGCAAGAGATGTGCAGAAAGAAGCAACAGCAGTGCAGAAAGAACTAACAGGTGCAGAAAGAGGCAAGAGAAGTGATGAGAGACAACAGAGTTGCAGAAAGAAACAAGAGAGGTGCAGAAAAAAGCAAGAGAAGTGCAGAAAGAGGCAAGTGAGTTGCAGAAAAAGGCAAGAGGTGCAAAAAGATGCAAGTGAGGTGCAGAAACAGAGAAGAGAGGTGCACAAAGAGGCCAGAGAAGTTCAGAAAGTAGCAACAGAGGTCCAGAAGGAGGCAAGAGAACTGCAGAAAGAGGCAAGAGAGTTGCAGAAACAGGAAAGAGAGGCGCACAAAAAGGGAACGGGGTGCAAAAAGAGGCAAGAGAGGTGCAGAAAGAGGGAAGATGGTTGCGGGAATAGGGGTGCAGAAAGAGGCAAGAGGGGTGCAGAAAGAAGCAAGAGAGGTGCAGAAAGAAGCAAGAGAAGTGCAGAAACAAGCAACAGAGGTGCAGAAAGAGGCAAGAGGGGTGCAGAAAGAGGCAAGAGAAGTGCAGAAAGAGGCAAGAGAAGTGCAGAAAGAAGCAACAGAGGTGCAGAAAGAGGCAAGAAAAGTGCAGGAAGAGGCAAGAGAGTTGCAGAGAAAGGCTAAGGAGGTGCAGAAAGAGGGAAAAGGGGTGCAGACAGAAGCAAGAGAGGTGCAGAAAGAGACAAGAGGGGAACATAAATTTGCAAGAGGGGTGCAGAAATTTGCAAGGGAGATGCAGAAAGAAGCAAGAGCAGTACAGAAAGAACCAACAGTGGTGCAGAAAGAGGCAAGAGGGGTGCAGAAAGAGGCAATAGAAGTGCAGAAAGAAGCAAAAGCAGTGCAGAAAGAGGCAAGAGGGGTACAGAAAGAGGCAAGAGAGGTGCAGAAAGAGGCAAAAGGGGTGCAAAAATGTGTAAGATATGCCAGAAAGAAGCAAAAGCAGTGCAGAAAGAACAAGCAGAGGTGCAGAAAGAGGCAAGAGGGGTGCAGAAAGAGGCAAGAGAGGTGCCGAAAGAGGGAAGAGGGGTGTAGAAAGAGGCAAGAGGGGTGCAGAAAGAGGCAAGAGGGGTGCAGAAAGAAGCAAGAGCGGTACAAAAAGAAGCAAGAGAAGTGCAGATTGAAGCAACAGGGGTGGAGAAACAGGCAAGAAAGTACAGAAAGAAGCAACAGAGGTGCAGAAAGAGGCAAGAGAAGTGCAGAAAGAGGCAAGAGAGGTGCAGAAAGAGGCAAGAGAGGTGCCGAAAGAGGCAAGAGGGGTGCAGAAAGAGGCAAGCGAAGTACAGAAAAAAGCAACAGAGTTGCAGAAGGAGGAAAGAGAACTGCAGAAAGACGCAAGAGAGTTGCAGAAAGAGGGAACATGGGTGCACACGGAGGCAAAACAGGTGCAGAAAGAGGGAAGAGGGGCATAGAAAGACAGAAGAGGGGTGGTGAAATTTGCAAGAGAGGTGCAGAAAGAAGAAAGAGCAGTGCAGAAAGAACCAACAGAGGTGCAGAAAAAGGCAAGAGGGGTGCAGAAAGAGGCAAGAGAAGTACAGAAATGAGCAAAAGCAGTGCAGAAAGAGGCAAAAGAACTGCAGAATGAGGCAAGAGAGGTACGGAAAGAGGCAAGGGAAAAGGGAAGAAGGGTGCAGCAAGAGAGATACAGAAAGAAGCAAGAGAAGTGTAGAAAGAAGCAACAGGGTGCAGAAAGAGGCTAGAGGGGTGCAGAAAGAGGCAGGAGAAGTATATAAAGAGGCAAGAGAGTTGCAGAAACAGGAAAAGGAGGTGCAGAAAGAGGGAACAGGGGTGCAGAGAGAGGCAAGAGAGGTGCAGAAAGAGGGAAGAGGGGTGCAGAAAGAGACAAGAGGGGTCCAGAAATTTGCAAGAGAGGTGCAGAAAGAAGCAAGAGCAGTGCAGAAAGAACCAACAGAGGTGCAGAAAGAGGCAAGAGAAGTGCATAAAGAAGCAAGAGCAGTGCAGAAAGAACCAACAGAGGTGCAGAAAGAGGCAAGAGGGGTGCAGAAAGAGGCAAGAGAGGTGCAGAAAGAGGCAAGTGAGGTACACAAAGAGGGGAGAAGGGTGCAGAAATAGATAAGAAGGGACTAGAAGGAAGCAAGAGAGGTGCAGAAAGAAGCGAAGGAAGTACAGAAACAAGCAACAGAGGTGTAGAAAGAGGCAAGAGGCGTGCAGAAAGAGGCAAGGGAGTTGCAGATACAGGCAAAAGAGGTGCAGAAAGAGGCAATAGGGGTGCAGAAAGAGGCAAGAGGCATGCAGAAAGAGGCAAGGGAGTTGTAGAAACAGGCAAAAGAGGTGCAGAAAGAGGGAACAGGGTGTAGGAGAGTAGGATCTGCTTCACATGGGTACCCCCACTTTTTGCTGATGCTTCACTGTTTTTCGACCTTAGTCTGGCTGGGGCCCTGCTAATCAGAACCCCAGCCTAGCTGCTTCCTCTCTAAAATGGTTTCCATGTGCCTTAGGCACATGTCTGATTGGAATCTCGAGTGCCCTTATAAGACCCTAGTATATGGTATACTATGTGCCCAGGGCATAGGTACCTCAGAGGCCTACCAGTGGCTGCAGCATGTATTGTGCCACCCCTGGAAGGCCATCCAAACTGACACCACAGGTCTGCTACTGCAGCCTGGGTAAGGTGGTGCATGCACCCCTTACTGTGATATAGGCTACCTATATCACTATATACATACACACATATAAACCTATAAGTCACTCCTATGGCAGGCCTTATCAATCCTGAAGGCAGAGTGCGTGGTTCCTATGTGAGAGGGTGTCCCTGCATGAACAAGGCCCCTCTGCAGCGTTCGGAGACCGTTCTCTGATGCTGTTTGTAGTGCAGCCTGACCATATACTCTTAAGCGCATTATAACCTCGCGTTAAATGCTAACTTTGGGATGGCTGCACGGAAACATGTCGTGTTTGGTGTCAAACATCTTGGAATACTACCCCCCCGCCAGTTCTGGCGGCGGGGGTAGCATTCCACCCTTCTAGAGGGAAAGACATGTACACACCGGTATGCCCGGTACTGACTTTCCAAGCCCTGGCATCACAAAATGGATGCCGCTGCCACAGACACGAGTCTGGCCTCCTGCTGCTGACCGAAACTCCGGCAGGGGAGGCCTGGACACTAGGTTTCTGTCCCAGGGAGGTGTGACCACCTCCCCAGACAGGATAGTGTGTATTGGGGCTGGGCGGGAGCACTCTCTGGTGCTTTGAAGTCCTGCACTGGGGGCACACTTGGTGTCCCTGTGCATACCCCAGTTCAAACCGGATCAGGGCTTCCAGCCCCTGCTCTGGTGCAAAACTGGACAAAGGGAAAGGGGTGTAACCACCCTCTGCCCTGACCCTCCCATAGGTGGGGTCACAGAGTATGTCCAACCCCTACCTTAGTATAAGTAGGGGAACCCAGTCCTTAGGACTTTAGATTTATCTGGACGAAACTCTGATACAGAATCCTGGACCTTCGACGCTCTACTTTAAGATTAGAGGACTGAAGAATCTCCCTTGGGGTCAAGGAGTGACTCCCTGCTTGGCAGGCACCAAAGAAGCAATTGTCCGGTCTGCATCGCTGAAGCTCCCGTCGGACGCCGAAGTCTTTGCATCACCAGAGGTGGATTTCCAGACTTCCCCGAGGCTGCCCTGAGTCCCCAGCGAAGCTGAGGCCCGTAGCTGTCGTGGGTAATGTGGAACCGTGACCCCTGGACACCGAACGCATTTGCAAGTGCATCCTCTTCTGGGTCTCCCACGAAGTCGTGCTTTGGGCTCCGAGTAGCCCCAGCCTCCAGCACCAACTGCACCGAAGATCACTGGCCTCCACTCCACGAGTGTCCTGTGAGCCAGCTCCACGTGCACCGTCTCGAGGCTCCTTCGCGGTCGCTAGTCCGTTGGCTAGTAGGCCCTCCCGAAGGCCAATCTTTTTCTGCTTGGGCTCCCTGGTTGCTCCAGGTGTGCCCTGACTTATCCTCGCTGGGTGAGTCCCCCAGACCTTGCTGGTCTGCAACATCGTCCTTCTTCGATTTCCACGAGACTTGCCGTTGCCAAGGCTTGTTGGGTCCAATCCGGTCACCGACACCCCTGCAATCGACAGACGTCGTGGGACAGCTCGAATCCAGCTCCTGGTTGTCGTCGACGCCTCCTGGACCTCGTGGCTGAAGATTCAAGACGACCGTCAACCTACCTGAAGCACTCGACATTGGTGGGCATCTGCTCATCGCCTTCCTGGTCACTGGCTAGTGACCCAGATGCTGTCCCCTCTGCTTTCAGGTTCTTCAGATCTTCGATCCACCTTTGGATCCACCCGAACACTTTCGACTTGGTCGCCAGCAGCACTTTGCAGCAGATCGCCATTGAAAGCGTCGACGAAACCCGACCCCGAAAGACACCTATGCACCCGGCTTCCTGGGTGAGGTAACTCGAGTACTCCGGTGCTCCCGTGGGTATTGACACTAGAACAGCCTAGTTCTCAAAGGGTTTGCTCCAAGTCCTCCTCTAAGTGTCCCTTTTCTTTAAATTCTAATCGCGACTTTCCCCATAGAAGTTAACGGTGGTTCGCGGTTGTGTTCATACACTGCACGCGTCCCCCGTGGGTCCCCTGTGTCACTGCCTTGGGTGGTTCCTTGTGGTCCAAGCACTTCTACAGGCTCTAGGCCTTGTGTCTAGCTCAGTCGTGGTTCTTATACCACTTTATTGGTATATGTTTTGGTACGCCCCTAGGGCTCAAACGTGTATTTGTGCTATTACTGTAGATAACTAACTCGTAACGTATGTACTTCGAACTCTAGCCTCATAAAGAGACTAGAGGGGTGTGTTTAGTAATAAATACATATATTTTGAATATATACCTGGTGTGGTCCTCTTTCATTTGGTCACTCAAGAGATTATAGACTGGTAAAACAAGCTGCTTTACATTCCTTCAAGACTTAGCCTGAAGGCTGCTCTCCATAGCTACCACTAGGATAGCTTTCAATAAAGGTTGTCTTTAACCTATCTCCAATAAGGGGTTGTTTGGACTGGTGCAAGGTGCCCACTATAATTAGTGGACAGCATATGCCAGGCCAACTTCTCACACAGGGGTGCAGACAGAGGCAAGAGAGGTGCAAAAAGAGGCAAGAGGGGCACAGAAATTTGCAAGAGAGGTGCAGAAAGAGGCAAAAGAGGTGCAGAAAGAGGCAAGAGGGGTGCAGAGAGAGGCAAGAGAGGTGCCGGAAGAGGGGTGCAGAGAGAGGCAAGAGGGGTGCAGAAAGAAGCAAGAGCGGTACAAAAAGAAGCAACAGGGGTGCAGAAAGAGGCAAGAGAAGTACAGAAAGAAGCAACAGGGGTGCAGAAAGAGGCAACAGGGGTGCAGAAAGAGGCAAGAGAAGTGCAGAAAGAGGCAAGAGAGGTGCAGAAAGAGGCAAGAGAGGTGCCGAAAGAGGCAAGAGGGGTGCAGAAATAGGCAAGCAAAGTACAGAAAAAAGCAACAGAGTTGCAGAAGGAGGCAAGAGAACTACAGAGAGACGCAAGAGAGTTGCAGAAAGAGGGAACAGGGGTGCACACAGAGGCAAAACAGGTGCAGAAAGAGGGAAGAGGGGTATAGAAAGACAGTAGAGGGTTTCTGAAATTTGCGAGAGAGGTGCAGAAAGAAGAAAGAGCAGTGCAGAAAGAACCAACAGAGGTGCAGAAAAAGGCAAGAGGGGTGCAGAAAGAGGCAAGAGAAGTACAGAAATGAGCAAAAGCGGTGCAGAAAGAGGCAAAAGAACTGCAGAATGATGCAAGAGAGGTACGGAAAGAGGCAAGAGAGGTGCAGGAAAAGGGAAGAAGGGTGCAGCAAGAGAGATACAGAAAGAAGCAAGAGAAGTGTAGAAAGAAGCAACAGGGTGCAGAAAGAGGCTAGAGGGGTGCAGAAAGAGGCAGGAGAAGTGTAGAAAGAGGCAAGAGAGTTGCAGAAACAGGAAAAGGAGGTGCAGAAAGAGGGAACAGGGGTGCAGACAGAGGCAAGAGTGGTGCAGAAAGAGGGATGCAGAAAGAGACAAGAGGGGCCCAGAAATTTGCGAGAGGTGCAGAAAGAAGCAAGAGCAGTGCAGAAAGAACCAATAGAGGTGCAGAAAGAGGGAAGAGAAGTGCATAAAGAAGCAAGAGCAGTGCAGAAAGAACCAACAGAGGTGCAGAAAGAGGCAAGAGGGGTGCAGAAAGAGGCAAGAGAGGAGCAGAAAGAGGCAAGTGAGGTGCACAAAGAGGGGAGAAGGGTGCAGAAAGAGGCAAGAAGGGAGTAGAAAGAAGCAAGAGAGGTGCTGAAAGAAGCAAAGGAAGTACAGAAACAAGCAACAGAGGTGTAGAAAGAGGCAAGAGGCGTGCAAGGAGAGGCAATGGAGTTGCCGATACAGGCAAAAGAGGTGCAGAAAGAGGGAGCAGGGGTGCACACAGAGGCAAGAGAGGTGCAGAAAGAGGCAAGAGGGGCACAGAAATTTGCAAGAGAGGTGCAGAAAGAAGCAAGAGAGATGCAGAAAGAAGAGAAGTGCAGAAAGAAGCAACAGAGGTGCTGAAAGAGGCAAGGGGGGTGCAGAAATTTGCAAGAGCGGTGCACAAAGAAGCAAGAGCAGTGCAGAAAGAACCAACAGAGGTGCAGAAAGACAAGAGAGTTGGAGAAAGAGGCAAAAGAAGTGCAGAAAGAGTGAACCGGGGTGCAGACTGAGGCAAGAGAGGTGCATAAAGAGTAAAGAGGGGTACAGAAAGAGGCAAGAGGGGTGCAGAAATTTGCAAGAGCGGTGCACAAAGAAGCAAGAGCAGTGCAGAAAGAACCAACAGAGGTGCAGAAAGAGGCAAGAGGGGTGCAGAAAGAGGCAAGAGAAATGCAGAAAGAAGCAAAAGGGGTGCAGAAAGAGGCAAGAGGGGAGCAGAAAGAGGCAGGAGGGGTGCAGAAAGAGGCAGGAGGGGTGCAGACAGAGGCAAGAGAGTTGCAGAAAGAGGCAAGAGAGTTGCAGAAAGATGGAAGATGGGTGCAGAAAGAGGCAAGAGAAGTGCAGAAAGAGGAAAGAAGTACAGAAAGAGGCAAGAGTGTTGTAGAGAAAGGCAAATGAGGTGCAGAAAGAGGGAAAAGGGGTGCAGAAAGAGGGAAGAGGGGTGCAGAAAGAAGCAACAGAATACTAGGGACCTATAAGAGTACACCAGTAGCCAATTGTGGAGTTACAGAAGTACTTACCATAGTCAATTTCAGGAGGAAGCACAGTCAGACCAGCAAAAAGTGGGGGCAACCATGAAAGCAGATCCTACTTCCCTACAGTCGGAAAGGAATCTGCAGCTAGATCATGTCTCTCCCAGATAAGGAGTAACTTGTCCATCTGATAGCGATATCTAGCCGCAGATTCCATACCTGTGAACAGATACTGTGAGAAGTTGGCCTGGTATATGCTGTTCACTAATTAAAGTGGACACCTTGCACCAGAACAATTCGACTCTTATGGTTGGTAGGTTTAAGACAACCTTTATAGAAAGCTATCCTAGTGGTAGCTGTGGAGAGCAGCCTTCAGGCTAAGTCTTGGAGGAATGTAAAGCAGCTTGTTTTACCACACAATCTCTTGAATCACCAAATGAAAAGACACCACACAGGTATATATATCAAATATATGTATTTATTAATAAACAACTCTCTACTAATCTCTTTATGAGATTAGAAGCCAGGAACATATGTACAAGTCAATGTTTTATCAAAATAAGTTAGCACAAGTAAATATCACAATATTATCTTGGCTAGACCGTGGTCTAGAGCATTTAGAATTGAGGGACCCCAAAGAACCACCCCAGGTAGTTGTAGGAGACCCACAGGGGACGGACGCGGTGTTTAGACACTGGTGCGAGTCCTGTACGAGTCTATGCGAGAGAACGCGATTGAGTTATCAATGTTACAGGTCCCTGGCGTGTTCGAGGCGAACACACCGATCGGTCAGTACGAGTCGAAGGACGCGGATACTGATAGAGTTACAAGGGAGTTGTACGCAATGTGTCTAACACAGACGCGAGCCCTGTACGAGCCAGTGCGATAATCGCACTGGGAAAATAGGAGTTTTAGGGCACTTCTAGGGTAGCTACAAGCAAGCCACTTACAGGGTAAGTAGTTCTAGGGCCCACACCCACAGGAGCACCGTAGTGCTGAAGTTACCTCACCCAGGGGAGCCGGGTGCATAGGTGTCCTTTGGTGTCGGGTCGCAGTGTCGTTTTCAATGGGAACCAATGAAGACTTGCTGCTTGCGACGACAGAAGAAGTGTCCGTTGGAATCCAAGCCTGGATTCGGAAGGAGGAAGACCTGAAAGCAGAGGGGACAGTGTTCACAGTCACTTGGCAGTGACTCTGGGCAAGGAAGATGAATGCCCACCGTCGTCGACAGCTTCGGGTCGTTCACGGGTGTCTTGACTCTTCGACCACGTGGTCCAGGCAGCGTCGATGATGACCAGGAGCTGGATTCGGTGTGTCCCACGACGTCTGCAGCTTACTGAGGTGTCGGCGACTCGATTGGAGCCAACAAGCCTTGGTAGCAGCAAGTCTTGTGGTGATGAGGAAAAGTCAATGGTGCAGACCAGCAAGTTCTGGGGGACTTACCCAGCAAGGGTAGGTCAGAGCAGGCCTGGAGCAACCAGGGGAGCCCTTTGGTTTTGTTGGAAAGTCTTCTGGGGACCCACAAGCCGACTGGCAAGGGATCGCGAAGACGCCTCAGGAGGATCCACTCAACAGGGGCCCACAGTCACTCGGGACGGTGTAGGCCTCTGAATTCGGGAGGGATCTCTGCTAGAGGCGGGGACCACACGTGGTCCAAAGCACAAGTTCGTAGAACGTCGTGAAGGGGTTGCACTTGACAATAGTGCACGGTACCAAGGGGCTGCGGTTCCTCGTCGCTCGTGGGGTCCACTTGCCTCAGCTTCGCTGGGGACTCACGATGGCCTTGGAGAAGTCAGGAAATCCTCTTCCTGGGCTGCAGGGACTTTGGGCTCCGGCGGGAGTGGCGTAGTTTGCGACCGTCGTTGTAGTTTTTGGTGCCTGCCAAGCAGGGGAGTCACTCCTTGACTCCAAGGGAGATTCTTCAGTCTTCCAGAGGTAGTGGAACGTCGAAGGTCCAGGATTCTTCTTGAGAGCGTCGTCCAGGAGATCTGGGTTGCAATGCACAGGTTCCCCCTCTTATACTAAAAAGAAGGGAGGGACTAGCTCTATGACCCCACCTATGGGAGGGTCAGGGGAGTGGGTGGCTACACCCACTTCCCTTTGTCCAGTTTCGCGCCAGAGCAGGGGCAGGTAGCCCCTGAGCCGGTTTAAACTGGGGTATGCACAGGGGAGCCTTCTGCTCCCTCAGTGCAGGACTTCAAAGCACTCTAAGAGTGCACCCACCCAGCCCCAATACACTAAACCCTGTCTGGGAGGTGGTCACACCCCTTGCGACAGGATATCTATTGTTGGGCTTCCTCCACTGTGAGTTTCGGTCATCAGCAGGAGGGCAGCCCAGTGTCTGTGACTGGTGGCATCCATCTTGTGATGCCAGGGCTCTGGAAAGAAGTTACCGGTTAGGCCGGTGTGTACATGTCTCTCCCTCTAGCAGGGTGGAATGCTACCCCCGCCGCCAGAACTGGCGGGGGGTAGTATTCCAAGATGTTTGACACCAAACACGACATGTTTCCGTGCAGCCATCCCAAAGTTAGCATTTAACGCGAGGTTATAATGCGCTTAAGAGTATATGGTCAGGCTGCACTACAGACAGCATCAGAGAAGGGTCTCTGAACGCTGCAGAGGGGCTCTCTGCTCACGCAGGGACATCCTCCCACATAAGAACCAAGCACTCTGCCTTCAGGATTGATAAGGCCTGCCATAGGAGTGACTTATAGGTTTGTATGTGTGTATGTATGTAGTGGTATAGGTAGCCCATACCACAGTAAGGGGTGCATGCACCACCTTACCCAGGCTGCAGTAGCAGACCTGTGGTGTCAGATTTAGTCTGCTTCCCAGGGGTGGCATAATATATGCTTCAGCCCTGGTAGGCCTGTGAAGTACCTATGCCCTTGGCACCTAAGGTACCATATACTAGGGACTCATAAGGTACCACAGTATCCAATCACTAGTGCACCTAGAGTGCACTCCAAGTCGTTTAGAGAGAACAGAGAGGCTGTGGCCCTGATTAGCAGGGACCCAGCCCGACTATAGCCGACTATAGCGGTAGAATCCTGCAGAGCCCTGGCATCACAAAATGGATGCCACCAGTCACAGACACTGGGCTGCCCTCCTGCTGATGACTGAAACTCGCAGTGGAGGAAGCCCAACAATAGGTATCCTGTCACAGGAGGGTGTGACCACCTTCCAGACAGGGTTTAGTGTATTGGGGCTGGGTGGGTGCACTCTTAGAGTGCTTTGAAGTCCTGCACTGGGGAGCATAAGGCTCCTCTGTGCATATGCCAGTTCAAACCAGCTCAGGGGCTACCTGCCCCTGCTCTGGCGCGAAACTGGACAAAGGGAAGTGGGTGTAGCCACCACTCCCCTGACCCTCCCATAGGTGGGGTCATAGAGCTAGTCCCTCCCTTTCTTTTAGTATAAGAGGGGAACCTGTGCAGTGCAAACTAGATACCCCTGGACGACGCTCTACAAGAAGAATCCCGGACCTTCGACGTTCCACTACCTTTGGAAGACGGAAGAATCTCCCTTGGAGTCAAGGAGTGACTCCCCTGCTTGGCAGGCACCAAAAACGACAACGACGGTCGCAAACTACGCCGCTCCCGCCGGAGCCCAAAGTCCCTGCAGCCCAGGAAGAGGATTTCCTGACCCCTCCAAGGCCATCGTGAGTCCCCAGCGAAGCTGAGGCAAGTGGACCCCACGAGCAACGAGGAACCGCAGCCCCTGGGTACCGTGCACTATTGTCGAGTGCAACCCCTTCACGACGTTCTACGAATTTGTGCTTTGGACCACGTGTGGTCCCAGCCTCCAGCAGAGATCCCTCCCAAAATCAGAGGCCTACACAGTCCCGAGTGACCGTGGGCCCCTGTTGAGTGAATCCTCCTGAGGCGTCTTCGCGATCCCTTGCCAGCCGGCTTGTGGGTCCCCAGAAGACTTTCCAAAGAAACCAAAGGGCTCCCCTGGTTGCTCCAGGCCTGCCCTGACCTACCCTCGCTGGGTAAGTTCCTCAGACCTTGCTGGTCTGCACCATTGACTTTTCCGTTCCACCACGAGACTTGCTGCTACCAAGGCTTGTTGGCTCCAATCGGGTCGCCGACACCGCAGTCAGCTGCAGCATTCGTGGGACACGCTGAATCCAGCTCCTGGCCGTCCTCGACGCCTCCTGGATCTCGTGGTTGAAGAGTCAAGACCCCAGCGAACGACCTGAATCTGTCGACGACGGTGGGCATTCATCTTCCTTGCCTCGGGTCACTGCCAAGTGCCCTTGAACACTGTCCCCTCTGCTTTCAGGTCTTCCTCCTTCCGAATTCAGGCTTGGATTCCAACGGACACTTCTTCTGTCACCGCAAGCAGCAAGTCTTCACTGGCTCCCATTGAAAACGACGCCGCGACCCGACACCAAAGGACACCTATGCACCCGGCTCCCCTGGGTGAGGTAACTTTAGCATTACGGTGCTCCCGTGGGTGTGGGCCCTAGAACTACTTACCCTGTAAGTGGCTTGCTTGTAGCTACCCTAGAAGTGCCCTAAAACTCTTATTTTCTAAGTGCGACAATTGCGCTGACTCGTACAGGGTTCGCGTCTGTGTTAGACACATCGCGTCCATCTCCCTTGTAACACTATCTATAACCGTGTCCTTCGACTCGTACTGAGTCCGATCGGTGTTCGCCTCGAACACACAAGGGGCCTGTAACATTGAAATCTCCATTGCGCTGACTCGTACAAGGTTCGCGTCTGTGTTAGACACAGCGCGTCCATCTCCCTTGCAACTCTATCTGTAACCGCGTCCTTCGACTCGTACAAGGACCGATCGGTGTGTTTGCCTCGAACACGCAAGGGACCTTTAACATTGAAATCTCAATCGCGTCTGTTCGCATAGACTCGTACAGGACTCGCACCGGTGCCAGGACACCGCGTCCGTCCCCTGTGGGTTTCCTACAACTACCTGGGGTGGTTCTTGGGGGTCCCTCGATTCTAACTGCTCTAGACCTAGGTCTAGCCAAACTAAGATTGTGATATTTGATTGTGCTAACTTATTTTGATAACATTTGATTTGTACATATGTTCCTGACTTCTAATCTCATAAAGAGATTAGTAGAGAGTTGTTTATTAATAAATACATATATATTTGATATATATACCTGTGTGGTGTCTTTTCATTTGGTGATTCAAGAGATTGTGTGGTAAAACAAGCTGCTTTACATTCCTTCAAGACTTAGCCTGAAGGCTGCTCTCCACAGCTACCACTAGGATAGCTTTCTATAAAGGTTGTCTTAAACCTATCTACCATAAGAGTTGAATTGTTCTGGTGCAAGGTGTCCACTTTAATTAGTGAACAGCATATACCAGGCCAACTTCTCACAACCCCCACCACAGGTAGTGGTATCAGGGGGGCCTTTGTGGTGCCATCTGCCTTGCCACTGGCTTGGCATGTGACACAGGAGCGACAAAACTCCTTTGTGTCCTCTGACATATGTGGCCAATGAAAATGTGGAACAAGCCTGTCCCAGGTCTTGTTTTGGCCCAAGTGACCTGCTAACGGGATGTCATGTGCTAGGGTCAAGAGGAACCCCCTAAACTTCTGAGGTATTACCAACCTCCTGGTGGCTCCAGGGGCTGGATCTCTACCTTCAGAATATAGGAGTCCCTCATCCCAATAAACTTTATGGGACCCACTAGCACTCCCAGCAGCCTCAGCAGCAGCCTGCTGTCTGAGGGGTTCAAGAGAGGGGCAGCACTTTTGCTCCTTACTCAGATCTTCCCTAGAAGGGCCCCCTGCCCCCAAGACCTCAACCTGATCAGGCTCAAGTTCCTCTGGGGCAGTTCCTTCTTCAGGGTCTGCTCCTACTCCCTGTGGAGGGGAATCTGTGATCTGAGACAGAGGGGAAAACACTGCCTTAACCCTACTGCTCCTCCTCTTGGGAAGCATCTGGTCCATAATTTCAGGATCCAGAGCTGATTCAGTGTCATGCATTTTGGCTTGTGACCTGGTCACAGCAAATACCTCTGCAGGGATGCCCAACATCTCAGCATGAGTCCATAACTCTACTTCAGACCAGGCTGAAGTTTCTAGATCATTGCCCAATAGACATTCTACAGGGAGGTCTGCACTGACTACAACCTTCTTGAGGCCAGTTATCCCTCCCCAGGAGAAATTCACAACTGCCAGACTATGGTTGGTCCTGACATTGCTTGCATTGGTCACCTGGTACATTTCGCCCAGGATGATCTGTCCAGGGTCCACAAGATCCTCTGCCACCATGGTGACACTAGCACCTGTGTCCCTAAATGCCAAAGCCTGTTTGCCATTTATTACAGGCTGCTGTTTGTATTTGCCCAGATTACTGGGGCTTACTAGGAAGGACATGTCAATGTCTCCATCACAAATCAGCATTGCCTGAGTGGGTACTCTGACTAGGTCAGCGTCCACTTCAGAACCCAGGGTCAACCCTCCTACACCCTTCTTCTGTGTACCACCTCCACCAGTAGCTGGACTAGGGGGAACAGTTGCCTTAGGGGCAGGAGTGGTGGTGGTTTGGTCTTTGGACTTGTTACAGTCAGAAGTCCAGTGCCCTTTCTGTTTACAGAATTTGCACCAGGGCTTCTTTTGGCGTTTTCCCTTGTTGGATTGTGACTCCCCACCAGATGCAGATTTTTGGGGCCCTTGTGAAGACTTCTGGTCTGTTGACTTATCCCCACCTTTCTCAGAGCCCTTAGAATCCTGCTTCTTGGTGTCACTCCCTTGGTTCTGGGTTTTCTGCCTCACCCTGGTTCTGACCCACTTGTCTGCCTTCTTTCCCAATTCTTGGGGAGAGGTCAGATTGGATTCTACCAGGTATTGATGCAACAACTGGTTCTGGCAATTATTAAGGATCTGTTCTCTCATCATTAGATTATACAATCCTTTGAAATCAGTAACCCTACTGCCAACCAGCCAACCCTCCAGAGCCTTGGTTGCACAATCTACAAAGTCAGTCCAGTCCTGAGTCTGTGCCTTCTGGGTGTCTCTGAACTTCAACCTGTACTGCTCAGTGGTTAAGCCAAACCCATCTATCAGTGCACTCTTCAGTCTTTCATAGTCATCAGCATCCTCTTCTCTAACAGTGAGGAGCTTGTCTCTACCTTTATCTGAAAAGGAGAGCCACAAGATTGCTGCCCACTGCTTTTGGGGGACCTGTTGTACTCTACAGGCCCTTTCCATAGCAGTTATCCACTTATGGATATCATCCCCACTCTGGTAGGGAGGAACAACCTTGCTCAGGTTCCTATGGTCTGGAATATATTCTCTGCCTCTAGGGACACTGTTGCTGCCACCAGGGGGTTCTAACCCCTCTTTTCTAGAAGCTCTCTGGAGCTCAAAGGCTTCTCTATCTAATGCCAACTGCTTGGTTTTGAGGGCAAATCTTGCTTCCTCATACTGCAGCAGTTTGCACAGTCTTTCAGAGGAGGTCTCTCTTCTTGGAAAGTAGGAGTTCCTCTGCTGGACAAATTCTCTGCCAGAGTGATAGGAGCGGTCAGAGTCCCTAGAAAGGGACCTGTGCCTCTCCTCCACTGTGTCAGTTCTCTTAGGGAGAATTCCTCTGTCCTTTTCAGACCCCTTGGGGCCTGGCCCTACAATCACAGAGTCTTGGTCAACTTGATGTTCATCATCTGACCCAGACACTGTAATTGACCCACCCCCTGATTCAGACCCATTAGCTCCTAGAGCTAATCTAAGATCATCTGCTGTCAGCAGATCTATCAGGTGTAGTGTGGAGGGACTCTGTCCTATCTTCAGGTGCCTCTCAGCACACATGGCTTTCAAGTCAAAGAAAGTCATGTCCTTATACTGAAGCTGGGTGGATCCACTGGGTCCATCCCTTAAGGACATTCTAGTGTTGTGCAGTGTTGTACTATCTACACTAGTTTGTGGCCTACTGATACTAGCTTGAGCTGTAGAAAGGGTGTGCTATCCCTTTGCACACAGCTCTAAGTTCAGTAGAACTTATTGATACTAAGCTTGACTTTATATGTAACTTGAGTACCTATAGTGGTTTTCAGTTAGTAATTCAAATAGAGATTTTCTGGTAAAACAATAGCAAGCTGGAATCCCACACGCTGCCACCAATGTGAGAAGTTGGCCTGGTATATGCTGTTCACTAATTAAAGTGGACACCTTGCACCAGTCCAATTCGACTCTTATGGTAAGTAGGTTTAAGATAACCTTTATAGAAAGCTATCCTAGTGGGGGCTGTGGAGAGCAGCCTTCAGGCTAAGTCTTGGAGGAATGTAAAGCAGCTTGTTTTACCACACAATCTCTTGAATCACCAAATGAAAAGACACCACACAGGTATATATATCAAATATATGTATTTATTAATAAACAACTCTCTACTAATCTCTTTATGAGATTAGAAGCCAGGAACATATGTACAAGTCAATGTTTTATCAAAATAAGTTAGCACAAGTAAATATCACAATCTTATCTTGGCTAGACCGTGGTCTAGAGTATTTAGAATCGAGGTACCCCAAAGAACCACCCCAGGTAGTTGTAGGAGACCCACAGGGGACGGACGCGGTGTTTAGACACTGGTGCGAGTCCTGTACGAGTCTATGCGAGAGAACGCGATTGAGTTATCAATGTTACAGGTCCCTGGCGTGTTCGAGGCGAACACACCGATCGGTCAGTACGAGTCGAAGGACGCGGATACTGATAGAGTTACAAGGGAGTTGGACACGATGTGTCTAACACAGACGCGAGCCCTGTACGAGCCAGTGCGATAATCGCACGGGGAAAATAGGAGTTTTAGGGCACTTCTAGGGTAGCTACAAGCAAGCCTCTTACAGGGTAAGTAGTTCTAGGGCCCACACCCACAGGAGCACCGTAGTGCTGAAGTTACCTCACCCAGGGGAGCCGGGTGCATAGGTGTCCTTTGGTGTCGGGTCGCAGCGTCGTTTTCAATGGGAACCAATGAAGACTTGCTGCTTGCGACGACAGAAGAAGTGTCCGTTGGAATCCAAGCCTGGATTCGGAAGGAGGAAGACCTGAAAGCAGAGGGGACAGTGTTCACAGTCACTTGGCAGTGACTCTGGGCAAGGAAGATGAATGCCCACCGTCGTCGACAGCTTCGGGTCGTTCACGGGTGTCTTGACTCTTCGACCACGTGGACCAGGCAGCGTCGATGATGACCAGGAGCTGGATTCGGTGTGTCCCACGACGTCTGCAGCTTACGGAGGTGTCGGCGACTCGATTGGAGCCAACAAGCCTTGGTAGCAGCAAGTCTCGTGGTGATGAGGAAAAGTCAATGGTGCAGACCAGCAAGGTCTGGGGGACTTACCCAGCAAGGGTAGGTCAGGGCAGGCCTGGAGCAACCAGGGGAGCCCTTTGGTTTCGTTGGAAGGTCTTCTGGGGACCCACAAGCCGGCTGGCAAGGGATCGCGAAGACGCCTCGGGAGGATCCACTCAACAGGGGCCCACGGTCACTCGGGACGGTGTAGGCCTCTGAATTCGGGAGGGATCTCTGCTAGAGGCAGGGACCACACGTGGTCCAAAGCACAAGTTCGTAGAACGTCGTGAAGGGGTTGCACTCGACAACAGTGCACGGTACCCAGGGGCTGCGGTTCCTCGTCGCTCGTGGGTCCACTTGCCTCAGCTTCGCTGGGGACTCACGATGGCCTTGGAGAAGTCAGGAAATCCTCTTCCTGGGCTGCAGGGACTTCGGGCTCCGGCGGGAGCGGCGTAGTTTGCGACCGTCGTTGTAGTTTTTGGTGCCTGCCAAGCAGGGGAGTCACTCTTTGACTCCAAGGGAGATTCTTCAGTCTTCCAGAGGTAGTGGAACGTCGAAGGTCCAGGATTCTTCTTGAGAGCGTCGTCCAGGGAGATCTGGGTTGCAATGCACAGGTTCCCCCTCTTATACTAAAAAGAAGGGAGGGACTAGCTCTATGACCCCACCTATGGGAGGGTCAGGGGAGTGGGTGGCTACACCCACTTCCCTTTGTCCAGTTTCACGCCAGAGCAGGGGCAGGTAGCCCCTGAGCCGGTTTGAACTGGGGTATGCACAGGGGAGCCTTCTGCTCCCCCAGTGCAGGACTTCAAAGCACTCTAAGAGTGCACCCACCCAGCCCCAATACACTAAACCCTGTCTGGGAGGTGGTCACACCCCTTGCGACAGGATATCTATTGTTGGGCTTCCTCCACTGTGAGTTTCGGTCATCAGCAGGAGGGCAGCCCAGTGTCTGTGACTGGTGGCATCCATCTTGTGATGCCAGGGCTCTGGAAAGAAGTTACCAGTTAGGCCGGTGTGTACATGTCTCTCCCTCTAGAAGGGTGGAATGCTACCCCCGCCGCCAGAACTGGCGGGGGGGTAGTATTCCAAGATGTTTGACACCAAACACGACATGTTTCCGTGCAGCCATCCCAAAGTTAGCATTTAACGCGAGGTTATAATGCGCTTAAGAGTATATGGTCAGGCTGCACTACAAACAGCATCAGAGAAGGGTCTTTGAACTCTGCAGAGGGGCTCTGCTCATGCAGGGACACCCTCCCACATAAGAACCAAGCACTCTGCCTTCAGGATTGATAAGGCCTGCCATAGGAGTGACTTATAGGTTTGTATGTGTGTATGTATGTAGTGGTATAGGTAGCCCATACCACAGTAAGGGGTGCATGCACCACCTTACCCAGGCTGCAGTAGCAGACCTGTGGTGTCAGATTTAGTCTGCTTCCCAGGGGTGGCATAATACATGCTTCAGCCCCTGGTAGGCCTGTGAAGTACCTATGCCCTTGGCACCTAAGGTACCATATACTAGGGACTCATAAGGCACCACAGTATCCAATCACTAGTGCACCTAGAGTGCACTCCAAGTCGTTTAGAGAGAACAGAGAGGCTGGGGCCCTGATTTGCAGGGACCCAGCCCGACTATAGCCAGAAACCAGTGTAAACATCAAAAAAAAGTGGGGGCAACATAAGAGGCAGATCCTACTCTCCTACAGATACCGAAGCAATACCATCCCCGGAGGAGGTACTCCGGAAAAGTTTAAGCCAGAAAGTCCTGTAGGACCGAACAGCCAAAGAGGCCCTACCTACGGACCTGATTGCCCAGGCAATAATGCCTGGAAAATGTGTGCAGGGATGCCCACATAGACGCCGCCTGGCAGATGTCAAGAACCGGTGCACCACGCTGTAGAGCTGTGTTGGCTGCCTTAGCCCTGGTGGAATGAGCTTTGAGGCCTTCAGGAGACTCTTTCTTTGCCATAGCGTAACAGATCTTAATGCAGAGGATAACACACCGTGAGATGGTCCTCTTCCGTATACCACATCCCTTCTTTGCTCCAACGTACCCCACAAAGAGTTGGTCGTCCACCCGGAACTCTTTACTGCGGTAAAGGCAAAACGATAACGCTCTTTTTAGGTCCAGACAGTGGAGACATTCTTCAACCTAAGAAGGATGCGGAGGAGCATAGAAGGTGGGCAAGGTGACAGATTGCCCTAGGTGGAAAGGTGTCACAACTTTAGGCAAAAAAGAAGCCCTAGTGCAGAGCACTACCTTCTCTGGAAAGAAGGTCAGGTAAGGAGGCTGATAGGAGAGCGCCTACAGCTTGCGCACCCTCCTTGCAGCAGTTATTGCCACTAAAAAGGCTGTCTTGATGGTGAGCAGCCAGAGGGGGCAATTGTGCAGCAGCTCGAATGGTGCACATATTAGATAAGTGAGGACCAAGTTAAGGTCCCACTGGGGCATGATGAAAGGTGAAGAGGGGAACAACTGTGTAAGCCCCTTCAGAAATCTATGTGCAATAGGGGACTTGAATAGTGACGGTTGGTCTGGCAACCGTAGAAAAGCAGAAAGGGAGAAAAGGTAGCCCTTCAGAGTGCCCAGAGCAGGGCAAGAGACAGAATGAAAAGGAGAATGTCAGAAAGGGAGGCAGACAAAGGGTCAATAGACCATTCTGTACAATATTTACAAACTTTTGAATATCGACTTTGTGGAGGGACGCCTGGCTGCCAAAATAACATCGCAAACTTTGGGAGGAAGTTCAAATGCTATCAACTGTCGCCGCTCAATCTCCATGCAAGGAGGTGGAGGGTTGACAGGTTCGGGTGGAGGACCCTCCCCTGCTGGCGCGATGGAAGATCCTCCCGAAAGGTCAACCTGATCGGAGGATCGATGCTCATTTGCAGAAGTTCGGGATACCAAACTCTTCAAGCCCAGTCCGGAGCCACGAGAATGACTTGTGCCCGGTCACTCCTGATCTTCTTGAGCACTCTGGACAGGAGTGGTATGGGTGGAAAGGCGAGACGAAAAGCGTCGCCGAGTGAGAGCCACCTTGGAAACACCAACGCGCAAAACAGCTGAAATTGCGCTTTCTCGACGGAGGTGAACAGATCTAACCAATGTCCTCCCCACCGAAGTCCTTGCACCACCTCTGGATGGAGATGCCACTCGTGATCCGCTAGGTACTGATGGCTGAGGTCATCCGCCCTGGAGTTCAGGGAACCAGCCAGGTGTTGGACCACCAGGGATATGCCCTGTTGTTCCAGCCAAGTCCAGAAACGCAGGGCCTCGTGACAGAGGAGCCACGACCCCACCCTGCCTTGTTTGTTGCAGTATCACATAGCAGGGGTGTTGTCTGTGAACACCTGAACCAGCTTTCCCTTTAAAGATGATAAGAAGTCTTTCAGTTCTAAATACAAGCGAGTAACCCTCTTTAGCCAAAAGGGGCAAAGTAGGGAAAACAATTAAGCAAAACAAATTCCCTTTTGTGCTGTAACCTCTAAAGGCACACGGTCATCCAATAAGTATGCACTGAAAAAGCTTACAATCTTGCGCTACAATAGTCAATATTACCATTCAACACCTTTCTCCTGTTCTTATTCAAAATTATTTATTCATATTTCTTACGCAATATGAATATATGGACATACAATTGTACATTTATAAAAAAACTACCTAAACAGACAGGATATGCCTGGACTCTTAGGGCCACATGCATCAACATAAAAACCGGATCGCAAATGGGCAGATTCTGCGAATCTGCCCTTTACGATCTGTATTTTTGCATTTGGGATGCATCATCCCAAATGCAAAAATCGCAATTTAAGGAATCGCAAAATTTGCGATTACTTAAATTGCGATTGCATTTAAGGAATTGCAAATTGCGTTTCCTTAAATGCAATGCATTAAACAAAAAAAATTGAGATTTCGCAAATATGAATCGCAAATTACCGTCAATCTAAAGTTGATGTTACACACACACATGCCCTTGGGGAATGTGTGTGCGCAACATGTGGATCAATTGTAATTTCAGGGGTGCAACAGGGTGTCCTTTTGGCACCCTTGAAATTGCATGCGCAATTTGCGAGTACCTATTGCCATTCATTCCTATGGGCCTCTAGGTCCATAGGAATGAATGGGAATCAATTCCTTAATTGCGACTCGCAATTTGCGAGTCGCAATTAACAAATGTGTAGAAATCGCAATTTTTTTTGCGGTTCCTACATGCATAGGCAATAGCGATTCTTTAATCCCGATTCTTTAAAAATCGCAATTAAAGAATCGCTATTGTCTATTGTCTCTCTGTATTACATCCAATTTTCAGAGACTTATCAGCAAATCCTTCGTTCTTAATATCATCACAATTTGTACATCGCACGTCAATTATAAAATACATCATCACAGATAAAAAAATGTAATTAATAACAAATTCTAATTCTTTAAAAATTCTATCACAAGTTCTAATTCTTTAAAAATTCTGTCAACGCAGCGTTTTGGCAGTACTTGGAGTCAATTCCCCGCCTTCATCAGGACTTGTGATAGAATTTTTAAAGAATTAGAATTTGTTATTAATTAAATGTTCAAGTTGATAGTGAACCCCAGCGAATGCAGGAGGTTCGCTGTAGTCTGGAGGAGGGAGACGACTGCATAGGGCAAGCCTGCCTTCAACAACCAGTCGTCGAGATAGGGGAAGCCTGGAACCCCTGATCTGCGCAGATGAGCTGATACCACCCCCATCACCTTGGTGAATACCAGAGGGGCACTGTTGAGGTCAAAGGGGAGCAAAGTAAACTGAAAGTGCTAGTGGCCCACCATAAACCGCAGGTTTGAAGCACAGTTACTTTCCTTCCATACAAAAACTGTTCAACACTTAGAGAACATTTTAGGAACAAAAACTCGTAACATTGGTACGTATGGGGAAAAGAAGGCCATCGGTTTGCAGTTAAGTAAACGAACTGCAAGAGACGTTTTTGGGGGTTAGAACCAAGGATCCCCAAGGTTCAGTTAGGCACTCAATTTGCACCACCAGCAGCACTGGGGCGGCGAGGTGCAGAGTGCAGTGGTCCAATCTTAGCCAACGGGGCTAAGGGGGCCTTCGGTCAGGGGCTGCTTACGAGCAGGCCACTTGGGTGTGGGAGCAAAGCTCCAGGGGTTACGATTAGCACTGCAGGGGCGGACAATCAGTACAGGAGCTGCACCACCAGTGGCACGGGGCGGCCGGATGCAGAGTGCCAAGAAGACGTCGGGAGCCCTTCGGTTTTCAATGGAGATCTCCGGTTTGAAGAAAAGGCTGCAGGCTCGGGCAAGGAGATTTCCTGAAGGCGACCAGCGGCAGGAGAGGTAAGTTGGGTTCTTGGGATGCCTGGACACCATCAGTTGGGCCAACCAAGGCTGTGGGGCGCCGGATGCAGGGGTGTTTTTAGGCGTTGTATCTTCTTACCAGCTCCGGTCGCGGTCAGGGGGGGACCCTTCAGGTTGAGGCTGCAGGTGTCGGTCTGTAGCTCGAGGTAGGTCAGGGATCACCAGATCCCAGTTCGGGATCGCTGGGGAGACCTCCTTGCGGTATTGGGTCACTTGAACTCGAGCCTTGGGCGGTGGGTGCAGAGTGGTACAGAACCACGGAGGTGCCTGGATCTGGGTTCTGTGTTGGAGACTTTGTGGAGAAAATCTGGTGCTCACTGGAGACAGAGTCTTTCAAATGAGTGCAGGCCAGGTCCTCCAGGATCTGGGAGGTTGCTGGCTGCTGGACATGCCGGGGTTTCGCTGTAGGCAGGTCAGAGTCGGGACAGGTTGGTAGGGCTGGGGCCAAAGCAGTTGGTGTCCTGTTCTTCCTGGGTCAGCACGGCTCTTCGATCCTTCTTCTTTCTTCCTCGAATCTGAGACAAGGTTCAGGGTCCCCCAAAAATACTAAATTTAGCAGCATTATAGGGGCGTGCAGGTTGGAACCAATTGGTCCCTTCCTTGGGGTGAGTACACCCCCTATTATGCCTCCCTCCAGTTAAGGGGGGCATGAGCCTCTCTCTAATTGGCTGTGTCCCCTCAACTACAAGATGGAGGGGACTGAGACGTGTGCTTCACATCGCCTCCCCAACCTGAGTGGTGGGGTTGGCAAAGGTGAGCACACCTCTCTTCCTCACTGGGTTTTCTTGCCAATTCTCCCACCCAAAGTGGGGGGCATAACCGGTGGGAGCCAGTTGCTGGGGGCAGCAAAAAGGAGGGACAGCTCACAAGGGTGACAGGCCTTTCAAGCTTTCCCTTCATGGACCCAGCCCATCCTGGGGGAGGAGGCATGACACCTCTTCCCAGGATGGGCTTTGTTTCTGGACCCAGAGAGCAGAGGCTCTCTACCCAGGGGTCCAGAAACCTGCCTGGTGGTGGCAAATGGCAGGTAGCCATTCAGGTACTGTAGGAGGCTGGCTTAGTATGTGGTGCACACTTATTTAAGTGAAGCACCTTTCACTAATCCAGACAACCCTTATGGTGCTTTTAGTGGTCTTAGACAACCCTAGAAAGCTCTCTAAGTGGTAGCTGTGGAGAGCAGCCTTCAGGCTTAGTCCAGAAAGAGTGTTAAGCAGCTTATTTCACCAGAACTAATCATATATTGTAGGTTAAACGAAAACGAACCACACAGTGTAGTTATAAAAATAGTTATATTTATTATACACACTCACTAACACACTGGTATATCTCCTACCCGGAAATATCAACACAATACACAAAATATTTCAAATGTAGACAGGTAAGTAAGCACAAATACACAGTGGTCTCCATGGGAGACCAAACCATATACTAAACAAGTGGAATGCGAACTGCGACCAAATTCGACACTTGGACCAGATGAACGGGGGACATAAGGAACCACCCAAGGTAAGTACTCAGGAAACCCATGGAGGCTGTGTGCAGAGTGTAAACACAGCCGCATACTCAATGCAAGTCAATGGGGAATCTCTGTTGCAGTTTTCAAGAAGGACCCTTCCTAGTGGACCCTGAAGAAACCCCGTGGAAGACAGAAGGTTGGAGAGTCACCCCACCTGTGGATACCCCAGAAACCAGGATACCTACACCAGGAAGCCGGGTGCATAGGTACGATGTGTTGTCGGAAACCGCCATAGACCACAATGGAGGACTTCAGAAAAGAGGCCGCTGGCGAAGAAGGTGAAAGAGTCGGGTGGAATCCAAGGATGGATTCCTGAAGAGAAGTACCTGCAAGCGGAGGGGAAAAAGTCTATGCCACTCGGGAGTGACCAGGAGGCACGGAAGACCAATCACCACCGATGACTGAAGGTGCAGGAGAGTTGACGGTGACCTTGTCGCTGCAGCTGTGAGGACCAGGCGACGCTGTGGAAGACCAGGAGCCATTCACGAGCTGTTCCACGTCGGAAGTCAAGAACCAGGGGGTCGTTGTCCGGCGGGAGCACCAACAAGCTTTGGCAGCAGCAATAAACATGGTAAATGAAAAAGGCGTAACGTTGGGACCAGCAAGGTGAAAGGGACTCACCAAGTGCAGGAGAGTCAGAGCAGGTCCTGAGCAAGCAGAGGAGCCCACTGAAGCCAAAGAAGACCCTCAAGAGGACCCACAGGCCGGAGGCACAGGAGTCGGAAAAGGACCTCGAGCAGCTCACCAAAGATGTAGGCCACAGAGCAAAGGATGTGGCGAGGACGAAGACCTTGGTAGGAAGAGATGCTCGAGGCTGGAGCTTCTTGCAGCCTTCAGATCTCTGGAGGACAGAGTCGATAAGCCTTGGCAACGGCAAGTCGATGCAGTGCACAGGAGTTCTGTTCCAGCAGTTCCGACGAGGGATACTGGCCTCAAACTTGCTGAGAAGACAGTGCAGGCCTTGAGGGAGTTGCAGAACCACCAACTGTGTTGCTGAGCCTTTCGAAGTCAGTGGGATGTCAGGAGCAGCAGACCGGTCAGCTTAGTTGCGGTGCCTGCAGATGCAGGGAAGTGACTCCTTCATTCCAAGGGAGATTCCTTCTGATGTCTTTGATGCCCACATGCCTGGAGAAGAACCTGGATAAAGCATAGGCAAAGACGACGCAGAAGCCTGGCAGAACGACAACACCAGGAGCAGCAGGACTCTTCCTTGGCAAACTTTCAGTTCCTAGGCGAAGTCCAGAGTGCCCAGACGGTAGAAGTTGAAGTGGTTTCAGATCTGAATCTTGTCCCACAACGACTCTGAAGAGCCACCCACAGGTAAGCCCTTAAGTACCCTAGGGAAAGGGTTGGGACGATTTAGGGATCCCTCCCAGAGGAGGGACTGGACAGAGGAGAGGATAATCCCATGTCTTTTGTCCAGTTTTGCAACAGAGCGGGAGCCAATGGTTCCCTGAATTGGTTCCAAACGAATATGCACAGTGCACCAAATGTGCCCTTCAAAGCAGTCTGCTAGCGCTGGCAAGCACCCTCAACCCAACCCAATACACTAAGTCCTGTCTCGGAGGTGGTTACACCTCCCTGTGACAGGAAACCTATTGTTCCACCTTTCCCTGCTCGAGCTCAGCTCAGCAGCAAGAGGGCAGAATCGTGTCTGTGGTCGGCGGCAGCACTAGCTTGCTGTTAGACCCTGAAAGGCTGGTACAGAGAATACAGGGGGATCCTTAGGGGAGCCTCCCAGTACCTGAGATCCTACATCCAACATGGGAATCGGTGTTGGGGGAGGATTCCAACATGTTTGATACCACCATGACAGGTTTCGGTGCAGCCAATACATAGTTAGACATCTCGTAATTGGCTTGATGTCCACTATATGTATTAAATGGCTGACTGCACTTACAAAGCCTGGAGAAATGACTCAGCGGTTTGTAGGGTGTGTCCTGCTCATGCAGGGCACCCTCACATTTATAACCTAGAACCCTGAAAATGACCAGTTTCGGTGCAGCCAATATATAGTTAGACATCTAGTAATTGGCTTGATGTCCACTATATGTATTAAATGGCTGAACAAACTTACAATGCCTGGAGACTCGACTCAGCGGTTTGTAGGGGGGACACCCTCACACTTATAACCTAGCACTCTGCCTTCAGGATTGAAAGGCCTGCCTTAGGGGTGACTTAAAGGTTTTAAGTACAGTGACCTCTGATATAAGGAAACTTATATCTGTTGTAAGTGGTGCTAGCACCAACTCACACAGGCTGCAATGGCAGGCCTGTAGTCCCAGGTTGAGTGGTCTCTCATGGGTGGCATAATACATGCTGCAGCCCATGGGAGACCCCTGGTGTACCTATGCCCTGTTTACCTTGGTATCATATGATGGGACTTAGAAGAGTACACCAGTAGCCAATTGGGAAGGTACCAAAGTACTTACCATAGTCAAATTTAGGGAGAGAGCACAGTGACGGGGGTCCTGATTAGCAGGATCCCAATCAGACAAGTCAGAAGACAGTATAACACCAGCAAAATGTGTGGGGGTAACCATAAAAGCAGATCCTACTTTCCTACAGGAACAACACATGGGCTGGTTGTTTTTCAGGGGTAATCTTTAAGATGCCTTCTGAGCGCATTTTACATTAAAACCCACACTGGTATCAGTGTGGGTTTAATGTGCTGAGAGGTTTGCTACCAAACTTCCCAGGTTTTAGTAAAGCCATAATGGAGCTGTGGAGTTTGTAATGACCAACTCTCAGACCATATACTCATTATGGCTTTACTGCACTTACAAGATCTAAGAATGAACTTAGACACTATAAGGGTACAGTGCTCCTGCAACTGTACCCTCACCTGTTGTTTAGTGCACCCTGCTAGAGGGGTGACTTACCTAGGCCGCAGGCAGTGAATTGCAGGCATGGCACACAGGGATGTGTGCCATGTCGACTTTTATCTGCACCAAAAACGCAGCCTGCAATGGCAAGGCCCCTAAGGGTGGTACAATAGGTGCTGCAGCCCTTAAAGGCCTTCCCTGGTCACAGTGCCCTTGGTACCCATGGTACTTTTTACAAGGGGCTTACCTATGGCCAGAGAGGTGCCAATTGTGGGTACAAAGGTACAGCTTTGGGAAAGAACACAGGCCCTGGGAACCTGATTGGCAGGGACCCGACGCACACCAAGTAAAAGGGCATCAAGTGTCAGGTAAAATGTGGGGGTTAACCGTGCAAAAAGGGGCACTTTCCTACAGTGCGCCTAACTGCCACCATCGAGGAAATTACTCTGCCCAGCGAGTCTCTCATGTCAAGGCCACAGGTTATAGTAAACTTTGCGGCATCCCTCCCATCTACAACAGCTTGGAAGAGGACAGCCCGGGCCTCCTCTGGCACTATGGCAGCACTTGAGCAACCGTCTCCCACATGGAATGGAAGTAACAGCCCAATAGGCATGCAGTGTTTACTGACCACAATGCAAGGCAAGTGGAAGAAATGTTTTTCTTTCAGAAGCAATCCAGCCTCTTGGATTCCCTATGTGTGTGGAGAGGAACGCACCACGGGAAGTAGAGGCTTGGACCATCAAGCTCTCGGGGGTTGGGTGGGAGGTGAGGAAAGCTGGGTCGACCGGTGCAGGGCGGTTTGGACCAGGTCCCCAGAAGAACATCAGTCAAGGCCTCATTAAATAGCAGCAAGGGTTCCGTGGTGGAGACACCAGGCTGCAGGACCTCTGGCAAGACGTTGGTCTTTACTGCCACAGTAGGAAGCTGCAGATCCAAAACCTCCGCAGCCATACAAAGGCGAATGGCGAAGGAAGCTTTCTCCTCCGTAGCCAGGTTAAGAGGGCAAAGTATGCCAGGCTCTGGAGAGGTATCCAAACCACTGGCATCACCCAGCTCCTCATACCAGTCCATTTCTTCTGTGTAAGGCAGGATTTTGTCCTGTGTCCCCTCCCAATCCTCCTCCAATCCTAGCCCTTCCAAATAAGGCTGAGGATACGACATAGAGCTGAAAGGCTCCGTCGGAGCAGGTCTCGGCTTCGGTGGACACCTGACCGGCTTCGTGTCTTCAGGGATAAGAATAGGGATGGTGCAGCCAGTGGGCGCCGGCGACGTCGGAAGAGGTCGAATGGGTGCTAGGACGTTCCTCTCGACCGAGACCAGGAATGAGATCTCTGAGGAGATCTTCGAGGCGCCGGATGCTGGGCCGCGAGCAGCTTTAGGGACCAAAAGCTCAAAGCTTTCGACACCATGGCCCGGCAGTCGGAGCACGACTTCGGGTCGGGGTCACGCTCCAGGCACCAAAGGTACATGAGGTGGGGGTACGTAACTGACATGGTGCAGTGACAGGAGTCACACGGTTCAAACCCGAGGTCTTTTAGGACATCCCACACACCGAAATCTTTTTGACAAAAGGTCAATCAAAAAATGACAGGAGGTAGCCCTCTTTGATGGATCTGCGCTGGCTGGCATGGAAATAAAAGAACTGATGTCAGTGTGCTGAGGTGGCACTGTGAGAAGTTGGCCTGGTATATGCTGTTCACTAGTTAAAGTGGACACCTTGCACCAGTACAATTCGACTCTTATGGTAGGTAGGTTTAAGACAACCTTTATAGAAAGCTATCCTAGTGGTAGCTGTTGAGAGAGGCCTTCAGGCTAAGTCTTGGAGGAATGTAAAGCAGCTTGTTTTACCACACAATCTCTTGAATCACCAAATGAAAAGACACCGCACAGGTATATATATCAAATATATATGTATTTATTACTAAACAACTCTCTACTAATCTCTTGTGAGATTAGAAGACAGGAACATATGCATAAATCAACGTTTCACAATAAATTAAGCACAAATATGGCTGGGGCCCTAGGGGCGTACCAGACCATATACTAAAAAGAGACTTAAGAACAACGACTTGCAAGCAGACAAGGCCCAGGGCCTTCAGAAGTGCTGGGGCCTCACGAAACCACCCAAGGCAGGTAAGTAAAGGACCCACGGGGGACGCGTGCAGTGCGTGAACACAGGCGCGGATCGCCGTAGACTTCAATGGGGCAAGTCGCGGTTGGAAATTAAGAGTTTAAGGGCACTTCGGGAGTAGCTACAAGCAAGTCACTTACAGGGTAAGTAGTTCTAGGGCCAACACCCACAGGAGCACCGTAGTGCTGGAGTTACCTCACCCAGGGAAGCCGGGTGCATAGGTGTCCTTTGGTGTCGGGTCGCGGCGTCGTTTTCAATGGGAGCCAAAGAAGACTTGCTGCTTCTGAAGCCAGAAGAAGTGTCCGGTGGAATCCAAGCCTGGATTCGGAAGAAGGAAGACCTGAAAGCAGAGGGGACAGTGTTCAAAGTCACTGGGCAGTGACCCGGGGCAAGGAAGATGAATGCCCACCGTCGTCGACAGACCCAGGTCGTTCACGGGTGTCTTGACTCTTCGGCCACGAGGTCCAGGAGGCGTCGAGGACGGCCAGGAGCTGGATTCAGCGTGTCCCACGAATGCTGCAGCTGACTGCGGTGTCGGCGACCCGATTGGAGCCAACAAGCCTTGGTAGCAGCAAGTCTCGTGGTGGAACGGAAAAGTCAATGGTGCAGACCAGCAAGGTCTGGGGAACTCACCCAGCGAGGGTAAGTCAGGGCAGGCCTGGAGCAACCAGGGGAGCCCTTTGGTTCTGTAGAAAAGTCTTCAGGGGACCCACAAGCCGGCTGGCAAGGGATCGCGAAGACGCCTCGGGAGGATTCCTTCAACAGGGGCCCACGGTCACTCGGGACGGGGTAGGCCTCTGATCTTCGGAGGGATTCCTGCTAGAGGCTGGGACCACACGTGGTCCAAAGCACAGGTTCAGTAGAACGTCGTGAAGGGGTTGCACTCGACAATAGTGCACAGTACCCAGGGACTGCGGTTCCTCGTCACTCGTGGGGTCCACTTGCCTCAGCTTCGCTGGGGACTCACGATGGCCTTGGAGAAGTCAGGAAATCCTCGTCTTGGGCTGTAGGGACCTCGGGCTCCGGCGGGAGCGGCGTAGTTTGCGACCGTCGTTTCAGTTTTTGGTGCCTGACAAGCAGGGGAGTCACTCCTTGACTCCGAGGGAGATTCTTCAGTCTTCCAGAGGTAGTGGAACGTCGAAGGTCCAGGATTCTTATTTAGAGCGTCGTCCAGGGATATCTAGTTTGCAATGGCAAGGGTTCCCTACCTTATACTAAAAAGGAAGGGAGGGACTAGCTCTAAGACCCCACCAATGGGAGGGTCAGGGGAGTGGGTGGCTACACCCACTTCCCTTTGTCCAGTTTCGCACCAGAGCAGGGGCAGGTAGCCCCTGAGCCGGTTTGAACTGGGGTATGCACAGAGGAGCCTTCTGCTCCCCCAGTGCAGGACTTCAAAGCACTCTAGGAGTGCACCCACCCAGCCCCAATACACTAAACCCTGTCTGGGAGGTGGTCACACCTCCCTGTGACAGGATACCTATTGTTGGGCTTCCTCCACTGCGAGTTTCGGTCATCAGCAGGAGGGCAGCCCAGTGTCTGTGACTGGTGGCATCCATTTTGTGATGCCAGGGCTCTTCAGGATTCTACCGCGTTTCCACAGTAGGTACATGTCTATCCCTCTAGAAGGGTGGAATGCTACCCCCGCCGCCAGAACTGGCGGGGGGGTAGTATTCCAAGATGTTTGACACCAAACACGACATGTTTCCGTGCAGCCATCCCAAAGTTAGCATTTAACGCGGGGTTATAATGCGCTTAAGAGTATATGGTCAAGCAGCACTACAAACAACATCAGAGAAGGGTCTCCGAATGCTGCAGAGGGGCTCTGCTCATGCAGGGGCACCCTCTCACATAGGAACCAAGCACTCTGCCTTCAGGATTGATAAGGCCTGCCATAGGAGTGACTTATAGGTTTATATGTGTGTATCTATGTAGTGATATAGGTAGCCTATATCACAGTAAGGGGTGCATGCACCACCTTACCCAGGCTGCAGTAGCAGACCTGTGGTGTCAGATTTAGTCTGCTTCCCAGGGGTGGCATAATACATGCTTCAGCCCCTGGTAGGCCTGTGAAGTACCTATGCCCTTGGCACCTAAGGTACCATATACTAGGGACTCATAAGGTACCACAGTATCCAATCACTAGTGCACCTAGAGTGCACTCCAAGTCGTTTAGAGAGAACAGAGAGGCTGGGGCCCTGATTGGCAGGGTCCCAGCCTGACTATAGCCAGAAACCAGTGTAAACATCAGAAAAAAAGTGGGGGCAACATAAGAGGCAGATCCTACTCTCCTACAGGCACCTATATAGATGACGCGGACATCACGACGGCGAACGGGACGCCATACAACGTCACGTGGAGTCAACTGACCCCCACCTACAGGCATTCAAGGGGACTGCTAAGTAAAATATTTCGGATCAAGCCTGACTCCTGGAAGTTCACTGGTAAGGAATCTGCAGGCTAGATGTCTCTATCAGATATGGATGTTCAATGATATAAATATTTTGAGGTGTGTCAATATCAATAAATTATACTTCTGTGTCTTATAGAAAATAAATACAGCCCGAGAATGTTTAATTCTCGAAACCAAGTTTCGTAGTCTCAAGCTACTTCATTGCTTTGATGCCTGGGTGGGGAAGTGGGCTGGTTTACTGTATTCACACAGATTTCAGCACCACTCAACCTCGGCGGGTCCCTCGCCCTTGTAAAATGTGAACTCTTTTCTCTGGCATCAAGCTTGAACTTTAAAATTTCCTCTTCAGGCAGACATTCAAAAGAGGCGAGGCCTCTGGACTGTGTCTCAGAAGAAGGTGCATTACTGCACAGGACTGCAGTTTCCAGTTTGAAGTTGGCATAGGAGAATAGAAGACAGGGTGGGCACCATGAGCAGTTCTCACAAGACGTAAGTCGGACGTAGGGGTTTGCAGGAGAGAGACCACCCCGAAGAGGAGGGCAGCCCGGAGAAGCCACAGTACAGTTAAGTGCCTTTTTTTTTTTTCTTTTAAATGTATGTTTTAATATTTTTTATTAGGGGGGGGGTGGTGAGGAGCAACTCCGTGGAACTCCGCGTAGTGGCACTACGCCAGCTACGCCCGGGGTTAGAAAGAGCAAGAGACTGTATCTGCAAGACCTCTGCCATTAGTGCTTAACCCAGATTTTATGAAGCCAGAAAACAATCTCTTTTCTTCACTTTTATGCATGATTTATGAGTCTCGATAGCTGTGTGTTTGGGAGGGGTCAATGGGGCGTACTTCAGTGTAAAAAAAAGACCTTTCTAGTGTCCCCTTCATTGCTTTTAGAGTGCAAAACATTCTGTATAAAGTTCCAAAATACATAACAATCGGGTCCTTTCAGGCAGGAATATACTATACTGTTCTACAAAGGTAAGAAGAAGCATTTCTCTTTCAGACCAGCAGAATGGGCGAGTTGACTGTTAGCCACTGAAACGTGGTTGATGGGTAGATCTCAAGCTATTATCCGCCTTCTATCCAGTCACGCTTGGCAAATGAATTACGACAAAATTGGGTAACAGTTACACCTGTTATTTGCAGCAGGTATGACATGCTACATAAATAAGCATTGACAAAACCAGGACATATGGGTTCAATGTGCTAATGTATGGAAAGTCAAGCATACACAAGTGTGGATTTGTGCATGTATTCACAATGAGGAGCTCACAGAAGGACAGGCATGGAGGTGTAAAAGTTTCTCATGTGTTGAAAGCATGCACTCCATTGGAGGTGAAAGGATATGCCCAAACAATAGCATTAGGTGACAGGAAAAATGCCTCTGGGATGAGCCAACATGTTATTAGCAGTGTCTCAAGACAGCATGTTTTTTTTTTGCTGTTTTTTTTATACCGCGAACTTGGCGCAAGGGCATTGGAGGCCCTTACATAAACACCAGTTACATTATTCTAGGCCAGATTATTATTGTTTTAAAATTTTGAGGGGTGGGAAGATTAAGTGATTGGCCCAGAAACACAGGATGTTGAGCCTACGCCGAGACTCGACCCAGGTTCCCTGGTTCCATAGTATGCAGCTCTGGCCTTAACTTCATATCCAGATGGTTGGTAGCAATAGACCGGAACCCCACTATATATACATCAAAATTGCACTGTCAAACCCAGACCTCAAAAAAGGCTGCAGTTATTAAATTTACTTTTACAAATCAAACGCACGTAAAGAACACAGGCTTTGTGTTCGTGGTTCACTCCCACCTTTAGAACTGCATCTCACAGCACTTTTTAGTCTACAAAATTTGGAGCAACGTCCAGGATTAAGTGAAATGTTCTGAATTAGCATTTCATCACCTGCTCCTTTAGCCCGTTCTATTTCACCTATCTATACAAGAAGGTTCTTATAGTCTAAAAAGGCATTACGGCTTAACAGCTGTCACTGCAACCTAAATTTCAGTGAAACAGGCGTAGGTCGTGGGGCATAAATCACACATTTTCTCGAGCTTGGTGTACGCAGACAAGACTCTACAAAGAAAATGCTTTTCATGTAAAGAAATATGAAGCAAATGGTGGGAGGGTGCAACCAGACACTTGTAGGGAGTAGCTGAACGTCATACCGGACACGATTCTGGACAACAGTTGCTTTCAGGGAGAAAATAATGCACACTGTATTCTTTCTCCCACAATCTAAGGCATCTCGGCTCCGCTGCCACCAACAAAGAAAACGGAGAGACTCTGCTCTTCAAGCCCGCCAAGGTCGATGTAACGTGCGGCGCTGGCACCAGGGGCACACCGGCAACAGACTAAGCCAATTTGAGGAGTGACATAGCCTTGCCGCAGCTGGAAGTTGTCGGGCCCACGCACCACGAAGATGGTGTGTCGATGGGGGAAGGGCCAGTGGAGGAGACACGAGTTGCGCGGCGGTAAGGCTTGAGGCGGTGCACTCAAAATCAAGTGCGGACCGTTGCGACAACGGAGGGGCAGCAACCTGGTGCCGAGGTCCGGGGAAGCCCCGGGGACGTGAGATCCTGCAAGCCGCATGGTGAGGTTGGCATGTGGAACGTTGACGAGTCGGAGGACGCGGCGGATGAACTCCCAAGTGCCGCCGCCGATTACCGGTGAGTCAGGGCCTCTAACCAACTCTCACGCACTGGGGTAACAGCGCGAAGGGAGACTGAGGCCGGCCTACAAGTATTCCATAAAGTGGCAGATATACACATGTGGGCTGCCTGACTTTAAAATGGCGGCCGGGGGGAAAGCGAGCAGTCCCTCATAAGAAAACGCCCACCGGAGCACGAGGTGCAGGGAGGACTGGGCGCCTGGGGTAACCCATTTCTATAACCCAAGGGATTTTCAGAGGGAAGAAGGCAGCAAGACTCCTCTACAATAAGCAGAATAAGAGCTCTTAGATACCGGGCTCTCAAGGTTGGGATAGGCACCTGAAGCACAACTCCAGACCAAACACGTCAAGCCTCTTCACCAGATACCTGTCTCACAAGTGGTAAGGGAGAGGTCCCTTACAGCTAAGCCTCACAGTCGTAGCGGGGGATGGATACAACAGCGCTGCAGAAATCCTTGTCCCACAGAGGGGGACATCCACTAAGTCACCAGCGGTCCAGTCTTTTCATTTCACTGACCAAAAAATAACACTGGCAGCGTTCCTACCTAGCGCAGGGGGCGAGAACAGAGACCTTCCCTATGCCACCAAATTAACAGAGTGTCCAACTACTTTGGCTCCACAGAAGTGACTAATAATCAGCAACCGCCGAGAGGAGAAGAGAGCATGGCACTGACAAAAGAAGACTTTCTGGCCTCTCTGCGCGATTTTAAAAGGGAATTACGTGAAGAAATAAAAACTGACGTGCCCACATCCATTGAGACGCTCAAAACAGACCTTAACGACAGACTGCTTACGCTGAGGCAGGATGTAGACTCCGTAGGAAGCAGGATCCTAGACATGGAAAGCAAGATACAGGTGCTCGAACATTCCTCTAAACAGGAGAAGAATAAGACTCAAACTCTGAAAACACAACTACAGCTGGCCATAATCAAAATGGAAGATGTGGAGAACAGATCCCGTAGAGACAACATTCGAATTCGACAACTGGAAGAAGCGGCGGAGGGACCAGATCTGGAAGCATTTGTGATAGGACTTTTCAATGAAATACTGGGCCCCAGCACGTCCAAGGGCAAAATAGACCGAGTTCGCAGGGTTGGAAGGCCACCCTCTGGAGATAATCAAAGGCCAAGGGATTTTTTAGTCAAGTTGTACTCATTAAAACTAAAAGAGGCCATTTTGCAAGCGGCTAGGAAAACTGATAAAGTGTAATTTCAGGGTTTCTCCTGTACTCTATTCCAGGACATTTCCCCAGCAACTTTGGCCCGACGACACCAGTTCCGCCCAGTTACTGACAAATTGCGACAGGACAATGTGAGATACAGATGGACTTCCCCTTCAGGCTGGCATTTGAATACCGCAATAGAACGCATCATTGTACGGAGCTGGAGGAAGCCATGACTATCCTAGGCCTAGACACAATGGAGAATGGACAAGCCACAGATATACCTGAATTAGCGAGGAACGGAGCAGGAGGAAAAACCAACACCTCCCCATGGCTCACTCAAAGACCACCCAAACAGCAGAGACGAAGGTAAAGCAACAGCTACAGTCATGGATGGCACTGTACAGTTGTACCTCCTACAGGTGACAAAGAACAAGAACTTTGAACTAGCGCCCACAGCCTCAGGAGGGTGGTGTGTCTGCGAGGCTGCAAAATTCGTTCTATCAAAGAGCAGGATGTTCACAATAGGGCAAAGCAGTTATCAGCTCTAAAGGGACTGTAGAGCGATTCCTAAAATAAGGTGACCTCAAGGAATACAACAGCAGAGTCTTGACCCGTGTAATAAAAGTGAAATTGAAGCCAAGGCAGCGATGATGGATCATCCGCCCCATATGACATCAATGAACAATTGGACAGGGTTCATATTGGGAACAGTTGTTACGAAAGGTTTGAAACTAGGGATTGGGTGGGGGTGTTTCTTCTTCTTTTTTTACCTTTTTTTAGGTACTCTTCAGACAGAAAGACTCTGATATCAATGGATAGACAAAGGACCGTGTTGAGTGGTGTTGCCGGGGGGAGCGGTTTGGGGGGGAGAGGGGGTCGGAGGGGGAACTACACTGAATATTACCCCTAAAGTGGGCACTTCAGAGCCTCAGCTACAATCTGGGAAATGGCGCTTCAGGCTCTAAAGTGAAACGTACGTGGGTTAAACGTGGTGGCTAAATGCCCAAACATTTGGAAATACCTATTAGATGATCACTACGATATAGTCGCCCTACAGGAGACACACCTCAAATTATCAGATGCTCATAGACTCAAGCATAAAAGCTACCCCCTAATATTCCAATCGTTCAACTCCACCAAGCACAACAGGGTCGCATTACTGTTTTACTCGTCACTGACATTTCAATTAGAAGGCTCCAAAACAGACAAAGAGGGTAGAATAGTGATAGTAAAGGGGTGCCTGCGGGGGAAAATGTGTACTGTGGCAGCAATTTATGCTCCAAATACTAACCAACTCCCTTTTATAACGAAAACACTAACAATGTTGGGAGACTTCACTGAAGGGGAGGTACTTCTAATGGGAGACTTCAATCTTACCTGGCACTCGGGCATGGACAGTACTTAATCTCACAGAGCCCAGACAGCCAGCTTCTCCAAAACGGTCAAAACGCAATAAAGGATTTGGGTTTAATTGACATATGGAGAGAGCTTCACCCTACAGAAAGAGATTACACTTTCTTCTCACATATTCATCGCACTTACTCAAGACTTGATTAAATGTTTATGAGTAGGACACTAAAGTGCGATATACACACCGCCGACATTAAATCTATCATTATCTCAGACCATGCACCGGTATCAGGGTCCTTCGATGGTGAGAACGCTCCCCCTACCATATACGTTGGTTTTTCCCACAGGCACTACTGCGAGATAGACTTGCGCGGGATGATCTCCGCAAAACCATAAAGAAATTCTTTCAACTAAACCACCCTCAGGACATGACTCCTCCTAATAACTGGGACGCTTTCACAGCAGTCCTGAGGGGACATTGTATAGCAGCAAAAGCAGAATTAAACAGGCAAAGGGCCCTGGAACGTCGCTCCTTAGAAGCAGAGCTCCAAGCCCTCAAAAAGGCGCACAAGACAGCGCCCAGTCTAACCCTCCAGCGCAAAGTTACCACAGCCAAGGGCAAATTAAACGCAATCTATGCAAACCGGGCCGAACTTACGTTACTCAGGCTGAAACAAATATCATACACACAAGGTAACAAGGTGGGGACAAACCTGGCGCAACAGCTCAGAATCAAGAGAGACAAAGAATATGTCAGTGAAATACAGAACTCCACAGGCTCTTTAGAAACCGCAGAGCAACTTTTTAAATCCCCAGGTTCGGATGGGCTGATGGCACTTTTTTACAATGCATTTAGCGCAGACCTGACACAGCACAAGACAGCATTATTTAATCACATTGCCACAGTAGGAAAGGTCACGACCTCAATGAGTGAAGCACTTACGATAGTAATTCCCAAAGCTGGGAAAGACCCACAGCTGTGCAGCTCCTACCGCCCTATAGCACTTCTTAATCTGGACACCAAAATATACTCAAAAATAATAGCAGCACGCCTTGAAGACCTAATGCCCGAGCTAATTCATCCTGACCAATCGGGGTTCATAAAGGGGCGACAGACTCACGATAACGTTAGACAAGTTCTCCACCTCATCGAAAAAACGACAAAAAAAAAATACCAGCAGTTCTGCTCGGTCTAGACGCGGAAAAAGAGTTTGATCGGGTCGACTGGGCATTTCTATTCGCAACCATCAAGCGCTTTAGCGATACATTTATCGCTATGATCCGAGCAAATTACGACGCCCCTAGCTCAAGAGTCCTCGTGAATGGCGCTAGTGCGAAACCATTCCGATTGGAAAGGGGGACGAGACAGAGGTGTCCGCTCTCGCCCCTTCTTTTCGCCCTGAGTATCGAACCCCTAGCAGCAGTGATTAGAGCTAATCAGGCGATCAAAGGGATAAACTTCAGTAGGGAAGAGCATAAAATTTCCTTATTCGCAGACAATATCCTACTCCCCCTCACAGACCCACAGGGCTCCCAGTTGAACCTCTAAAACGAATTAAGTCTCTTCAAAAAAGTGGCAGGTTTCCGTATTAATCTCTCCAAATCTTCTATCTTAAATCTAACCCTCCTGGACGGTGAGATGGAGGTACTCACTCATTCCTCGCCCTTTCAGTGGGCAAAGAAAAACCTCACATATCTAGGTATTAAATTGACACCAAGACTCTCCCAATTATTCCAAGCCAACTATACGCCTTTGTTACAAACACTAACTCTAGACTTAAAGAGATGGGCCCCACTCTATCTTTCCTAGTTGGACTTGAAGCAGGATTTCTGGATAAACTCAAAACCATCCTCAATAAGTTCATATGGCAAAATAAACGGGTGTGACTCCCTTTTAAGCTTCTTAGGTGACTCAGAACGTAGGGTGATCTAGGGCTCCCAGACTTTAATCTATACTACAAGGCACTGCAGCTAAGGGTCATTATAGAGTGGTCACAAAGGGGATCGGACAAGCACTGGCTACACATGGACAGTGCAATCGCTGGTAGAGTCATTTGGGACTTACTGTGGAAACCCATAACGGACCATCCCGCCAATGCATATGTTAGAACTCCGACTAGAACAGTCCTAAAGGTTTGGGATGAGGTGCTCAAGAAATCACATTGAACATTATTTCCCTCTCCTTTACCCCCGATTCACTATAACCCAGCGTTCCCACCAGGACTGCACCCGGACCCTTTGATGCCTGGAGGAAGGGGGGCTGTCAGACTCTATAACATCTATTCCATAATACTGACATTCTCACCTTTTAACACTGCCAGCGAGAGTTTAATTTAACAAAGTAGGGATTTTTTCACTACCAACAACTACGACACTGGGCGCTGCAGCCACAGACGAGAGAAGCTAGCATGAGGGATCTCACCCCACTAGAAACCTTCGCGAAGAGGACCCAAGGTACCAAGGGCATTATCTCCTCCCTATATTCTCTGCTACTACGCACAACACCTGGCCAGCCACAGCGACATATGGCCTTCTGGGAACGAACCCTGGGTCACGATATCTGACCATAACTGGCAATCACTCTGGAGGGACATACACAAACATAACCATTCCCTTAGTCTCCGAGAGGCACACTACAAAATATTATACAACTGGTGCTTATATCCCACGAAGTTGAAAAAAATTTATCCAGACATCAGATCTATGCTGGAGGGGCTGCGGACTATTGGGCAACTTCCGTCATATTTGGTGGGACTGCCCGAACATTAGCCCGTTTTGGGCAGAAATCTTAGCCCAAATAAAATCGGTCCTGGGCTACCCAATACCAGACACAGTATCCTTTGTGCTATTAGGGCTCAGAACAGAATCTTTAAAGTACCAGACAAATGCGGAGAAAGGTATTATGTGGCTATGTCTGGGGGCAGCAAAAATGGCGGTGGCGGCAGCCTTGAAGAAGCCCGAGGCACCGTCCATTACCCAGTGGCACGACAGTCTCTGGCAAGCACTCACTATGGAGCGGTTGAGCGACATCTTTCGGGATGACTTTAAAAACTTTGAATATACCTGAGGGGCCCTAGCCAGTTATCTCTCGAGGGATCTATCGCTGTTGGCATGTCCGTCCAGAACAAGGGCACTACACCTCTTCCAAATCTAACAGTTTTCCCCTGAAACAATTGGGATGTCTGGAACTTACCTCCGGCCTCAAGCTGCCCTACAAGTGCGCACACCTATAGATAACATTAGCCAGCCTCAGATACTCCGATTGAGTACCTTACCCAGTTATTTTCTATTTTCTTTACACCTATTTAGTTTAATGTTGGGAAAGGAGGGAGGGAGGGCGTTTTTTTCATGCCTGTTTAAAGTTGCATCTGTAAGAGATTTGCGGACTGTGGCCAGCGCAACTTAGTATGAAACTGTATCAGGAAATAGTATCTCATGATTTATTGCTGGTTCACAGGTATTGCCTGTATGAGATGAAAGTTGTGCAAATTGCAATAAAAAGAACTTTGACAAAAAAATGAGATGAGTATGCAGAAGGGACACATACTAGCGGGTTAAGCTTTACGCACGCTACGCAGGAGCAAAGGGTAAGAACTTTAAGATGTGCAACATGACTCAACACATAAACTGAGTCCATACCAGTGAAGTCGGTTTGCAGGATGGCGCCGAGATCAGACGGGAGTTTAACAGCAGGCTGCAGCAGTATCATAAACACTGGACAAATAGCTTGCGGGAACAGTGTGATTAAAGACAAGATGTTAGTCAATTGTAAGGAAGACAAGTGTAAATAAAACATTTATGGTATTGCATGGGAGGAGCGGAGTGGATGGAGCTTTGTGGGTACACCAGTGGCGGGGCAGGCGCTGTGAGTTTAAAGTGAAGTTGCTGGGCATTGCTGAAGAGTGCTGCTGGTGTTGTGTTTGCTGGGGGTGGCGGTGTGGACTTTGGCGGAGTTTGCCTTGTGGCCTTGTACGGGCCATGAAGGGATAAAACGGCTGCATCGCGTCCTCTCCTGGCATGGGGGGGACTGGGTGGGGGTTTGCTGTGCCAGGGCAGCTTCTGTAAGAGGTGTGGGCTTGGTGGAGTGTGCAGGGTCCTATTTGGTAGCAAGATGCACTGGAGACGCGTCAGCAGCATCGCAGCATGCCTGGAGTGTGGGTGCCATGGTGTGACGTGGCTGGTGTGATGATGCCGAACGCGCACGCATGCTCTGAAGCGGAGTTAATGGCCATTGGCGAAGCGTGAAATGGCGTGTTGCAGGGAGACCACGGGCCACATGATGTTTTCGCTGCCCCGGCTGTAGATAAGTCCATTGTGTTCAAGCTGCAATAAAAAGTTTATAGGCCTGTTTTCACTTGTGCTGGTAATGGAAAGGCAGTAATAACACCAGACTGCACGTAGGGACTACGTGCGCGTCACTGCTCATACCTGCGGCAATACTCCATGGAAGTGAACTTCTCAGAAAAGGTGGGACATGCACCCACCATTAGCCATTTACAGGCTACAATTTTTAAATGCCACACAGAAAAGTCAATCCAAAGCGTGGGAGGAGTCAGAGCCCATAAAGTACAGACAACAGATAGCCTAACAGCGCAAGCGCTGTCTAGGCTCGACCTAAAATTAGTAAAGATAGCACAGAACTTCCTCCTTGTCTTTGGACCGTTTCCATTATATGTTACAGCGACTGTAACTGCAAGTCCTGCAGTGATCTTCCAGGGGGTAGGTACTGCTTTCTTCGTTCCTGGCTATGTCTGCACATATTTCACAATAACATTATTAATATTTTGAGGCACGATTATCAGCTTATAGCATGCCAACCCTCACTGAAGAAAATATGCCATAAGGTGCAGTTCATTTATGTCCTAGGGTTGGATAGTGAGAAAAAGGGAGAATGGTGAGTGGAAGAGAAGGAAGGCAAGTTGGAAAGACAGAGGAAGGTGAGCAAGGAAGAGAGGAGGGTGAGGACAAAGAAGAGGGTGAGGAAGTGAGAGAAGAGCGAGGAAGAGAGAGAAGAGCGAGGAAGAGAGAGAAGGGCGAGGTGGAGAGAGAAAGGGGAGAGAGAACGGTGAGATGGAGAGAGAACGATAAGTTGGAAACAGAAGGGTGAAGTGGAATGAGAGTAAGCTGACACACAGTGAAAAAATTGCGAGGTCGGGAGAGTAAGTAGGATAAGGCGGAAAGAGAGGAGGGTGAGGCGAGAGAAATACGAGGGTGTCGTGGAGAACGAGAAGAGCCCAGCACGAAAACAGGTAGATATGGTGGGGAGAGAGTAGGCTGATTTGAATAGAGTGAGGTGGAAGGAAGTAGAGAAGGAGGTGGAAGGAAGTAGATGGTGAGGTGAGCGGGAGAGCAAGGAGAAGTGAAGAGAAAGGAGGGTGAAGTCGGGAGAGAAGTAGGTGAGACAGAGAGAAAGGAGGGTGAGGTGGCGAGAGCAGAAAATATAAAGCCCATAGGTTTAAACCTCTAGAAATATACAACGTAAGCTAGTAGACAGAACCCACAGTAGGTACTGTATGCAGCTCACACCCATACAAGACCATCCAGCATGCCAAGACCCAGTTCTCAGACACCTGGGAGTCTCTGCACAACCCCATTCATCTTTATGGCCCAACCATTCTTCTTCATGGCTAACCCAAATCAATGGAACCAGGCCTGTCGACAGAGAGAGGAAAAAATGCCCTGTTCTTTTGCACATTTCATGTATTACAAATCATCACACCCCGGATATCTTCATCAGTGGTTGATAACACATCCTAATGAGTCTTAGCTGTAAAGTATTAATCCGAGGCCCTGGATTCTTACCGAAAAAAAGGGGAAAATGGTGAGCTTTTGTTGGAAGATCTTTGTGCTACAGTCCTGTTAATTTTGTAGACTTTTCCCTCAGCGCTGTTTGTTCTACTGAAGTGGATAATAAATAAACCAGTAGGATGACAGATTTGCAGGGTTTATCATCCAACATATATCTATCGCAGGTTATGTGCTTCATAAAGATTTCAGCCTCATGCAGAGTCTAATGCGTTTCTGCTTTGAGATTTAAACAGTGTCTCAACTATTGTTGAACAAAATCAACAATTAATTTCTGCCATGAAGAAAAAAAAGCACTATGATGTGGCCAGCACTGACTGTGTGATAGCGCTTTTGTTTTTCTTTCCTTTAAGCAATGCATGGCTTAAAGTAAAGAAAAAAAGTACTATGACGTGCCAGCGTAAACCGTAAGGGTGGGGGCAAGCAACATGAGGGAGGTGTGGGAGGGGAGGGAGGAAGAAGCAAGTCAATGGAGAGCGGTAAGAGGAGAGTGGGGGGCAAGGGCACAGATGGTGGGAAAAGGGAGAGACTGGCAACACATGAATGCTTCTAGAGTGCATGTAAAAAAGTACCTGCAGGAGCCTGCGGCCTGTGTAAGTATTCTGGTCGCAGACCAGAAGATGTACTAGGTCCATGCTCCACAGCAGGGACAACACTGAAGCCCCGGAGAAAACAGGAAGGAGCAGGATGTGCTGACCAATCAAAAGCAAGCCGGGAGACAAGAATGATGTGGAAGCCAGCCAATGGTAAGTAATGGTAAGTTTTAGTCAGGCTTGTCAGAATTTTTTCCAGGCATGCACCAGCAAATTTTAGCAGGGACCTTCAAAGGAGGACAAAGGCCTCTTTTTAATTTTAAAAATGTATCCTCTAAGGAAAAAGAAAATATGGTAGATCAACATCCAGCGCTATGTTGTGGAATTAGCCATGCTAGCTGAGCCATCTTTAATAAAGAGGGTACTTTTGCTTTAAAAGCTATACAAATAATATGTTGCAGCACGAGTGTGAAGCAGCTCAAAAATCATGAGGTCTGGGGAATATTGACCCTTCTGATGGGCCTGGTTTTAGTGCAATATAAATACAAATATGAACATGAGTTTTACTGAGTGCGATACCACCAGAGCAGAGTAAATTTGTCCTCAGTTCTCCCAAGATCAAGGTGAGAAATCATAAAATATAAAATGACCTTAGCATAAATATTGAAATACAAATATACATTTGAAACTTGATGCAACAAATGGGACAGAAGTTGAATGAGAGCATTACACCATATATTGTATGACCAGTCAAACTGGAGGATTTTGTTTGCAAATGCCCCTCATAGCTGTATCAATGGGACATAAATAAAATATTAATAAAAATATACATGATCCAATCCTAGGCTTTTTTGCACTGTGGCGTATTACCTGGTTTAGCTTGATGGCAGATTTCAGCTTTTCCGTAACTATATCCTGTGGCTGGTCCCAGATGGTTGCAGTTTTATTGTTTGTTATATATGATTTGCATGCAGTGATCATCTGATTTGTTACCTATGGTTAGAAAAAAGAAACCATATAAATCAAGGTGAATTAAGAGAGAGAAAGAGAGAGTGTGTGTGTGTGTGTGTGCGTGTGTGTGTGTGTGCGTGTGTGCGTGCGTGTGCGCATGTGCCCATGTGTACATATATTACCCAGTGAAGGTCACCACACGGTATAGTTATAGTTAAGATTGCTTTTCCATAGATAATGCCTTTTTAGATTTGCTAATAACTTTGGCTCCATTTCACGGATTGTCACAAAACTTTCCATAAAAGTGCTTTTTTGCCTAGTTTGTGCATGGAAAGTATCGAGGTGATTCGTCAAGCAGGGGGCGAGAGAAGGGGTTTCCCATAAAGCAAAATCCCAATGCATTTTCAATAGACTTCTTTAAGAAGCAGTACCGCAAAAACTGCTGCACGGAATTACATCAAATTTGGCAGGAAGATAGATCTTGGCCTGCAGATTGTGCTTTATGTGCTTTGGTGTAGATCCGTTCAGTACTTTTTAAGAGATTAAGGTTAAAAAATAATTGTATATCTGGACAGTTGGGTCCGAGAGACTCACGCGAAAATCCTTCAAGCCCAATTTTTTTAAAATAGAGCATTCCGATTGGTCTAGGGAGCTTTTTTTTTTCCTTGGGCCACCTGCGGGGAGCAAGTGCTCTGATTTCCTTCCAGCAACATGAGAAAAATGTTGCTGGTAGCCATTACAAGACTCCGGGACTTAGTCTCCTGTCCTGAAGTAATAAAATAAATATATATATAAGGGGGCAGGGTAGGGATACCCTGCCCCCTTAGGCCCTGTGGGAGTGACCCAGAGGGAATCCAGGAGCCTAAATAAATACAAAAAATAGCAATTCTTGCCGCGATCCCACAGGAGTCCCACGGCCCACTGTTAAAATAATTTGCGGAAGGGGGTGTGAGTGGATCCCCTCTCCCCGAGGCCATCCCCGGGGTCAAAATGTGCTAAAGTGGGGTGCCAAGCCTTTTTAGGCCCCAGGGACCTCATCTGCAAAAATAAGTTTTAAGGTAGGGGGCCACGTTACCCCCTCCCAGAGCCTTTAAAGGCCTCGGGGACCTCACCGCGGGGGGCCGGCTCAGTTACTGTGTACCGGGTAGCCCACCTCCGGGATACAGTAGTTTCCCTGCCCACACTATCGTAGGGAGGGAAACGTGTTTGTCTGCCTAGAGAATTAATTTTTTTATCTCCCACCAAACAGGAGCAAACATGAAAGTCTGCTCTCGGCTGGCGGGAGATTCATAAACGCTCCCGCCGGCTGGGAGCAGGCTTCTTTTCTGTGACCCTGACCGCACTCCTTTGGGCAGGGAAACAGAACCAATATTGCTCCTGCCCATAGGGAGCATGCATAAATAGCTGCTCCCTCTGGGAGAGAGCAATGCCGGCACCCGTACTATGTGGGGAGCTGGCTGGGGGATCCTGAGGCTCTCCCACAGTCCCCAAAGTGTTGCTTGTTGAGTGCCCAGGTGGACACTGGGGCACCCACCTATAATACAGCATGGAGTCCATGGGGCCTGAGAATGCTCAGGGAGGAGCGTCATGTGGCTCCTCCCCTTTTTAAGTACATGTAGCCCCAAGGGGTGTGGTCCCCAGGGCAAAAGAAAGATCGGGGCGGGGAGCTGCATACCCCCTTCCCTTTTTAATTGCATTTAGCCCAGGGGACTGGGTCTTTGAGCCTAATAAAGCTCAGAAAGGGGGCCATGGTGCCCCTCCCATTTTATGTGCATTTGGCCCCAGGGGGTGGGATCACCTGGGCTTAATAAGGCTCGGGGAGGAAGCATGCCCCTCCCTTAATTAGAATTTGGTCCCTTTAAAAAGAAAATGCCCCATGGAATGGGCTTCCCGTGGTCCTGAAAGTAATCAGTAGGCTACCTGTTCAAACTCTGACCGAGTATGGTCAAAGCTAATGCACAATGTGGAGTTGGCTGCCTGCGGGAGGTTGGGCACAGGGCAAGGCTGCAGGCAAGGCCCTGTGCCCAATCCCCTGCTGCGCATTGTAAAGGCTGTGCGCAGCGTTGTGTTGGCTGTCCGCAGGGGGTTGGACTCAGGGCCTGGCGGCAAGCCAGGCCTTGCGGCAGATCCTCCACCACGCACAACCTAAGGCCAGGTGCGGCAGGAGTTTGTTTTACGTATGATAACAAAATATAACTTCACGTACAAAACCCCCCTAGATATTTACTGAAAAAACAATGGTCAAAGTGACGTTATAGTTGGGAATTGTTATTATATTTTTGTTTACATTAAAAAAAACAGACATTCACTGGAAAAAAAACAAGGTGAAAGTGATGTTATAGTTAGGTGACTATGTCAGTGCCAACATAACGTTTTGAACACAAAAAGAAACAGAAACTCACCAGTTATAGTTGGCAAAGCTAACTCTAACTTGCGCCCGCACCATACACGGCTTATGACCTCACATATTACATGTTTTATGACATATTTTATTACCTCAATGGTGACATCTCAAATGACATCATTGATTACATCACTGATGACATCATCGAATGAGTGTGGTAGTTTGTTTTATAGTTTACATAGTGATGGATAACTAACATATTACTTCTTTACCTAATATTGTACAGTCTGTGTCCGCTAATAGGTGTAAGTGTTTACAAAACACTTGTGCTCCTAATACATCATAAGTGTGTAGAGGTATTGAACACATTATAAATCTTTGTATTCAGGAGTAACTCTGTGTTAAGGTGACAGTTGACGACTGTGTCCAGTATGTTCCACAAACGTTTTTTAGTTCGGCAGGAAAGGTTTCCAACAGGGCAAAAATTCTACGTAGTAGATACTGAGGACCATATTTATCAATGATTCACGCAATGCAGTGCCACCTTGCTGTGCTGCATGAAAGGGCAGGAATGCACCGTATTTACCATTATACAGCGCATTCCTGTCCTTTCCTCGTACACTTTTGGCTGCCTAGCCCCAACGCAGGCACCCTTGAGTCATGTTGCAAGGGTGCCTGCGTTGCAGGCATGACTGTTTTTGTGCAGGAAGGGATACCTTCCTGCATAAAAACAATCCCCAGAGGCAATTTCCTCTTTCTAAGTGTGCTGCAGAATGCAGCACATTTAGAAAGAGGAAACAACGAGGAGAAATAAAGATATTTCTCCTCGTTGCGCCTCTGGTGGGAAGGAGTACAATTTTGGCACATTCCCAGGCCTACCAATGTTGGGAATGTGTCAGAATCACCCATGCTCCACACATGACACGCCTCCCTGAGACAGAGTAATGCAAGGCAGTGATTTGCGTTGCCTTGCGTTACTCTAGACTTATCAAGCCATTCAGGGCCACACAAGGTGGCCTTGCGTGGCTTGATAATTCTCATTTAGGTTTTGTGTCACACTTGGGTCCCCTTGCATGGCGTAAGGGGGAGGCAAAATCTAGATAATTATGCCTCTCAGTATAGTAAGCTGCCTTAAGTATTTAGATAGAATCATCCCAGCATGACAATTTCTACATAAGGGAGAAGCCTGTGTGCACCAGGTACTAACGTGTACATGTGCTTAATTAGCTTCAGAAGATGGGCTATCTGTAAAGTTTTCACCACAGTATGACCTTTAACACCATCAGACCTGGGGTCTTTTTAGTGACTAGGGGGGCATATCTACAAGCCCCCTGGGGCTGGTCTTAAACAGGCGAAACGAGGAAAAATGCTTTATTTCTCCTCGTTTTTGCTGTTTCTGCAGCACACATAGAAAGAGTAAATTGCCATTGATTGTTTATGTACAGGAAGGCGCCCTTCCTGCACATAAACAATCCCCCAAAATGACGTTTGCAGCTTCTATGTGTGCTGCATTAAGCAGCACACATAAAAGTTACAAAACGTCATTTAAAGATTGTTTATGTGCAGGAAGGGAGACCTTCCCGCACATAAAAAGTCTTCCCCTCAACGCAGATACCCTTTGCACTATGGTGCAAGGGTGCTTGCGTTGGTGCTAGGCTTCTAGGTTTAGCGCCAGCGCAGGTGGAAACGCAGGGCTGCACCATATTATTGTAAATATGGTGCAGTCCTGCATTTCTGAAGTAGCGGAGTGTGGCGTTAAGCCAGGAAGGCTAATGCCGCACTCCGTCACTTCATTGTAAATATGCCCCAGTGTCTCTTTGGAGAGGTTTTGCATAGAGTGAACATGGTTCTTAGTAGATACTTTACAATACTCAGAGGTATACGTCGCATGAGAGTTTCACTGTCTGCAAACAGTGTGATACAGAGTAAACTCTCTCCATAGCGTAAACATTGTTTTCAGTACCCAATTTTCTACTCATGTCAGCTCCTAATCTCACAAGAGATTCGCTAACTGTGAAGGGTTTGATACAGGCTAAAGGCTGTCCTTAGTAGAGCATTAGTCTGGAGGAAGTTGGTTTTCTCTGAACAGTAGTGCACAGATTGAACACTGTATGCAGTAGTCGTTAACAATCTATGTGTGGTTGATTGTCAACATCAGCTCAGCTCAACACGAAGTGTATGGTATGTGGCCAGTGATGCACATAACAGAAGCCTGTTTCACCTAAAGGGGTTGTATGTGTGATGTCATTAATGATGCTTCCTATTATTCTGAACTATTCTGTACTTACTTTCATACCTATAATGCCACACTCCTTTATAGAGTAATGTGTAGAAAAGAAGCTTGAATTACATCATTGGTGATGTCATCAGTGATGTCATCAGTGATGTCATAAATTAAGTCATAAAACATGTCATTAGTGATGTAATATGTGAGGTCATAAGCAGTGCATGGAGGGGCACAAGTTATAATTAGCTGTGATAACTGCAACTGGTGAATTTCTGTGTTTTTTTAGTTCAAAACATTATGTTGGCACTGACATATTCACCTAAATATAACGTCACTTGAACCTTTCAATTAATTTATGGGGATTTGAAAGCACGGTTAATTACCTCTAAGGGTATCCAGGCACTAGTTTCTTGCTGGGCTCAGTCCAAAAGTCAGGTCTTTGGGCCCTTTCTGAATTCTGGGAGAGAGGACCATGTTCGGAAGTGGAGGGGAAGGTTTTTCCAGGACTTGGCGGCAAGGTAGAGGAAGGAGCGTCCTCCACTGTAGCTTCAGCGGATTAGGGGAGTGTGAATGAGGGCGAGGGGGGCGGAGCGCAGGTGTCTGGAGAGTTGGTGGAAGTTCAGGCAATGGTTGATGCATGCTGGTCCTTGGTCGTGGAGGGCCTTGTAGGCATGTATAAGCATCTTGAATTGGCATCTTTTCTGGATGGGGAGCCAATGGACGTTCCTGAGGTGAGGGGTGATGTGGGTCTGTTTGGGAAGGTCGAGGATGAGTCTAGCAGCTGAGTTCTGTATCATCTGGAGTCTCTTCAGGAGTTGGGTGGTGTTTCCTGCGTAGCGCGCGTTGCCGTAGCCAAGCCGGCTCGTGACTAGGGCTTGAGTCACAGCTTTCCTGGTGTTGATGGGAAGTCATCTGAATATCTTTTGGAGCATGCGGAGGGTGTGGAAGCAGGCGGAGGAGACTGCGTAGATTTGGCATTTCATGGGTAGTTTGCTGTCCAGGATGATGCTGAGGTTGTGGGCGTGGTCTGTCTGTGTGGGTCAGAGTTCGAAGGGCTACCAGGTGTCCGTCCATGGGTAGGCGTTGTTCCCAGAAATCAGCACTTTCGTCTTGTCCGTATTGAGTTCCAGGTAGTTTGTCTTCATCCAGTCGGTGACACTCTTCATGCAGTTGTGGAAGTCTGTCCTGGTGGTAGAGGGGTCTTCTGAGAGTGAGAGGATGAGCTGGGTGTCATCTGCGCAGGATATAATGTTGATGCCGTGGGTTCTGACGATGTTGGCCAGGGGCGTCATGTAAGTGTTGAACAGGGTGGGGCGGAGGAAGCCTTACCTACTGGCGGTCGCCAGTGAATAGTTATAGTTAGGACCATGTTTCCATAGAACAAGCGCTTTTTGACTTGCTTATATCTTTTGACGCATTTAATGAATCTTCACAAAATTTTCCAAAAAAGTGTCATCATGAGTCTTGTTGTGCATGGAAAGTTCGGGGTGATCCGTGAAGCGAAGGCCGAGAAAAAGGGGGGGGGCCAAAGAAAGTGAGTTTTCCCATGTTAATTCCAATAGGAGCATTGAACACGACTACAGCCGGAACAGCTGGACGGAATTACACCCAAATTTGGCAAATAGGTAGATTTGGTTATGCAGATCATGCCTTCAGTTATCCCTTGTAAATCTGTTCAGTAGTTGTTGGGAAATTTAAGGAAATCCAAATTTGTCTAGCTGCACTCACGGCTAAGTAGCAACAATTTTGCAATTAATAGCGAATGCGCACGCCAAAGGAATGCTTTGATTGGCTGGCGGTAACTTGAGCAGAGAGTTCCGGCCACCATTTTACCTCATCGGAACAGACCCCGGTGCTGAAACTGAATGGCAGAAAGTGGTTAAGGGGTCAGGTTGCATGTGCCCTGAACCCATGAGAGGAATATAGGGGTGTTTGAGGAACCCCTTATGAGGATAATATTTTTTTCCACTCGCCATATTCGTGAATTCGCCGTGACTGTCAGCACGACCTCGCATGTAATGGCGTGACAAATTCACGAATATCATTGAAAAAATAAAAAAATGTTTATACACCCACCCTCAGTCTCACTTAGGCACTCACACCCCCACTTACAGACCTACCTTGAGACTTACCCAACCACTCACACACCCACTCAGAAGCTCATGAACTCACTCACTGACCCAATCAGAGATGCAGGCACCTACTCACAGACCCATGCACCCACTCACACACCCACTCACAGACCCACTCAGACATTCACACACTGACAGATACCCACTCAGTCATGCACTGACTCACTCTCCCACTCAAATGCTCATGCACCCACTTAGACACTTATGCACCCACTCACAGATCCACTCAGATACTCCCGTACCCACTCCCTCACCCACTCAGAGGGTTATGCACCCACTCACAGACCCACTCATATTCTCATGAACACGCATTCACGCACCCACTCACAGATCCACCCAGACGCTCATGCACCCACTTACAGGCCCACTCAGAGACATACACACCCACTCACAGACGCCCTCAGAGACTCAGGTACCCACTCACAGACACACTCAGATGCTCACATACCCACACAAAGACCCAGTCAAACACTCATGCACCAATTTACTCACCCAGTCAAATGCTCATGCACTCACTCACAGGCCCACTCAGATACTCACGCTTCCACTCACACACCCACTCGGAGACTCATGCACCCACTGACAGACCCACTCATATTCACATGCACCCACTCACAGATCCACTCAAGCACCCACTCACAGATGCACTCAGATGCTCATGCACCCACTCACAGGCCCACTCAGAGACTCATGTACCCATTCACAGACTCTCTCAGACACTCATTTACCCACTCAGAGACTCATACACCCATTCATTGACCTTTTGAGAGACTCATGCACCCACTCACAGACCCAGAGACTAATGCACACACTCACAGACTCACTCAGAAATTCATGCACCCACTTACAGACCCACTCAAAAACTCATGCACCAACTCACAGACCTGTTGAGAGACTTCAGTCCCCAGTCTGCTTCGCGCCAGGAGGCGCTCCAGCTGATTTCCGCGCCCGGAGGCGCTATTAAATCACTGTGCGGCTCCCGCAGCGCGGGACGCGCGGGCGTGCCCGGGCAAAGCCCGGGCCAAGGGCGGGCCCGTCTGCGCCCGTCCGCGGCCGGGAGAGGCTGGGCTGGGCCAGGGCTCTAAATCCTCATGGTTTGGTCTGTGTCCCACTAGGATATGGCGTAGAGGTCTGTAAAAAGACAAGGTACCTGTCTGCATTATTTCATTTTATTTTGCGTTCTGTTGCCACCTTGCTGTTACCCACTTTGGAGCGAGGAGGGCTTGGTCTTACACCGCTACTGTGGGCTACATCAAGTTATTATTATTTTTTTTATCATTAAAAGTGCTCCTTGGCCAAGCGGAAATGGGCAAAAGGAAAGTGACTGTGGGGGGAGCTTCAGGGTCATTTGCTGCAGGCTCAGCTGGGACGATAGATTCCTTTTTAACCAGGGCAGCCGATGCCATAACAAAGGAGATAGCCCTAACTGAGAAAAGACTTTCCCTGGAAACTGAGAAAATTGCACTGGGCAACGTTGGGTGCAGTCTGAATCAGGAGGAAAACAGGGTCCTATCAGAAGAAATAGGTTCCCCCGCACCATCGAGTACATTGTTGGAAGGCCAAATGGGTGGTCAGGAGCCATCTATTGGCACTCCTGTGGCCACTGTAACTGTAGGTGATGATTCGGACGGCCCACCAACGAAGAGAAAACGAACTGCGGGAAGCAAAGCCTTGAGAAAGCCCCCACGGACCAAACCAACATTACCACTGGCAGCGGTTTTGGCTAAGCCAAATTCGGATCTGCTGCTGGATAGCCTTTTCCTGAGACTTGAGTCTATGACTAAAGCCTTACTAGCACCTGTAATTGCTAAGATAGAAGGCATTAAGTTAAAACTTGATTCCTTTGTCTCTATGCATAATAACTGCTCTGCAGGGGGTGATATTGCAGCCGGTGGGAGGAGGGGCGTCATTGAAGTTGCCAATGGCCCGGAACGTAGACACCAGAACGGTAGCATACAAATAGATAGGGTGACTGGCACTCGATCCACCCTGGGTGTGTCTCATCTTAGCTCCCTAACTACTGATTGCGTGCTATTGGGGGTGGTATTGAACCGCGGGCAGTTTGTCAGGAAACCCGGGAAAGTGTGAACGAGGATCTTCCATCTACACTCACGTTAGCCCATAATAAACGGGTAACATTGATAAACAAATGTACAATTGATCTTCCACCGCAATCAGCGCCTTTAGTAGCTGTACTTGTGGGGGTCCCTCCTCTTTCATCTGGTACAAAGGAAACCTCATTAGATCTGATACATAAGACCATCCACTGGTGTAATAATAATGTGATATATAGTTCAAATATTACTCCAGATATCATCATGGCAAGAAGGGTTGGTTGGATCGGCCACAGGACTAGGAAAAATATGGAGGGGGATTGTATAATTGTCAATTTTAAGCACCACCTGCAAGCTAAAGCACTATTAGATTGCCAACATAAATATGACGCTAAAACTACAATTAAAATAGTCCCACTACAAACTTTCTATCCTCCCAAATACTCTCCAGTAAATAGCGATTGGCAGATGCCTGGCTGGCAGAAGCCTTTTAAGCTACTCACACGCCCTCAAGAAAGCAATTTTAATACTACATCATCATCATCAAATCGGTTCTTACCACTAGCGAATTTGCAAGGACTTGATGAAAATGATTGACTGACAATGGCAGTGGGAATGCCACAGGTTAAGACCTCACAGCCAGTAGCATATATAGAACCATTAACAGTTGCCCCCACTCCCCAATGTTTGCTGGATAATTCTATCAACTCTACTACTATTCCAGGTAGCCCTAACAATGCCTCTATGAAGGTATTGTCCTGGAATATAGCCGGGCTGAGATCAAAGAGGGGGATACTTCGTGGGTACACTTCCTTGCTAAGCATCATATAATTGCCCTTCAAGAGACTTGGGAATCTAACGATTGCTTTTATCTTGATGGCTTTACCTCTTTTTGCAAACATGCAATCCCGTCTAATATGGGTAGAGCCAAGGGAGGTCTCCTCTTGATGTTTAGTCTTAAACTCTGCTATAGGGCTAAACTGATCGATTCTTCATCATCCTATGTGCTAGCAGTGGAACTGTCAGGAAAGAACCTTACCACTCTGTTAGTGGTAAACTTTTATAATTCTTTTTCTAGGACCCATGAGACTGAGCATCTCCTGGCCCTGGAAGAATTACTAAAAAATTATGGAGAAGACAGCCAAGCGTATTATGATACGCTAATTATGGGGGATTTTAATACACGGAAATGTTGTTTTAATTGTTCTTTGATACTGAAGGAGGTAGATGGCTTACAAGGGTCAAACCACTTTGAGCATACATTGTCAGGAACGCTTATAGAAGGACTGCTCTCTGTGTTTAACCTGAACTGCTTACAACAATCTGACAAATCCGCCCTGGTCCCCACTTATGTAGGTAATGGTAGTGTTAGCATAATTGACCATATCTTTTTATCTGCTCTAATAACTTCGGCTGTACAGACTTTTAATGTTATTTGTAATTGTTTTAGTGATCATAACCCTTTAATATTGGTTCTCCTCCTCTCATCTGGTATAATAGGGGGCTGCGAACCATATCACTAATGTAAACATTACCACCAAAGATCAAGCACGAAGGCTGAGGTGGGAAAAGATTACTCCAGATAGTTTTTGGGAGAATTTGTATACTACTTGTGCCCCAGAGCTCAAAGTATGTATGGACCCTGCACTACAAGATAGAGCTAATTTAGATGCCTTTGATATTATTGTTAAAATGGCAGCTTCAAACTTAGTGACCAAAACCAAGGTGAAATCCTTAAAACTAAAAAGGTGGTTTGACGACACATGTTCAGCTGCCCATAAGGAGTTAATGAAGGCTGTAAAGCAAAACCGAGGGACCCAATACTAACCAGGAGCTGCAGGAAGGCGTATAAACTGGCTGTGTGCAAGAGAAAAAAACAACAAAGAGAGCACGCCTGGGAGGAGCTTGGCCAAGCTAGTGTCCTGTCGGACAGCTCACGATTTTGGTCCATAGTTAACAGTCCTCTTTTCTCAGATATGCCAAATCTAAGTAAGGATTGTATAATACCGGCAGAGAAGTGGGTCCAGCATTTTAGCAATATTTATAGTAGCTCCAATCTAGCAGAAACAGTGGGATACGCAGCTCCCGGATCAAACAGTGCCCCCCTTCATTTTAATATAGAAGAAGTTTATAATGCTATTTTATCGACATCAGGGGGAAAGGCCCCTGGCCCTGACGGGATACCGGCAGACCTTTATAAGGCAGACCCCAAAGTCTGGTCCAGGATCCTAACACATGTTTTTAATGCTGCCTGCGCTTATGGTTTCCCCCCGTCATGGGCAAAGGCAGTTATTGTCCCCATTTTTAAAAGGGCCTCCGTGACGATCCGGCTTGTTATAGGCCAATTTCGCTCTTAGATTCTGTGTCTAGAATTATGGGCAAGGTAGTCCTGGATCGCCTTACAGTCTGGCTTGATCATTTTAATGTTATTTCCGATCTCCAATATGGATTCAGACAGGGAAAGGGGACAATAGACCAATGCCTGAATCTCCATTTGGTGATCGGGAAGTATACCATCGCCAAGGGAGGTGTCTTGCATCTGGCCTTTATGGATCTAACCTCAGCTTTTGACCTTGTCAATAGGTCTAAGCTGTGGTTGGTCCTTCGTGATATAGGGCTAGAGGCTGAATTGATTTCCTTCCTGTATACTGCACATGCTAACACCACGGCTGCGGTACGGTTTAATGAAGACGGCAGCTTGACAGATTCTTGGCCAGTAGGAAGGGGGTCCGGCAGGGGTGCATTTTGGCCCCCTGCTATTCACCCTATATATCAACAAACTGGGGGACATTTTAACATCATGCTGTAAGGATACGCCAAGGGCCGGTGCCAAATTGATTCCCGCATTGTTGTATGCCGATGATGCGGTCTTATTGTCTAGAACTGCAAGGGGCCTGCAACAACTTTTAAATTGTTTTATAGATTTTATGAATTCACTAGATTTGGTAACGAATTTTAAGAAATCTCATGCAATGACGATTGGTCCGCGAAAGGCAGCCAAGGCTAAATTTTACTGTAATGGGGACGAATTAACCAAAGTATCCACTTTCCCATACTTAGGGGTACTCTTTGATGACCAAGGTACCTGGGGAGCACAACGAACACTTAAAAAGAACATTTTGGTAAGAGCAACGGGGGCCACTATGGATTTTGCAAAAAGATTAGGGTCAAAACCCCTGCCCGCACTCTTGAAAGTTTATACTGCAAAATGTATTCCTATGGCCATGTATTGATGCGATATCTGGGGCTATAAAGACGTAAAGGAAATACAAGTGGCAGAGAATAATTTTATGCGCAAACTCCTTGGGGTCCCTGTAGCCACTCCTGTTTACTGCCTGCATGAAGAACTGGGGATGGGGTATATTGCAGACCAGATCGCAGTTTCCCCCCTGCTACGATGGCTTAGAATCTGGACTCAACCCCTCCGAATCTAAATCAACTTATAATCTCGGATTGTATGGCGTTAGAGAGAGCCCAGCATATCCCTTGGCTTAAATATATAAAGGAAGAAACAAAATGTCTAGGGTGCCCAGATTTGTTTCTGACCCCAAAGCCTTTGGGCAAGACTGCGATCATAAATTTTAAACGGCAGTTTGTGGATAGGCGGAAATGCCTTAGGGAGGAGGCTGAGCTAGGCAAGCCCTCGGTGAGAAGGTATGTCACTCTGAGCCTAGGCCCGCAACTACAACCATATTTATCTTATGTTAATAAACCATACCATCGTTTTGTTTTAACAAGATTTCGTTTAAATATGGTTCCTTGGCTGCTGGCATTCCCGAGAGGATATTCAAAATCTGAATTGTTAAAACCCTGCCCCTGTGATAACTTCTCGGAATAGGATACCTTGCACCTAATGTTTTTCTGTACCTACTATGAGTCCCTGCGTAGGCAGCATATCCTCCCTCTACTGAGAGAATGTCAGTTTGTCCAAGTGAGACCAGCTCTGCTCTATTTACAAATGCTGGCATCACCCATGGTTTGCCTCAGGGTCGCAAGTTTTTTAATCGGGGCCATTAGACATAGGAACAGATTACTCCCGTAATAGTAATTTTGTGTTGTCTGTTGGCTCAATTGTGTTTTCCCCTTCCTGATTTAATTAAGGATCTGGTCTATTGCTTAAGCACAGTGCACTTTATATGATATCGGCTCTTTTTTATGAATGTTTTTAGATATGAATATTGTGATTGATATGTGGGACTATTTTATTGCTATGTATTTGGCTGGAATGTGTATTTTCTTTTAATAATATTGTATGCTTTTATGACTCTTGGCTGTCGAATAAAGTATTTCTGACTGACTGACTCATGTACCCACTCATAGACTCACTCAGAGACTCATGCACCCACTCACAGACCTTCTCAGTCATGCACCTACTCGTATCACTACTCAGAGACTCATGCCCAGTCACAGACCCAGTGAGAGACTCACACATCCAGTCACAGACCCACTCAGAGAGTTTTGTACCCAGTCAGAGAACCACTGACAGTCTTATGATGTCACTCACAGACCCACTCAGAAACTAGTGCACCCAGTCACAGACCCACTCAAACACTCATGCACCTACTTAGAAACCCCCCGAGAGACTCATGCACTCACTCACAGACACACTCAGACACTGATACACGTTCTCATACACCTAGTCAAACTCTCACACACTCTCTGACAGAGCTTCTGAGACAGTTATGCACCCACTAACAGACCCACTTAAACTCTCATACACGCATTCACAGAGACACTCAGAGACTCATCCATGTTTTTATAGTTATTTACACAGTGATGTACCTAGTGTGATGCACAGAATTCCTTATTTATAGTTATGAATTGTGAATGTGCTGGTGGCTATTGAATGTCTGTTTTTGTTTTGCATATTCGCTACATATTCGGAATCATCGCAACGTCATCGCAAATATTTCAGTTATTTTTTAAGATAATAAACAATATTTTGGGCTCTACGGTGGCTCTAAGAAGAGCCTTTGTGTTCATTGTGTGCATGTGACAGGTACACATAAGATTGGATGCAGAGTTTCAGGTTGCTGAGAAACACCCTGTTGCCTTCATCTATGAAGTGTACTCCATCACTTCTATAGATTCCATGCATGGCAAAACACAGGTTGTTGTTATAGATAGAGCCCATGTTATGGTCTCTGGGAAATGAAGGAACAGTTTTATTAACATGTTTCCTGGCTTTGTCAATCTGTGGACAGAATTGATTAGACCATTTGCATTTGTGCCTTTGGCATATGTTGGACTACACCAAGACAGTGTGAGGGAAAAGCGTCATTAAGTGTGCAAAGGTATCCTTCATTAGGATTTCCAGTCCTACCCACTTAGTGTGCCTAGGTCATTGCCACCACAGTGCACAAACATGAGTTCAGGGGGTTCAGAATACATAAAGCTTTTCACCAAAGGCAGCAATTGATGCCACTTCAACCCTCTCTTGCCAACCCAAGTAATGTCCACATCTGCCAAACCCAAGTCCCTGTCAATACCATTTTTATAGCAGCCTCTCTAGCCCAAAAGACATAGCTGTGGCCCACTATCCACACTTCTGACTTACTGGTTCTAGTAGGTTGCTATGGAGACTGTGCTAAGAGTGTATTGGGGGAAGAGTTGTCTGTTTTAAGAAATTAGAGGTCTTTAGAGTGATTGTTGTATAACAAGGATTGCATTTCCTAGCGAGGGCTTGCCAATTAAGCATACTGTACTCTTAAAGTCATAAAAGTACCAAGACAAATATGTTTTTGGACTCACGTTTTTTGTCTCACAGATTGAGAATAAGTCGCAAATATGCACAAAAAACCCTACCATATTGGAATTCGCAATAAAAGTTTAAGAAAGGGTTAAGATATAGTAAGCATTCAGAAGTGGAGTTACAAAATAAAAAATGAAAGATATGTTTTTATTTGTTGCCTTCCGCACTATCAGAGGGTGCAAAGTTGAAAAGGTTGCCATTAATGGTTGCTTTGTATGAGAGTGGTGTCCCATTCTCATGCTTAGTTTTTACATTTCTGAGATTATTGTATATATCTGATAAGAGGAAACAAAATATATGATCAAGGAACTCCGTTTTCAGGTATGTGAATTACATTTAGTTTAAAGAAAACAAATTATTGACAAGGTATGTGTGTGTGAGAATGTTAAAGGGCAGTATGAATAATTTCTGAATTTTTTTTCAAACTACATGAGGTTTTATTGTCACGAACTCAAGTAGGTCTACAAAAGGTTTTAAATGGTTTTAATGAATATATGAATGAATTAGGACTTGCGGTGAATACATCTAAGACATATGTCATGAGATGTGGTAGGGGCAGTAAAAAATGTCGGGAGATGTTCATAGGTGATCGAAAAATCGAGGCAACAAAACTTTTTTCATATCTTGGAATACCATTTCACCAAGATGACTCATGGGTTCAGGCAGTTAGAGCTAAAAATTAAGTTTTATTAAAACTATCTCAGCACTCGCCCAATTTTCAAAAAAGTTAGGGAGAAGACCCCGGTAGAGCTTTTACAGATCTACCAGGCAAAAAGTATCTCAACTGTAACCTATGGCTCAGGGGTGTGGGGTATTGCAAATACCCATTCATTGCAGTTTGTGGAAAATAATTTTCTAAGATATATTTTGTCAGTACCTAGATCAACCTCTTCCTATGTGTGCCACGCTGAACTGGGTTTAACGTATTTGTCTGATCTCATTAAACTGGAGCCGGTTCTTTTATGGCACCGAGTATGGACAAAAGAAGAAACCAAGCTAAACAGGGATATTTTAAAGGATATTTTAAAAATGGAAAAAGTCTTAACGATACCTTGGGTCAGTTATGTACGAAAATTCCTGCAGAATCTGGGACATCTGGAGTATTTCACTGATCCTGATTCTATGCAAGCGGTACGTAGGAAAGACTTAAAAAAGAGGGTCTTGTGATGTTGGAAATGTCATGGTTGACGACTGAAATATTAAAGCCCACAGTACTGGAAAATCAAATGATTTTAAGTGTTTTTAAAATTCAGCCATATTTGGCGATAGTACCAGAAGGATACGACAGATTCCTACTAACAAGATTCAGGCTTGGAATGGTACACAGACTTATTAGTTTTCCCGATATGAATGACTGGAGCCGAACTATGATACCCTGTCCCTGTGATAATTGCTCAAGTCAATCCACTATCCATGTTATTTTCTTTTGTGGATTTTATACTCTCATTAGGAAAGTCTGGATTCTGCCAATGTTGAGAACTATGGGGATAAGAAAATGTCGTCCAGCTTACATCGCATTACAAACTATGGACAATGCTAATATGATTTGGAAAATTGCGATGTTTTTAAAAAAGCGGTCAGCTATAGGAAGAGCATAATATCATGAGGAATTGTTTTTTAAGAATATTGTTTTTAGAATTAATGAAACGTTATGAATTTTTAATTATTGTTATTAAGTGCGATATAATGATCATAGCTGCTGCCAAAATTTCTTTATGAATTAACTTGAAAAATTGATATTCAATTTTAAGTCTTTTAACATGATTATAATGTGTACGAATTGCTTTTATGATTGCAGTATCTTACAATCGAATAAAGCTGAATTTGAATTGAATTGAGTGTATGAGTATGTAGCAGTTTGTCTGATGTGCAGACTAGTTGTGTGAGAACTTGCTTCACAATGTGCTGCCTTGGAATTGTATATTGTATATCTGCAATTTTTTTGAATTACCTTTATTTATGTTTTTAACAAAATTGCAGCAGTTGCACATTTTCAGGTGATATAAACAAGTGGCAGTTTACAGCAGAGTACACATATATGAGCAGGACGTACAGGTACATGGCAGTTCAGTTCACTGTGAAGTTAAGTATATCTGCTATTTTACTGCATGTTCTAATTGTTAGAAAAAACTGTATCTTAAGGGTTAAACTTCTACTTAGCAATGTATTAGAAGATGTGGAGCATTTACATGTCTATATATGATGTGCTGCTCATAAAGAATGTTTTTCTTTGAACTATGGGATTTGTAGTCCTGTTGTTTGCATTTTAAAAGAGGAGTACAAGACTAAGAATTGAAAGGAAAAAACATGCACTGTAGATACAGATGAAACATCGATCTATGAAACTTGCCAGCTATGTATTAGATACCCCATAGGGTAGGTATTGGTAAATTATAGGACAGGTTTGTATGTGCTTAGCTGATAAGACATGCTCTTTAAACTAATACTGAGTGTTATGTGTAGTATGAGCGCCGTAAGCATAGTTAAACATGCAGTGCTTAAATATGGATCAATTATACTAGTTCTGACCCTGTCTGTGCACTCTGACTGGCAGTTTTAGTTGGCATATAAAAATTGTTTCACAAGCCTCCAATCCATGTTTTGGTAAATACAAGTCAGTCACCTCTAAGATACGCTGTAGGTATGCTATAAAGTATGGTACTTTGTGTTTAAAAGATGATTTATGTCCTTTTGTGTTCAATAAGTTACATCTGTACTTGCAGGCCCCTATGCAAAGTACTATATAGAGTGTGCCACCCCTAAAACAACTGACATACATGTTCACAAATGCATAGAGTCTCTCTCTCACCTAATCAGACAGCTACAGAAGCACATATACATTCATTCACTTACTAGAAATACTTATGCATGCAGCAGACTCAAAGGTAGTTGGAGTCACACCTAGATATCTCTCTATTCCCTAACACAGGCACTGATGTATTTGAACAGTAACTTACATAAATATCTAGAGAGCCATAGAAAGCCATAGAGGTACTAAAACAGACAGTCACATACTGGCACATTTACTTAAACATCTCATAACACTGCGACAGGTGTACGCCTACACTCACTCAGATATGTTGGCAAGTACTGACATAACCTACCCTTTCTTTCTTTAAATCTTTATTTGGTTTCATATATTAAAACCATAAAAGCACAAGTTAAAATATAATAAATACAATCCACACAGGGACATACCAGAACTAACAGTAATATGTACAAATAAAAATACAGAGATACCAATGCTCCAATAACACACAGATGGTGCCAGATGAACAAATCACTAAAAATAACGCAGTAAAACTCCACTCATGAACTGGTTGATGGTCGAACGGGTGAGCTAGGCAAGGCAAAATGCATGGTGCCTGGAAAAGTATCAAGGAACAAGCTAGTTAATCACAATTAGCCCTAAGCCTGATAGCGGATTTTAACAAAGTAAGCACGTAAAAAACAGTGCTACCCGAGAGCATTTGTAAAAAAAAATAGGAGCGGGTCACACTTGCCTAAAATTAGCCTTTTTCAGAATGGGGGTTAAAAAGGACTTTCTAAGGGTATCATAAAATGTGCAAAACATCGTAAAATGGACCATGTCCCGTGGAGATATTCCATCGCAGCCACAGGACGGCAGGATTTGTCCCTTGTTCTGGGCCCTAGGGTGGGCGAGGAGGAGGTGGAAAAGATCAAACCAGAACCTGGTCAGTAAAAAAACGGTCATATGAGTTTATGAACCCCAGTAGATACGGCTCCACCATCTGGGTGGTCCTTATCATGATGAAGCGACGTACGCTGGGCTTCAGAATCTCCTTCTCCTCCCTTGCCAAAGTCTGCTGCTCAAGGAAGGCCGCCTTAATAAGGTTCAGATCCTTCTTATTCATCATGTCAGGATTAGTGAAAAGATCTCCTCTCCCCATGCTCGTTAAACTCTTTTCAACATATCTGAGCCACGTCACCCGAGAGGTGTGGCCAAGAGCCAGACAATCTTTTAACCCCTTCGGTGCTCATGACGAGCTCAGCTCGTCATGCTGCGCGGTAGCGCTGTGCGCATGACGAGCTGAGCTCGTCACGACCCCACCCGCGATCGGAATGTCCAGCACACGAGCGGAATTCCGATCGCAGTCAAGGGGTTAAAATCACTTTATTTAATGTGGTCCCTTTCTCAGCCCAGATTTTTAACCAGAGAGAGACAGGGCGAAATGCTATCAAGTCAGTCACAACCTTCTCATTCATGCACAGAAATAGTACTTCAAACATGGGTGATGTCTACTAGTGCAGACCCTGTGTGTGCACTTTCACTTGCAGCTTGATTTGGCATGTAAAAGCGGTTTCTCAAGTCTTAACCCTTTCAGAATGGTTCCGTCATGAGCACCAGTGCTCGTGTGCTCATGACGGCACCATTCTGGTTTTTTGGCATCGGAAGTTGGAAAAAAGCTTCTCCAAGCGCCCGAGGCATTTTTTTTCTTCAATGTAATGACGATCGTGCGCATGGAACGCTGATGTCATTACATTGAGATTGAAACTGAAACTTAGTTTCAGTTTCACTGTTTAGGTGCTCGTGGGGCTATCTCGGCCACAAGCACAGAAACACACGGGAGAGGTATAATTGGAAAGGGGAAAATCTCCCCTTTCCAATGGTACCCCTTACTAGTGGATCCCTGCTTGGGGATCGCCTTCCAGGGATCCACCCACTAGGCACCAGAGAGGGTGGAGCAGCCCCTTGGGAAAGGGCCTTTGCTTCCCTCATATTGAAATGGGCATATTTAGTCTTTCTGCCCCCCCCCCCGGGGGGCAGAAAACACCCTAGACACCAGGAATTCTTTTTGTATGGTTTAGGGGTGGGGGCTGCCCAGAATGCCCCCACTCTCCCCCCAAAAAATTGCCAAAGTCTTTCTGCCCCCCCCCCGCCCCCCAGGAGGCAGATGGGGGCATTAGCCCCTAATCAGCCTGGGGGGGCAGAAAGCCCACTAGGCACCAGGGATTGTTTTTTTTTTTTTATACATAGGGGTAGGGCTGCTCAGAATGGGATTATACTCTTTTTTTAATACGTATGAAATGAAAATAAAATTTATAAAGCGGGACAATCACCCGGGGGTATCTAGGTGCTGAGCGGATACTGACAGGCTAGCAAGATCCAGAAGAGACCAGAGTTATTTGGTAAAAAGCCAAGTTTTTAGATTCTTCCTGAATTCCAATAGATTTGTCTTAAGTTATAGTTCTGCCTGGAGTGAGTTCCACAGTCTTGATGTGCATGAAATGAAGCCTCTCCCACCCCAGCTAGCTTTCTTAAATCTGGGGATCACAAGATTTCCACTTGTAGATGAGCGCAGGGAGCGTGCTGGCATGTAGTGTTGAAAGCGCTGTATAAAGTAGTCAGGGCCAACAGCTTGTTGTGCCCTGAAGGCAATGCAAAGTGCCATAAACTGTATGCGTTTATCTATGGGGAGCCAGTGTAGTTGGATCAGTGCTTGAGAGGCAGATTTATGTTTCGGAATGCCCAGCAGTAGCCTTGCTGCGGCATTCTGTAGCATTTGTAACTTGTGTAAAAAACACTTTTGAATGTTAATAAAGAGTGCATCACCATAATCTACTTTGGACGAGATAAGAGTCGTGACTACCCTCTTCTGCAGGCTCGATGGAATGAAAGGCAGTACTTTCCTTAGAGTTTTCAGAATGAAGAAACACGAAGAGGTGATGTGATTTATTTGTCCTTCAAAAGATAACTTAGTGTAAATAATCACCCCAAGGTTTTTTGCTTTGTCACTAGGGGTAGGCAAAGTCCCTAGTTTCTGAGGCCACCAGTTGTTTGACCAGAAAGAGGGATTGTTACCGAATAACAGGACCTCAGTTTTTGAGGAGTTTAATTTCAAGCAACTGCTGCTCATCCAGTTCCCAATATGAAGCATACAATCGTGAAACTGAGCTACCGAAGCTCCGGTTAGTGACAGATACAACAATCCGTGTATCGTCCGCATATGAGACTATAGAGAAGCCAAATGATCTAGTTAAAGCTGCAAGTGGGGTAACATAAAGATTGAATAAAGTGGGGCTCAGAGATGAGCCTTGAGGGACTCCACAGGTCAATGCAAAGGCTGGAGAAGAAAAATAACCAAGGGAGACCACCTGAATGCGGTCAGCCAGAAAAGAAGTAATAAACTTAAGTGCATTATCTTTGATCCCAATTGATTCGAGGCGATCAGTTAGAAGAGCGTGGTTAACAGTATCAAATGCGGCGGAAAGATCCAAAAAGATCAAAGCTGCATTTCCCCCACTGTCTATCATCTGCCTGATTTGTTCCGTAGCTGTAATCAGCGCCAGCTCGGTACTATGGTGACTTCGAAAACCGAACTGTGTAGAATCCAGACTCTTGGTTTTGTCTAGAAAGGTGGTCAATTCCTTGTTGATGATTTTTTCAATCTATTTTGCGGGAAATGGTAGTTGAGTTATTGGTCAATTATTGGAGTCACTGGTGTCTAAGTTAGTCTTTTTTAATAATGGCAGAATAGTCCCTACCTTCCAGTCTTTCGGAAAATATCCTGCTTCAAAAAGGTTGTTAAAAATGACCGTGAGGTATGTGGCTATTACCTCTGGGACCAAATGAATTGTTCTGGCTGGGCATGAGTCTTGGGGTGAACCCGATTTAATCTGCATCAGTATCCTTTGCGTCTGATTAACCATCAAAGGCCCTAAATGGGATAAGGTGCTCATGTTGTAAGTGCTCTTCGGAGATCTACTGTTTTTTAAATTTTATTTTATGCTTTTTGAGAACATACAACAGACATGTAGAATACGCATCAACAAGACCCCCGCGCGACAACATAATACAATCATCTTTTGCAAGATACAAGAAGATACACATATGCCATGTAATGTTACAAGTCCTGTTACATTTGGAGACGGATACATCTAGGCCGTTCTCCCGTCAGCAGGGTCCTCCTTGGCCATTAACAACAGATATGCCGTGAGTAGTGCCCAGATGTCCTTGGGCCTAGACGATGTAGGCAGTTCCTCGGCATAAAACGACAGCTGATCTCTGCAGAAGACAACGTCCTTCAGCCAATTTTGAAATTTGGGTGCGTTTTTACTGTCCCAGGTCTGCGCCACCTCTCTCTTTGCCAATAACAATGCGATCAGCACCAGACGTCTACTCTCTGGCTTCAGATGCTTCACACGCCCCAATAAACACATCTGCGGTGTGCAGCCCACCTCCTCCCGGATCATTTCAGTCAGAGCCTGTGTGACCAACACCCAGGACACGTGCACCCTGCCGCACAACCAGGCTAAATGAATGAAGTCTGTCTCCAGCGCATGACACCTTTTACATCTAGCCGTCTCTCTTAAACCATATTTTTGAAACTGTAGAGGGGTATAATACAGTTGCTGCACATACTTAAAGTGTATTATGCGCAAATTACAGTTGGCAGTCAGCCGCAGTGTCACAGAGCAACTGAATTCCCAGTCCTCATCCTTGAGCGTGATCCCCAGTGTTGTTTCCCACTGCCCCCTTGCTTTACTAGAGATAGGTGCAGTTTCCGCTTGCATAGCGGTGTACAGCCTAGTGTCTAATTTAACCCGCGAAGGGCCTGCCAATAAGGATTGTAGTGGGCTCAGCGCTATTGGCTCAGCAGGGTGTCTATCATTAAAAGCCTTAAGTACCACCCGCAGCCTGTAATATGTGAATACTGTCATTGGTGAACTGGGATGTCGATCATGTATGGCAGCCATCGTGACAAAGGTGCCGCCCGGGTATGCATCACCCATTGTAACTATACCCATTCCTGCTAGTGTTTCCAATGCTCTTTTGTCTTGTGCCACCGAAATGCTAGGATGATGCGCCAGTGGGAGCGCCGGTGCATATATAGGGTGTCTGCCCGCCCGCCTCGCCACGCCTGTGCCGTGCAGTCCGCAGTGCTAATTTCCTTAGAGGGATAGTTTGTACGTGCCTTTGACAACAGTGCCACTAGTTGGTCCGGAAACATATCATTCGCCTCCACTGCTACATGCGGAAGAAAGTGAGGAGGATAAAACCAATAGTGCGCAAATTGAGCCTGTGCACACAAATAATACATATACAGATCTGGGGCAGCAAAACCCCCCCTGTGAATAAGGTCTTGTGAGAGTTTTCCAGCTGCACCTGGATGTCCTGCCTGCCCAGACCAAACGAATTAGCACTGAACGTAGCCTGGCAAAAGAGAACCCTGATAGTTTAATAGGGACATTAGTGAAGAGATAAAGAAATCTAGGAAGAATGACCATCTTTATCACTGCGATCCTGTCAGCCAGGGATAGAGGTAATTTAATCCATCTATTCACCTGCTCTTCTGTGGAGACCAACGCTCTACCAAAATTTTCCTTCAGTACTATCTCTGGGTCATGGTGTACCCACACCCCCAAGTATTTGACAGGTTCCACTGTCCATTCCAGCGGGTACTCCAGTGTGAATAGCCTCGTGCTGATGGTCAATGGAAAAACAGCTGACTTTCCCCAATTAATTCTGAGCCCCGACAAACGCTCATATTTAATATATTTACGTATTAATGAATGCAGTTCCTCCTCTGGATTGCGTATATATAACACCATATTGTCCGCATACATGGATATTATAAGCGGACACTGTCTAAACTGTAATGCAGCGCTCGCATGCCTCTGTCGTACCAAGCATGCCAACGGCTCCATCACAATAGCAAACAGGAGCGGCGAGACCGGGCAGCCCTGCCTAGTTCCTTTATATATTTTTATAGGTTTAGAATGAAAGTTGTTAATCCGCACCCTAGCCACTGGAGAGGTATACAGAACCTCTACCTATTGTATGAAATCGAAAGGCAGTCCCATCCTTCTTAGCGTGTCAAACATGTACCCCCATTTAATAGAGTCAAATGCTTTAGCCACATCAAGCAGCACCGCAGCAGCTTTAAGATTAAGGTCTAGTTGATGCAGCACAACAAACACTATACGCAAGTTATGAGATGTGGACCGGGATGGGACAAATCCCGATTGGTCCGGAAGAACCAATGCCGGCAATAACGGTCGTAGTTTGTTAGCTAAAGTTTTAGCGATTATTTTTGTGTCAATGTTTAATAATGAAAGCCGACGGTACGATTCGCAGCAATCTGTGCGCTTACCCGGTTTTAACAATGTAACGATTAACGCTTCCCTGAGCGTAGGAGGTAGAATTCGTCTTTCATAGGCTTCACTATACATATTTACCAGGTGCGGAGCCAGCAGATCCACATACGCCCTGTAAAATTCACCCGGCAGCCCGTCAGTACCAGCTGCCTTACCGGAGGGTAGTGTCCGTATGGCCTCTTTCACATCCTCTTATCATGAGAGGTTGCATCAGGTACTCCCTTTGTCCATCTGAGAGCCAAGCTAGTGCGATCTCTTCGAAGAAAGCACTGATCTCTGCGCTTTCAGCTTCCTCCCCAGAACCATTTAGATTGGCAAAGTAATCCCTAAAACATTCAACTATTTCTGGAGTGTTATGGCATTTAATGCCATCTGGGCCCTCAATCTCCGTTATATATTCCTGTGTCCTCAGACCTTTCATTTTTGCTGCTAAAGTGCGACCCGGGCGACCTCCCTTGCCATATGCCCTAGCCTTCCAGCACCTGGACATATGCTTTACCTCTTGCTCAGCCGTTTCATTATATTCGGTTACCAATTCCCTAATTTCTGCCAGCTTTTCCAAATGCAAAGTGTTTGCATACTCTTACTCTAGGCGCGACAATTCACCCTCAATGTGGGTCATACGGGAGCGTAGTGCTTTTAGAACACATGCCTGTAGCCCTATGCAGGTCCCCCTAATCATGACTTTGAATGCTTCCCAGAGGGTGCCTGCCTCCTCTACTGTGCCTTCATTCTCCGTAAAAAAGAGTTCAATGGCCTGACGCACCTCTTCATTAAAAAAAGGATCTAAGAGGGAGGACAGCTGCAGTCGCCACTGAAATGGTTGGTAATGTCTAGTCAGGATATTAATGACCAATACTACCGGGGAGTGATCCGAGAGCGTTCGTGGCATGTGCCTTACACCTTTAACTCACGGGCCATTGATTCAGAAAGAAGCTAACAGTCCAATCTGGACCATGATTTATGAACCGCCGACATAAAGGTACCCTTACGTGTACTAGAATGTCTATCCCTCCAAATGTCCCTCATGTTATATGTAAGCATAATGTCATGAATCACTTGTGCTGCACGCTTTCCCTGCCAGGGTGTATTTTGCACTTCTATCCATCTTCGGATCCAGATAGGTGTTGAGATCCCCCCCCATAACACCAGCTCCGGATGCAATTCAAATAACTTATTTTTAAGGCATTGGTAAAAATCGGGATCGTCAACATTGGGGCCATAGGTATTAATGATCGTGAGCACCGTCCCTGCTAGGTTCCCCTGTATGAGTGTGAAGCACCCCAGATGATCCGACTCAGTCAAAATCAACTTGAATGGAGTGCCCCTTTTTACCAGAATCATTACCCCCCTTGCGTAGTTAGAATAAGAGGCAGCTGCTCTCACCATTGCCCATCGTCCCGACCCTACATTCGCCAACTCGTGTCAGGTGCGTCTCCTGTAATAATGCCAACTGCACCCACTGTCTGTCGAGGTACGCCAGCACCTCTCTGATCTTTTTGGGGTTATTTAATCCCCTCACATTCCATGTAATTAGTCTGTCACCCTCCATTAAACAGTTTCTCATTGAATTGTATCTGTTGCTTGCATAATGCCAGAGCTTCAATATCCTGCCTCTCCATAGTACCCTGCTGCACCTGTTGTGTCACGCAACTAAACTTAAACACCGGTCCACCCCCACCCATTTCAGCATCCCAATTATGCCAAAGACATATCCCGAACAAAAAAGGCATTAAACATAGCAACCATTTCAGGGAATACCCACTCGGGTGTGTCTAGTTACCCGTTCCCCACCTGCAGAGCAGGCGTGGCCGGGCACATTTTGCATAGAACCAGCCAGCATCCCCATTTGCGATACCTTTATACAAATATCAAACCAGAGAGCCTTATTTTCCCACCCCCAATAATCGTTATACTCTAGCACACAGATAAACAAAAAGGCCAAACGTCACAGTTTCAATATGATAGTGCAGTCGAAAACTTGTTTGTGAGGAACCCACCACCACATAGTTCCATCCGCCGTCTCTGGTGACCCCCATTATGCGGTTATTGTCTCTCACCTATATTGCTGTGGAGACTATACACCCCCCATTACCACCAGCCACCCATCGTATACATATTATTGAAACTTTTTATGTGTCCAAATGCACTTACAGTCCAGCGAGTCATCCAACATCCACAGGAGGCAATCCTTCCCAATCACTATTTCCCTCCGCTTGTGCCTCTGGTATATCATGAAGCGACATGTTAAAGTTTTACCTTAAACCTTCTGACAATCCATGAAGAAGTATACGAGCCCTGAGTGCAGATTTCATTCCGCAGTGTCTGATCTCTCCGGTTACGCTGGCAAGGCGTTGCTCCTAGTTGCTTTCCTTCTGGCCTGTACTTGTTTCAAAAAATCGTGCGCTGCTTTCGGAGCCTGGAATATCTTCACTTTTCCCTCCACCGAGATCCTCAGCTGGGCAGGATATAGCATTGCATACGGGATCTCCAACTCACGTAGTTCTTTTTTACCTCTGCATACTCCCTGCGAGCCACCTGTACAGCTATGGTAAAATCAGGGAAAAAAGACACCACATTTCCTTGATAATTCGTGTTTTGCTTCTCCCTTGCCAACCTTAGCACTGTGTCCTGATCCCTGTAATTGAGGATCTTTGCTATGATGGGGCACGGTGGTGCGCCCGGTGGTGGTTTGGGTGTTAAAGAGCGATGTGCACGTTCAACGATTAGCACTTGTGAGAGATGTTCTGACCCAAACAGGTCCCTTAGCATCCCCTCTACATAGTCGTCCAGCCGCCCTCTATCCGTACTCTCAGGGACACCCATTATACGTAGGTTATTTCAGCAGGAGCGCGCCTCCAGGTCTTCATTTTCAAGCAGCTTCTCCATTTCTTGACATCTGACCACCATAGAGTGTGACTCATCTTCAACTGCTGAGATACGGTGCTCCGCTGCCGTTAGACGTTCTCCCTGCTTGTCTAACTTGGCCGCCATATTTTCCATCCTGAGAGACAAGGTGTCGATCTTGCCATCAATGGCCTGCAGACTTTGCTGCATGGCTTGAAGGGTAGCCTCCAGCGTGGAAGGATGCGGATGATCCGCCTCCAGCTCAGTGTCTGAATGAGCACCCAATGGGCGGGTTGATCGGCGCGATTCAAAGGAGAGCTTAGACTGATGTTTATCAGTTTTCCCCATATTGCCTTTGCTGATTTCCCGCGCACTGTGATTGCTGTTCCGTGGCCGTGTGCCTACTGCAGATGTTCTCCGCGCAGCCTACTGCTCACTGTCCGCCCCCTTCAGCGACCCCCTCCGTGATTTCACTAGCATAGAGCCGTCTCCCGGTTATGAGCGTATTCTTGGGACTCCTCGTCCCTCCACTTGTAGTACAGGCCTCCTATGTAGATCACAGTCTGCCCTTTCCAGCCCCTCGCAGACTTATCTGTAACTTCACCTAACACCGCTTGATCCTAGGCTTCCCACACAGTTTTCACGATGTCTATGCACTTATCAGATTATACTCAGAGCGCATTCAGAGGTGCCATACTCTCTCAGCGACTGGGGGGTATATTCACAAGAACGTGTGATAACTACCGCAAGAGTAGCGTAACGCAACATACAGCATCGCAGCCTATCTCGGGAAAATAACCCCGTGACAACGTGGAATTCACAACACGGCGGTAGCATGCGATAGTTGGCCGACACCGCGGCCAATGCTCGCGACACAACCACCTCGAAGGAGATAAAAACACAAACCTCAACGCGAAAAAAGCTGCGATGGGCCAAAGCGCGATAAGAAAACAGTGACAACCAGCGCGAGGGCAGCAATTCGCACGCGCAATGCGGGAAAAAGAACAAGAACAGTATACGGAAAATGCCACAGAACAAAATACATCAACAGCGGAGTACCGCGGATGCACCCTGGCCAAATGCAGAGGACAACATGCACACCACAACATCCACGCACCGTGGAAGAACATAACCTACAGGCACACCACATGAAAGAGACCAGTGGCAGACAAATCAGAGCCGCAGGAGCGACACACCCACCGTGCAGCATACGCACATAAGCAGAAGTGCACCCGGACAGTGACAACATCCCGGTACAAACAGCAACACCTCCACAACTGAACACAGGAAACAACTGGTTCGGAAAATGTGCACAGCATGGCAAATCACATCTGAAACCACAGGGACATGTAACATGACAATGTACAATTCCAACCTGTGACCTGCAAATATGTTTTATTCACACATGCAGTGCAATTGGACATCTACTACTGTCCCATGAATGCCATGGACGGTCACAATGTGACGTGCTCATGAGAAGTAAGTGGCAATGATGGAGTTCCTACGGGCCATTCCTGCCGCAGCTGCAGTGGGATGTGGGCCACCTGCCCCATCACCACCATCATCGTCCGGTACCTCTGGAACTGGGATCCATGGGGCCCTGGTGCGAACACAGATGTTGTGTAACACACAACATGCAACGATCATCTTGCACACAACGCCTGGGCTGTACAGGAGCTTCCCACCAGTGCCGTCCAGGCACCTGAAACGTGACTTCAACACGCCAAATGTGCGTTCAACGATGCCCCTGGTGCGTATGTGGGCCGCATTATACTGCCTCTGGGCGGGTGTGTTCGGGTCTCGGAGGGGTGTCATCATCCAAGGGCAGAGTGCATATCCTTGATCACCTGTGACAGTGCAGGGGGAAAAGAGTCAATACTTGGTTCGGCAGGATGTGATGGCAGGCCCACCAATTCAGTTACGCCTGTGCTGGCTGTGTGTGGGGTGAGTGTAAGCCAGCCCTCAGGGATTAGCATGTGCTGGCAACTACACCAACAGTCATCAGGCACACAGACATGCAATGTCAGAACTACAAGGAGGGATGACTCGAGTCGCACAGGGCTAGTCGCCCCGGATGCACAGCGGCCGACACGGGCCCACCACCACGGGACGCTGACCTGGGGTAGGGTCATGAGGGCAGAGCAGTGCCTCACATGTGTCATGGCTGCATTCCGCATCTCCACACGTTCAGCTGTTGTGTGGCTGTGGTACCATGTGAAGTCTGTATTGGGTGCAGGGGTAGCCCAGGATGACCATGGAGTGGTGTAGTCGTGTCTGGTAGGTGGTCGTGTAGTTTAACATGTCGGATGTGGTTAGGTCACGTGTGCATCCCCACAGTTGTGCCTTGTGCGTTGGTGGCTGTGGGATGTGTGGTGTGTTGATTTGGTACTTACCAACGAGCAGTCCGGTTCCATATGTGCCATCCTGGAAGCGCTGGTTGATGGACTGTCGGAAGATGAAGGAATCGTGCACACTGCCTGAGTAGTTGGCGACGACATTGGTGAACATTCCCCGGTGGTCCACTATTGCCTGCACATTGATGGAATGCGTGTGCTTCCTGTTGCGGTAGTGGTGTGCAGTATCCGCAGGGGGCACAAGTGGGACATGTGTGCAGTCGATTGCCCCCAACACGGCCGGGAATCCGGCTATGGCGTAGAGGCCTTGCTTAGTCTCCAGCTGTTCCTGCGCAGTGTTGGGGAAGTGAAGGTACTGGGGTATGAAGCTGATGATGGCATCCAGGACGGGTGTGATGAACTTTGATAGGGCCGGCAGTGAGACCCCTCCGACTCTGGCAGTTGTTGGTTGGAAGGTCCCAGAGGCCAACAGGTGCAGCACTGCCAGCAGCTTGGTCTGCGGAGGGATGTTTGTTCTCCGCTGTGTTGGGACCGTCAGCCTGTGGGCGATGTGGGTCAGGATGCGGAGGATGGTTGTCCTTTTGAGCCTGTAGTGGGCAATGACTTCCGCAGGCGTTAGGTCTGTGAGAGTGGTGCATTTTCGGTAGGTTCGCTGTCTTACTCTACGTGTCTGGGTCCTGGGGGTGGTGGCGGTCCAGGGGGTGGTGGCGGTGGGTGTTGTGGCCCTGTTGGGGCTCCGAGCTGCATGTAGAGTAGTTCCATGGCGTCGTTTTTTCTTCGGGTATGGCTGTGTGCGGGACTCCGTTGCCTACTGCAGGTAGACATCCGTCTTTACACCTGCTTGAGGCAGGTGTTAAATACCTGCGGCTACCGCACCTTATCGCCTGTTTTGTGTTCTTATCGCCGATGTGGCTGGTCGTTGTGAATGTTGAGGTGTGATGTTGTCTCGACTTTTCACACGGGATCGCCCACTCTGCATCTCATTAGCGATATTTGCGGGGGTCCTCTGTGGCGATGTTTTTTGTGGCTCTTATTGCGGGTAAACTGGTGCTGTGGGCTGTTAACACCGGCTTGTGAATGGGGAGGTAAATTTATCACGACTTTGGCTGCGATAAAGTGCCGTTAATTCGGCGATAGCTCCTTGTGAATATGCCCCTGGGTGTTTTGCAGCCTTCTCCCCCGCCGATCTGCACATTGCCACTGCCGCCGACCGCCCGCTCCGGTCTTCTGTAGGGCCCCCGCTACGTTTTCTCTCGCTGCATGTAGCGCAGGCCTCACGCAACATCAACTGCAATATTCAAAATAGAGAAGGGGGGCACGCATGAAAGGCAACGCCGCACTCACAGTATTTTTTCTGCCACCGTCGTTGGTAGTTCTCTACGCTCCAGCCTGCTCCTCACATACGTGGCCGGCAGCGTCTCCCATCTCCATTTGGCCACGGGCGCGCCCGATTCATCCAGCTTATGCGCACCGTGCAATGGTAGCCCTGAGCGGCATTTATTCAAACCTTCCACTCCTTTGTGCTTCCCACGCCACCAGGGCAGGGAAAGGAGCCGTCAGCCGTCGGGCCGGGTATCGCTGTGCTCAGTCACTCCCAGCATCCTTATTCTCACTCGTTGCAGCCACAGTCACAGTGCTGCACCCGGGCTGGCCTTCGCTGCAGGTCGTCCACTGCTCACCGGTTCGCGCATAGCTTACTCGGGAGCTCCACCGCCACGATTTAGTACCCAGTTAGCTCGCAAATATGTCGAAGGGAGGTTTCCTCAGGATGCCACACCGCTCATATCCCACCTACGCAGCGATCCAGACAATCCCGCGCTACCATCTTGGACACAGCAGGCCGCGAGGTTGCGCTCCCGAACTCTCGATTAGGGCTCAAACTTGTTGTACATCGATATCGCAGCACCGGGGTGGTCCTGTTTATGTTCAGCTACTCATCGCCATTCTTTTTAGCTTTCGATGCTCGCCTGGTCCGCCGATTTTGAACAGATTGTTTACCCGGCCGGCAGAGCTGCACTACAGTGCGGCCATCTTGCCGCGGGCTCGCTAGCGCCCCCCCGGAGATCTACTGTTTCAGTCAACATTTTGGCTCGTGTCTAGAAAGGAATCATAGACAGACTTAACTTTGTCTTGGAAATGGAGTGCTAATTTGTGGCAGAATTGTCGATTAATATTTAGGTTCTTAGGGTCTGAAAGTTTTGATAGTTCTTTGACTGTTGCGAATAATTCCTTAGAGGAATTCATAGCTCATTCTATTTTTGCCACAAAATAGTTCTTAGTAGGGATGGGGGCTGCCCAGAATGGGCATGCCAATGCCACCACCCCCAAACAAATGCCCACAGTATTTCTGCCCCCCCCCCCTTGGGGGCATATCAGGGCAATAGCCCCCGATCTGCCCACCCAGGGCGGCAGAAAGTCCACTAGGCACTGACCTTATTTTTTGGAATGTGCCTAGCTGTGGATTTTGGGCCCTCGCGCAGCCAGCACCTAGGGAAACCTAGAAAGCCTGTGCTTTTTTGGTCCTGACCTCAGCAGTCATCTAGGAAAACCTACCAAACTCACACATTTCTGAAAACTAGTTACCCGGGGGAGTCCAGGGAGGTGTGACTTGCATGCATCCCCCAACGTTTTCCTACCCAGAATCCCTTGCAAACTTCAAATGTAGCTGAAAAAAAAATCACATTTTCTCACATTTCTGTGTGAAAAAGTTGTGGGATCACCGGGCTGACACAACTTTCGTACCACCCAGTGTTCCCCCAGGTATCCCGATAAAAATGGTACCTCACTTGTGTGGGTGGGCCAAGTACCCGCAGCAGGGAAAAACCCAAAACTTGTTGTGGAGACATCAAAATTATCTATCACAAAACTACCTGGTTTTGCAAGGGGAGCACCTGCGTTTTTGGTCATGGGCTCGACAGCCATCTAGGGAAACCTACCAAACCCAGACATTGCTGAAAACTAGACACCTGGGGGAGTTCAGGGAGGTATGGCTTGTGTGCTTCCCCAATGTTTTCCTCCCCTGAATCTCCTGCAAACCTCATATTTAGCAAAAATAATCACATTTTCCTCACATTTCTGTCTGGGATTACCGCGCCGGCACAAATGTCCTACCACTCAGTGTTTCCCTCAGTTCCCTAGTAAAATGATACCTCACTTGTGTGGGTGGGCAAGGGCCTGCAACCCGGAAGGGCCAAAAACATAGGGATTGAGGGGATAGCACAGTGAACTCTAAGCGCTATAAATTTTAAAAAAATACGTTTTTAGGCGATTCTGCATTGGACACCCACACAAGTGAGGTATGATTTTTATCGGGAGACCAAGGGTAAAGCTGGATGGTAAAACATTTGTGCTGGTGCGGTGATCCCACACAGAAATGTAAGGAAAATGTGAATTCTTTAGCTAAATTTGAGGTTTGCAGGGGATTCAGGGTAGGAAAACGTTGGGGATCCACACAAGCCACACCTCCCTGGACTCCCAGGGAGTGTGTCTAGTTTTCAGAAATGTGTGGGTTTGGTAGGTTTCCCTAGATGGCCGCTGAGCCCGGGACCAAAAACGCAGGTGCCCCCCTTGCAAAACCAGGTTGTTTTGTGATAATTATGATGCCCTTGCCTGTCGCGGGTACTTGGCACACCCACACATGTGAGGTACCATTTTTATCGGGAAACCTGGGGGAATGCTGGGTGGTAGGAAATTTGTGTCAGCCCGGTGATCCCACAACTTTCCCACACAGAAATGTGAAAAAAATGTGATTTTTCTCAGCTAAATTAGAGGTTTGCAGGGGATTCTGGGTAGGGAAATGTTTGGGATCCATGCAAGTCACACCTCCTTGAGCTCTCCCGGGTATCTAGTTTTCAGAAATGTCTGGGATTGGCAGTTTTCCCTAGATGGCCGCGGAGCCCGGGATCAAAAACACAGGTGACTCCCTTGCAAAACAAGGTCTTTTTGTAATTGATAATTTTGAAGTCTCCACAGTATGTTTTAGGCCGTTTCCTGTCGCAGGCACTAGTCCTACCCACACAAGTGAGGTACCATTTTTATCGGGAGACTTGGGGGAATGCTGGGCTGGTGAAATTTTGTGGCTCCCCTTAGATTCCAGAACTTTCCATCACAGAAATGTGAGGAAAATGTGTTTTTTTCACAAAGTTTGAGGTTTGCAAGGGATTCTGGGTAACAGAACCTGATGAGAGCCATGCAAGTCACTCCATCCTTTTTTCCTCTGGATATCCAGTTTTCAAAAATGTATAGGTTTGCTAGGGTTCCTTCTGTGCCGACAGAGCTAGGGTCCAAAATCCACAGCTAGGCACATTGCAAAAAAAAGGTCAGTTTTCACTTGAAAAATGTGGTGTCCATGCTGCGTTTTGGGCCATTTCCTGTTGTGGGTACTAGGCCTACCCACACACGTGAGGTACCTTTGTTATTAGGAGACTTGGGGGAATGCTGGCTGGGTGGAAGTTTGTTGCTACCTGCAGATTCCAGAACTTTCCATCACAGAAAGTAAGGACAATTTGTTTGTTTTTTTACAATGTTTGGGCTTTGCAAGGGATTCTGGGTAACAGAACCTGGTGAGAGCCACACAAGTCACCCCATCCTGGATTTCCCTGGATTTCTAGTTTTCAAAAATGTATAGGTTTTCTAGGGTTTATAAGGTGCCGGCAGAGCTAGGGTCCAAAATCCACATTGCGAAAAAAGGGTCAGTTTTCACTGGAAAAATTTGATGTGTCCACGTTTTGGGCCATTTCCTGTCGCGGGTACTAGGCCTACCCACAAAAGTGAGGTACCATTCGTATCAGGAGTCTTTGGGGAATGCAGAGTGGGTGGAAGTTTGTGGCTCCCTGCAGATTCCAGAACTTTCCATCACAGAAAGTAAGGACAATTTGTTTGTTTTTTTACAATGTTTGGACTTGCCAAGGGATTCTGGGTAACAGAACCTGGTGAGAGCCACACACACAAGTCACCCCATCCTTGATTTCCCTAGATTTCTAGTTTTAAAAAATGTATAGGTTTGCTAAGGTTTATTAGGTGCCGGCAGAGCTAGGTTCCAAAATCCACAGCTAGGCACATTGCGAAAAAAGGGTCCGTTTTCACTGGAAAAATGTGATGTTTCCACGTTGCGTTTTGGGCCATTTACTATTGCGGTCACTAGGCGTCCCACATAAGTGAGGTACCATTTTTATCAGGAGACTTAGGGAAATACTGGGTGGGTGGACGTTTGTCGCTCCCTGCAGATTCCAGAACTTTCCATCACAGAAATGTGAGGAAAATGTGTTGTTTTTTTTTTTTTTTACAAAGTTTGAGGTTTGCAAGGGATTCTGGGTAACAGAACCTGATGAGAGTCATGCAAGTCACTCCATCCTTTTTTCATCTGGATATCTAGTTTTCAAAAATGTATAGGTTTGCTAGGTTTCCTTCTGTGCCGACAGAGCTAGGGCCCAAAATCCACAGCTAGGCACATTGCAAAAACAGGGTCCGTTTTCACTTGAAAAATGTGGTGTCCATGCTGCGTTTTGGGCCGTTTCCTGTTGTGGGTACTCGGCCTACCCACACAAGTGAGGTACCATTTGTATCGGGAGACTTAGGGGAACACAGAATAGTAGAACAAGTGTTATTACCAATTGACTTTCTTTGCATTTCTGCCTTCCAAAATTAAGACAATGTGTAAAAAAGAAGCCATTTTGAACAATACCCTCCAATTTGCATGCTTGTTTGGGCACCCACAATTTCATGGATGTGCAAATAACCACTGCTTCTAACCTCTATATTTTGGTCCCATTTCAGAAATATATAGGTTTCCTCAGTACCTATTTTTCACTCTTTATATTTTACCAAAAGAATTGTTATATACCCGGTACACAAAGAAAAAACATTGCAAGATGCAACTCAGTTATTGGCTCTGATTATCTTGGATTCTTGGTGAATTTACAAGTCCTATATATCTCCGCAAAAAGAAGGGTCCAGCAGACGTAACGATATATTGCTTTAAAAAAATCAGCCATACTTAGATGAAGTTACAGGTGAAAACGTTGGCACAAATGGCTGTTTTTGTCAACTCAATTTCAATATTTTGTTATTTCAATTGTTAGTTTCTATAGAAAAACCTTGAATGATCTACACAAATGACCCCTTGCTGAATTCAGAACTTTGTCTACTTTACAGAAATGTATAGTTGTCCGGGATCCATTATTGCTTTCACACCCGTTTATACCACTAACTGGATGGAGGTTGAAAGCACAAAAAATAGGAAAAATAGGCTACGTCCCAGTAAAATGCCAAAACTGTGTAGAAAATGTTGGTTTGCGGACAAAAGTCTGCCTGTTCCTGTAATCTGGGACGACGGTGATTTTAGCACCTTAAACCCTTTGTTGACGGTTTCTTCTGCAGCACTTTTTTCCCAGTTTTCTGGGGAAAAAAAGAAAAAAGAAATGGTGTATTGATGCCAATTTCTCGGTCCCCTCCAGGGGAATCCACAAACCCTGGTTACCTTTAGAATCCTCAAGATATTGGAAGAAAAGGACACAAATTTGGCATGGATACCTTATGTGAACAAAAAGTTACAGGGGCATAAGTGCGAACTACCCCAAAGAGCAAAAATAAGGCTCAGCAACAGGGGCCTAGCAGCGAAGGGGCTAAACCCATGTTTTAGTAAACACAAGTGACATGTGAGATATGCTGTAGGTATGCTATAAAGCATTGTGCTTTGTGTTTAAAAGATGAGAGATGTCCTTTTGAGTTCAGTAAGTTACTTCTGCACTTGCAGGCAAAGTACCGCATAGAGTATGCCACCTCTAAAACTACTGACATACATGTTCACAAAAGCATAGAGTCTCTCTCTCACCGAGTCAGACCACTACAGAAGCATATACACATTTAGTCACTTACCCAGAAACTACTTAAGCATGCAGCAGGCTCAAATTAAGTTACAGTCACAGCTATATAGGCCTCTATTCCCTAACATAGGCAGTGAGGTGTTTCTTCAGTCACTTACATACAGATTTAGAGAGACAAAGAGGTACTAAAACAGACAGTCAAATACCACCACATTTCCTTAAACATCTCCTGGCACTGATGCAGGTGTAGTCCTACACTCACTCAGATATGGGTGATACCTACTAGTGCAGATCCTGTCTGAGTAGACTCACTGCAAGCTTCACTTGGCATGTAATAGCTGTTTCTCAAGTGTTAACCCCATGTCTTAGAACACATAACACACCTCTGAGATATGCTGTAGGTATGCCATAAAGCATGGTGCTTTTTGTTTAAAAGATAAGAGATGTTCTTTTGAGTTCAATAAGTTACTTATGCACTTGCAAGCCCTGATGCCAACTACTACATAGAGTATGCCACCCCTAAAGTAACTGACATACATGTTCACAAAAGCATAGAGTCTGTCTCTCACCTAGTCAGTCAGCTACAAAAGCACATACATGGTCACTTACTGGAAACTACTTCTGCATACAGCAGACTCGAAGGTAGTTGCAGTCTCACCTACATAGCTCCATATTCCCTAACACAGGCACTGAGGTATTTGTACAGCCATTTAGATACACATTTAGAGAGCCATAGAGGTACTAAAACAGACAGACACATACCAGCACATTTACTTAATCAATCAATCATTGTTGGTAAAGCGCAACTACTCACCCCTGAGGGTCTCAAGGTGCTGGGGAGAGGGGAGGCGGCTTCGTTGAGTGCGTGGGTCACCAGAAAAACCAGGTCTTGAGGTCCTTCCTGAACTGGGGCAATGTGGGAGATTGGCGGAGGTGGAGGGGGACAGTGTTCCAGGCTTTGGCTGCGAGGTAGGAGACTGACTTTCCTCCCATTCTAGTCTTGCTGATACGTGGGACGGTGGCCAGTGAGAGCTGGACTGATCGTAGGTGTCTTTTGGGTGCGTGAAGGAGAGGCGCTGTTCAGGTATGCGGGTACGGTGTTGTGAAAGGCCTTGTATGCATGCTAAGGAGTTTGAAGGTTATTCTTCTTTCGACTGGAAGCCAGTGGAGATAGCGAAGGTGTTGGGTGATGTGACTGCGACGGGGATGTCGAGGATCAGTCTGGCTGTGCGTTCTGAACAGTCTGGAGTTTGCGAAGTTTCTTGTTGATTCCAGCTTAGAGAGCATTGTCAAAGTCCAGTCTGCTGCGTATGAGTGCATGCATGACTGTTTTTCTGGATTTGGTTGGGATCCATCTGAAGGTCTTTCGAAGCATGCAGAGGGTGTTGAAGGTCAGGGAGACGGCGCTGATCTGGCAGTTCATTGTGAGTGGTGAGTCTAGTATGATGCCATCATGATGCATGAAAGCCGTTGCCACCTGGATGAAGAACAGCTGCCTGAAACTCAACTCAGAAAAGACAGAAGTCCTCATCCTTGGCTCCACCCCCTCCGCATGGAACCACTCCTGGTGGCCTTCCGCCCTCGGAAATCCCTCCACCCCGACGGACCATGCACAAATAGTTGCCACCAGGAATAGTTCCATGCGGAGGGGGTGGAGCCAAGGATGAGGACTTCTGTCTTTTCTGAGTTGAGTTTCAGACAGCTGTTCTTCATCCAGGTGGCAACGGATTTCATCCCTTCTTGAACGTTGTGTCTGGTGATGTTGGGTTCGTTGGTGAGGGAGATGATCAGCTGGGTGTTGTCGGCATATGAGACGATGTTGAACCCGTGGTTCCTGACAATGGTTGCGAGGGGGGCCATGTAGATGTTGAAAAGGGTGGGGCTGAGGGAGGCGCCCCGGGGCACTCCACAGTTGGTCTCTGTCGGTTCCGAGCGGTAGGGAGGGAGTCTGAACCTCTGAGTTCAGCCGGTGAGGAAGGAGCAGATCCAGTCGAGGGCCTTGCCGCGGATGCCGGTGTCATGGAGTCTGGTGGCTAAGGTGCGGTAGGAGACGGTGTTGAATGCAGCCGAGAGGTCCAGGAAAATGAGAGCTGCCATTTTGCCCTGGTCGAAGAGGGAGCGGATGTCGTCAGTGGCGGCGAGGAGGGCTGGCTCAGTGCTGTGATTGCTTCAGAATCCGGATTGGGAGATGTCCAGGACATTGTTAGCTACATGATGTTTGATAGCTGGGTGTTGACGGCCTTTTTGATGCCCTTGCCTGCGAAGGGAAGCAGGGAGATGGGCCTGAAGTTCTTGAGGTCCGTCGGGTCCATGGAGTGTTTCTTCAGTAGGGGGTTGACTTTGGCGTGTTTCCAGTCATCGGGGAAGGTGGCGGTCTCGAAGGAGCAGTTGATTGTCTGACGTAGTTTGGGTGCAATGGCAGAGGCGGCTCTGTGGAATATGTGGTGTGGGCAGGGGTTTGAGGGTGATCCGGAGTGGATGCTTTTCATAGTCTTCAAGGTGTTTTCTGTTGTGTGCGGAATCCATTTGAGCAGGGTCTGTTGGATGGCATCACATGAGGGGGGAGCTGGAGCAGTGAGGTGGTCTTGGTTGTCGAACTTGTCGTAGATCATCTTGATCTTGTGGTGGAAGAAGGTGCTGAGTAAGTTGCAGAGGTCTTGGGAAGGTGTGTCGTCTCTTGTTTCGCTGCAGGGTATAGCAAATTCCTTGATGATGGAGAAGAGTTCTTTGGTGTTGTGTGCGTTGGTGAGGATTCTGTCTTGGAGGGATTTCTTCCTTTTGGATTTGATGAGTTGGTGGAGTATGGTGATTGCTGCTTTGTAGGCGGCGTGTATTTCCGGGGTTTTGTTGTTCCTCCATGTCTTTTCGAGTCGTCTGCAGGAGCGTCTGGATTCTTGGAGTACAGGGGTGAACCAGCTTGCTTTCTTGATGTGTCTTCCGGTGGCTTTCTTGAGGGGGGCGAGTGTGTCGGTGCAGTTTGTGATCCAGTGGTGGAGGTTGTGTGCTGCGCTGTTTGAGTCTGACGTAGTCGGTGGTGAGGTGCTGATGAGGGCGGAGGTGAGCTGGTCTTCGGTGACTTTGTTCCAGCTTCTGCGGGGGAGGCGGTGGGCGTGCTTGTGTACGGTCGGATTTTTGAAGGAGAAGTGGATGCAGTGGTGATCTGTCCAGAGGAGTTCCGTGGTGTGGCTGTAGGAGACGCAGTTTCCTCTGGTAAAGACGGGGTGGAGTGTGTGTCCCGCTGTGTGCGTGGGGGCAGTGACTAGTTGTTTCAGTCCTATGTTGGTGAGGTTCTGTAGGAGGGAGGCGGTGTTTGAGTCATCGTGGTTATTCAGGAGGAAGTTTAGATCTCCGAGTAGGATGTAGTCTGTGAATGCAAGGGCGTGGGGTACGATGAGGTTGGTATTGGCGTCGGTAAAGGGAGCGCAGGGTGGGGCTGCCTGTAGATGACGGTGCCGTGGAGAGTCGTTTTGGGGCTGATCTGGAAGTGGAGGTCCTCAATGAGGGTCGTTGTGTCGACCGGGAGGGTGGTCATGTGGAGGGTGCTTTTGTGAACGACAGCAATGCCTCCTCCTGGGTGGATGGAGCGGTCCTTGCACAAGATCTTGTATCTGTTGGGAATGGCAGTGGCGATGTCGGGTGCAGAGTTCGCATTGGTCCAGGTTTCCGTTAGGAAGGCGACGTCAGGCGACATCAGGTGAATAGGTGTTGAGGAGGTCCCAGATTTCTATGGGGTGCTTGTGTAGGGAACGTACATTGAGGAGGATGCAGTTAAGTGGTTTGTGAACGGTGATTTCCGGTATGTTGGGGGATGCTGCTGGGGTACGGAGGTGGGTGAAGGTGCAGCAGCAGTGTAGACAGGAGAGAGGGCTGTGGGTGTTGTTCGGCATCAACAGCTGGCAGTTGTTGCTGTATCTGGGGTTGAGATCCTGGAGGGTGCTGGAGTTGTAGCGGTGGCAGGTCAGAGGACCAGGGTCCCTGCCGCTAGTCGCGGTCGGGTAGCGGACGGGCGCAGATAAACTTGCCTTTGATGCGCCAGAGGCATGCCTGCTGCACGTAGCCGCCATTAAGTAGGGATCAGGGGAAGGGCAGATCAGCTGGGAGGCCGGAGCGGAAAGGACACACTGGAGGGGGGAGGGGCCGCGGGGGCAGCAGCAGTGGGGGGGGAATGAAGGAAAGAGTGAGGAGAGTGAGAAGGGAAAAAATGAAAAGTGACAGACTGGCAAACGAAGGAAAGAGAAAAAGAGGGCACAAAAGGAAAGAGGCAAAGAGAGGCAGAGGCTGAACAGAAAAAGAGCAGAGTGCCATCCCACTGGATCACCATGGATGAGGCACAGGCAGGAGCCTGCAGGTGGAGGAGGGCCTCGAACACCCTGCAAACAGAGAGCTCAGCAGGCTCAGGAGGTAGCTCTTTTTGGTGGAGCTGCGCAAGGGAGAGCAGTCACACTGACTATCTCATGGCACTGATACAGGTGTACTCCTACACTCACTCAGATAGGTTGGCAAGTACTGACACAACCTTCTCATCCATGCAGAGAAATAGTCCTTCAGACATGGCTGATACCTACTGGTGCAGATCCTGTCTGCGCAGTCTCAAAGGTAGTTGCAGTATTAGGAAGGTAGGATCCTTCTAGCATGGCTACCCCCACTTTTTGCCTGGTGTCAGTTTGCTTTTTACTTAGTCTGCCGGGATCCTGCTAATAAAGACCCCATCAACTGTGCTTTCTCCCCTAAATTGACATGATAAGTACTTTGGTACCTCCACAATTGGCTACTGGTGTACCTCTATAAGTCCCTGGTATATGGTACCAAGGTACCCAGGGCATAGGTACACCAGGGGTCTTCCATGTGGGCTACAGCATGTATTGTGCCACCCATGGGAGTCCACTTAAACTGTGACTACAGGCCTGCAATTGGAGCCTGTTTGAGTTCGTGCTTACACCTCTCACAACAGATATAAGTTTCTTTATATCTGAGGTCACTGCGCTTAAAACCTATAAGTCACCCCTAAGGCAGATTCTTCAGTCCTTAGGGCAGGGTGCTTGGTTATAAGGGTGAGGGTACCCCTGCATGAGCAGGACACCCCTACAAAACCCGGAGTCCATTCTCCAGGCTTTGTAAGTGCGGTCAGTCATTTTAGACATATAATGGACATCAGTCATTACGAGATGTCTAACTATATAGTGGCTGCACCGAGCCCCATCATGTTTGGTATCAAACATGTTGGAATCCTACCCCAACACAGAATCCAGTGATGATAGTATGGTCCCATGTACTGGGGGGGCTCCTGAGGGGACCCCCCTGTATTCCCAGCCTTTTAGGGTCTGCAAGCAAGCTAGTGCTGCTGCTGACCCCAGACACGATTTTATCTTCCTGCTGCTGAGCCAAGCTCAAGCAGGCGAAGGTAGAACAATAGGTTTCCTGTCACAGGTGGGTGTGACCACCTCCCAGACAGGACATAGTGTATTGAGCTGGGGTGGGGGCGCTTGGCAGCGCCACCAGACTGCTTTGAAGGGCACATTTGGTGGCCTCCTTGCATACTCCAGTTTGAACCAGTTCAGGGAGCCCTTGGCTCCCGCTCTGCGGCAAAACTAGACAAAGGACATGGCAGTATCCTCCCCTCTGTCCAGCCCCTCCTCTGGGAGAGACCCCATGAGTCATTCTAACCCTTTCCTTAGGGTATTTAAGGGCTCCCCTGTGGGTGGGTCCTCAGATTTGTCGTGCGACAAGACACAACCCTTAAAATATGCAGCTCTTCAATCGTCTGGACACTTGGACTTCGTTGGACTTTGACTGGACCCAAGACTGCACCAAGAAGACTCCTGCTGCTCCTGGTCTTGCTGTTCTTCAAGTCTTCTTCATCGTCTGTGCCTGGGCTTCTTCCAGGTTCTTCAACAGACCTGTGGGCATCAAGAACACCCAAAGAAATCTCCCTTGGAGTGAATGAGTCATTCCCCTGCATAAGCAGGCACTGCAAAGAAGCTGACCGGTCTGCTGCTTCTGTCATCCTACGGACTTCCCGAGGCTCAGCAACACAGGTGGTTTTGCAACTCCCGTCAGGCCTGATCTGTCCTCTCTGCAATGTTGAGGCCAATATCCCTCATCGGAACCGCTGGGACCAAACCCTGTGCACCGTGATGACTTGCCGTTGCCAAGGCTTGCTGGCTATGCACTCCAGAGATCTTTGGGCTACAAGAAGCTCCAGCCTCTAGCATTTCTTCCCTCTAAGATCAGAGTCCTCACCACATCCTCTGCACCGTGGGCCTTCATCTTTGGTGAACTGCTCAATGTCCTCTTGCGACTCCTGCGCCTTCGTCCTGTGGGTCCTCCTGAGGGTCTTCTCTTGCTTCAGTGGGCTCCTCTGCTTGCTCGGGGTCTGCTCTGAATCTCCTGCTGTTGGTGAGTCCCTTTGACCTTGCTGGTCCCAAAGTTGCTCCTTTTTTGTCTTCCACACCAGTTGCAGCTACCAAGGCTTGTTGGTGCTTCCGCCAGACACAGACCACCTAGTCACCGACATCCGACGTGGGACAGCGCGTGCACAGCTCCTGGTCTTCCCCAGCATTGCCTGGTCCTCACAGCTGCAGCGATAAGGTCACTGACGAATCTTCAGAACCTCCCGACATCGGGGGCATTGTGTCTCCATGCCTCCTGGTCACCTCCGAGTGGCATAGACTCTATCCTCTCTGCTTGCAGGTTCTTAGCTTCCAGATTCCACCCTTGGATTCCACCGGATTCCTTTACAGTCTTCTCCAGAGGCATCTTCTTCGAAGTCGTCCATTGTTGTCTACGGCAGGTTCTGACGTCCCTTCACCCCTTTGCACCCGGCTTCACTGGTGCAGGTAACCTGGTTCCTGGGGAATCCCCGGGTGGGGTTGCTCCCCAACCTTCTGTCTTCCAAAGGGTTTCTTCTGGATCCTCTGGGAAGGGTCCTTCTTCAAAACTGCAACTTCTCCATTGACTTCCACTGGGCACACAGCAGTTTTCCCACTCTGTACACAGCCTCCGTGGGGTTCCTGGGTACTTACCTTGGGTGGTTCCTTGTGCCCCCGGCTACTCTGGATCTTATGGTCCAAATCCCGTCCACCTTTTCAGTTCGCATTCCACTTTATTAATATATGGTTTGGTCTCCCCCTGGAGACCACTGTATTTTGTGCTACTTACCCTCTTGGCTCTGAGAGTCACAACAGTTGATGATGGGACACGAAGTCCCTGTAGCAACAGCACAGCACCAACCTTATCCACCAGATGTTCCCCGCCGCAGTAGGTGGAGGCTGCTTTTCAGCACGCAGCACAGTGAAACTGGTCACGGGCCCCTCCTCTCCAACGCTCAGGATGATGGGACACGAAGTCCCTGCGGCAACAGCACAGCACCAGCCGGATCCACCAGACATCCTGTGCTGCAGTAGGTGGAGGGCGCTTTTCAGCGCACGGGGAAACTGGTCACAGGCCCCCTCCTCTCCAAAGTTCAGGATGATGGGACAAGAAGTCCCTGCAGCAAGAGCACAGCACCAGTCGGATCCACCAGACACCCCCATTGTAATGATGTATCTATCACTTTTATATTGAAACCACAAAGTGAGTGTGTCAGCCATTATTAATCGAGACTAACCCCACGTGAAGATGTATTGGTCATTATAAACCGGTTCTATTATACTGTGCATATAGCAGGCAAAATGTAAAAACATTTTAACTTACAAAAAGAAGGGCGCCTTATTGGAATTTCCTTACTAACTACACCTGGATCCGGACATACTTGGGGTGTACCAATAACCTGGAAGAAGTACGACGCCGGGCACTAAAATGCATGTGATAAATGACCAAATGTGATGTATTTATTGTATTTTCAAATAAGGCCATTCTCCTTGCACAAATGTAAATTAGTATCAGATTCTATGCGAAGAGAATGGTAACTTTTCTTTCACAGACAACTATGTGAGTTATATAAGAAGGAATAAGAATAATCATCATAAGTGTAGTATCATTTATTTGGACAATTGCATTTGGCATGTGTTATTGTCTCAATGTGATGGAATTACCTTTTTGGTAAATAACCCACAGAAAATTGTTGAGATATATATATCTTATATAATTTTGTGTAAATATTTTAACTATTGAAGCATGTGTGGCACTGTTTTTGTGTCTTAAAGTCCGTTTATGTTATTTTATGACAGCCCTGAAGAAGTCCAATTGTTTTCCAGGACGAGCCCGTTGGTCGTGCTTACAGTCATATTGTGAAATGAAATAAAGAATATTTTTCAACTATATATAATTAATTAAATTGTTGGATTTTAATTTGGCGCACTGGACATTTCTGGACCAATTGCATAATGATGGCCGGTTAAATTGTCAAGTCTGGACGTGTCCCTCACATGCTTTTGTGATTTATGCCTTTTAAGGGTTTTAGAATGGGCACCCGCTTTTTGGAACAACTTTGAGTGCGGTTGCACTCATCACAACCATTCAACGCAGTAGCTTTAGGAGTATTTTTAGTTGCTGCTGGACTTACTAACTCAACCAGTGGCTGGAGGATTGAGGGTTGCCCCAATAATCAAAGCTCACTGTTTTGTGGTCTGAAGTTTACATCACTTGGGTCAGAAGCTACACTATCGCTTCCACTGATCTAGAACCAATTTCATGCCATATGATGTCCTGTGATGGGGTTGAGGTTTTTAAATTGTTAAAGTGATGGGAAAGTAGCTGAAATCTAGGAAACATACAGTTTGACACATAGTTTTCTGCGGTTGGTAACCAAAAACACTCTTGAATATTTTTCACCAAAAGCATGTGCCTATGGAGTTAATACTATAGAGCAAGTTATGTTAGTACATTCTGTACAGAGAAGCAGAAAAACATCATTTTATCTAACTGAAACTCTCTTTGGTTTTCTGTGATCCAGCCATGCAATAAAATATTCTCCTGCTAAGTGAGAGTACACTGACCAGTTACCTTATTTTAAAAAGCAGTCATATGCTATTATGTATTCTTGTGGGGATCTACACGACACACTGAAAAACCATATCCATAAATGTTTTAATATTGTTTTCCTAAGTCACTACTCACAATGATGAGAAAAGGTAAGCAGCAGAAAGAGCCACTAAAATGCCTACAAACCATCCCCTTGCCTCCTAGACTTGCCACTCACTTATCAATTTGCTGACGTGAATGTACTTAGTGTTGCAGCCAGTAGCACTGGCAGTGGCCTACAAAGATAAACCTATAACTTTGCCCCTTGCTGCTTATTTTTTCACACAAAGTCAATCTCTGACAGATGAAAACTAGTGTGAGACTCCACACAAAGTGAAGGGAGCTTAATAGACTAAAAGATACAAGAAAGTTATTCTAAAACTAAATTGCCTTTTCTTCAAATAGGCCCATATTTGTTTTCAGAAAGTACCCCTGCTCTTGAAATGGATGTCAATTTTGCATGCAATCCATATATTTGTAGAAGGAAGCAAATACGACAAGCACTAGAAATATGCCAATAGGCATCGGCCGTTAAAAAAAAGGAATTATTGGCTTTGCGAATGGCTGTTTGTATTGGCATCAGCCAGAGGTAGTGAAACTGTGACATGCGGCCCCCAGTGGGGCTGTGAAGTGGTGGGGAGTGGTCTCACTTTCCACAGCCTTTTTTCCTCCTGTAATCCAAAATGTTTGCATTTTTTGGTTTCAAAGTAATATGCATCTCAGGGGCCTTTCTGATTGGAAGACATTGTAAAAGTAGGCAGTAATAGTCTGTCACTGTTATCAACGACTGTCCTCCAGCCAGAGAGACTGCCGCATGAATATCAGGAAATGTCCATAGACGCACCCCTGGAACGCGGGCCATACATTGGAGTGTTCAGTTTTCAACAGTTTTCAACATCATTTCTGCTGTCTTTCACTCTGTGCCTCTACCTTTCTTGGTCATTGTTGCTGCTGCTGGATTTTCCTCTGGTGGGTAGCTTTTCATTTCTGTGCTTCACCCTCATGGTAGCTTCTGAACTGGGATTGCCTCCTTATTTGCCCTGATGGTTTTCAAGGCAACCAAAGTTACCCAGAAGTGGTAGGTAAGATTGGCACATACTAAAAGGATCATTGGGGAAGATGGGGTAATTGGCAGCATTCTCTTAGGTGTCCACAGGTGGCAGTGCAGTTTAATGCTCACATGTACACTGTGAAAGTGAAAGTTCACTATGCTTCGAGCCATAATGTTTTTATGGTTTATTACAGGAGTCTGAAAAGCACACACTTTTTAACCATTGAATTGCTGTTTGCAAAGTCATACAATGGAGTATTCACTCTCCTTTACCAATATATGGAAGAAAATGTATTAGTTATATGTTTACATGACATAGCCTAATGGTCACCAACACTTTTCATTAAACATTACCTTGCTAGTAAACAGTAATATAGTGTGCCTTTGGAGGTATTTTCCCCTATTTATGAAATGTGATGTTTTACCTTTTATGATATGATGCTTTACTCCATTGTACGTTCCTGGTGAATATGTGCAGGCTTAACTATTAGATGGCTGGATTACAACCAGCTGCAATGCAACTGTTTCAAGTGGTAATGGATACGTAATGTACTTTATGTGAGGGGAATTATTGGTTGAAGTATGGCAATAACATGTAAATAGTATTGCATGTTACTTCTTCGGAATGGAAAATGGTGACTATTAAATATATTGTATTAGCAAAAGTTACATTTACATAATGCTAGAATTTACATGACAGACAATTGAAATTTGTAGTGGGCAATTATGTGTGTAAGATGGTAGTAACATATCTGGCAAAAAAAGGCTATATGTTTCATTTAGGAAAATGGGCATTACCATTTTCTACATGGGGTGATGGGTGTTGAATGGCAGTTTAACATAATCCCCAAAGTGTAAAAAAGCTAAATAAAGTTTAATGGATCAATATTTAGCCATTTTACGCATGGGGATTATGGGCTTCAAAGGGATGTTTAATACATTTGCCAATCTATTCTAATGTTTCATGTTGGGAATAACTAATTTTTACAAGTGGGGTTAAGGCTGGTAAATGACTCTTATATTTCCTGAGTATGGTTTTTAGTTACTTCTCCTGAGATAATGGGTACAGATATTTTCTACATGGCTGTTACCAATACCTTGACATGATATTTTCTTGGTGTCCTTTGAGGATCTGGAAATTGATACTTCTGCATCAAGGATTATAGGTGTTAAAGGGGTGTTGATTACCATTGCAGCTGTATTATAAAGGGTTCTATTAGGAAAATTGGAATAACCCATTTTTACAAGGGGGATTGTGGTCGATTAATGGCGGTTACATATCTTTGGCACAATTTTTCACGTATTCCTCTTGGGATATTAGGCCACATGATTTTCTACGTAGGAGATGATGGGTGTTATATGCACATTGAACATATCTAGTACTTATTCTACTCTTTTGAGTTAGATAAAAAAAAAAAAAAATCGCTTTATTTGTGAATATTGTGTTGTGTATTATTGTTATTTATATAGTGCTTTCTTACCATATGCTTGGGCCAAAGAGCTTTCTAGATTGTCCAGCAAGTAACTGCTGCATGCATGTCATTTATATAGCGCTTCATGGTCATACAATGCCACAGTTTGCATGGAGTTCATGGGTATACTTTGGTTTATTGTTTAAAGGGCACTGGTTGTAGGTTTGCCCTATGTGTATGGATCCTGAATATCAAATCCAAATGAATGTGTTACTCTAGTATCATGGCCAAATATTATGATCATTTAAATATTGAGAAAGCAAATATTGATGGTAAGTATATATTTTGTTTCTAGCCATAATATTGATGAATTTGCAGTGTGTTATTTTTGCAAGATTATGTAATTTATTTAATTGTTAATCATATGCATGTTTACTTATTTTGTGTTTATCATATAAACTTTTTTATTTTTATTTTGTGAGAATTACTGGAGAAGTGGGTTTGTTATATTTTATATGAAATATATATTCATTAATAATTTATTACAAAATTATTTACATACATTGTTTATATTAGTTCTTAACTTTTTTCATGTGTAAATTTGAGTTCTGTTTTTGAATTTTTGAGGGGGTTTTAGATGGGTGGTGTTTTATAAAATAATGTTCATGTAAGATGTTTATGTTTTTGATATTGATTGATAGAAATTGTTAAAAATATTAACAATTGGAATTCGAGAATTTGTTATTTACTTCTTATAAATAGAAATGAGTTGTTTATTTATTGGAGATGTGTGCGGTTATATTAGTTGTTAGAAATATTAACTTTATATTTTATTGTTTTATAATGATATTTATGTATAAGTTAATTTATGTGTTTCTTTTTATAATAATTAAATATTGAATAAAAGTATATATCTAAACATGGAATTAAAAATGTTAATTGGAGTTCAAAGTTATATAAATATATTTATTTATTAATAAGATTCCTATAAATGTTAAGATTTTCCACAGTGTTGGAAGGACTGGTGTCAGTAGAGGTGGGGAAGCTAAAGATTTTATGGGCAGAGCCACGACAAGCCAGGGGTCCAGCTGTGCTCCAAGAGCCAAAGCACAAGCTGAGCATGCAAAAATGCAACAGGCGGGGGGGGGGAGGGGGGAGTATTAGACGTGTGCAGGGGCGTAGCAGCCAACTGACTGATTGGTGGGTATGGTATGCTGTGACAGGCTGGTGGCCCTAAAAGGCTGCTAGTGCAGAGAGTCACATTCAGTCACAAGCCACACTACAGACTCTACACCAGTACTACCTGCTTTTCAAACCAGCTTGTACCAGTATCACCCCTCTTCCAAGGCATGCTTAACTCCCCCTGATCTTGCTCTCCTTTTTCATTTCTCACCTCTCACCCTGTCAAATGTAGTATCCTATCTTTCTCCCTGAAGTGTCCCCTCAGTAGGCTGTAGGTATTCCCTATTCACACAGCCACGTGATGACAACTGTCCACCTTCTGTAGCCCTGTTCTCTTCCTTTCTGTTGCCCTGTCCCTTCCTCTCAAACCTCTGTCCCTTTCCTTGCAGATCCATGCCACAGCTGGAGAAGTCAGTCACTCGTTCTCAGCTCAGCTTGGCTCATTTTTGGTTTGAAGATCATAAAGTATGTATCAGTGTGGGGTTTTTAGTATCGACAGGAAGAATGGCACTCAAGCTAATTCGCGCTGTTTATGTTATGCTTGGAGTATGTACGGTGCAAACCAGGTCAGGGGATATGCCCTAAAACCCCCGTGATGGTATGGATAGAAATCCACCCAAGTGAAGTAGGTACGGTCCTGGGCACACGTAATGAGGGTATAATACTTAGTAGAAATGTCTCATACTGTTGAAATGTAGAAGGTCTACACCAGAATGATAATCATAGGTGTTTAATATAGTAACAAAGCAAAAGCAACCAGCCAAAGCAAAAGCAACCAGCCGACACGTGTTTCGTCACAAAGGGGTAGTAACCCGTGACTCTTCAGGGCTGAGTGGCGGTGCAAACAAGGTGGTTTCTAGTGGCCGTTGAAAATTCCAAAACGGCAAGGAAGAGCAGTGCGGACCAAGGTAGGTGATCCACTGCCAGGTGAAAAAAGGAAGGAAGACGGATATCGCAGTGCGGCGGATCGGCCAAGGTGGACTACTGACCTTCAGTAATGCTGATGAAGTCTGTGGCGACGTGAATTAGCAAGGTGCTACGTAGCACAGGAGGAGAACTTAGAATGGGCGTACCAGGTCAGTAATCCAGGGTAACAACGGCGGATGCGCCGGAGTACAGGAAACTGGGAGAAGTGGTGTTCAGGGAGGAAAATGGTTCCGGCGGAAGATCATAAAGGACCTTGCGCTGAGCCGCAGCCAGGCTTCTTACTCGAGCCTTTAGTGCCTTGTCTTCCTTAAAGTGTTAGAATTTTAAATCTGATGCTAACCTCAAATATATGCATTTTCCTTAATGTTTGTGGACTGGAACCAGGATATTAAATCTGCTCCCTCCATTTATATATATGTTCCCCAATGCTGGTGGGACTTAGACTAGAATATTAAATTTGACCCCCCAAAATATATGTATTTTACCCAAATGTGGTGGGAGTTAGAATAGAAAATATAATCCACATCCCCTAAAGAAATATATGCATGTTTCTAAATGTTGGTAGAATTGGGGTTAGAATAGCATATTTCTCCCTTGGCCCCCAGATATATGTATTTTTCCCAATGTTTTTCAGACTACTGTTAGAATAGCGAACTGGATACTTCCAAATGTATGCACTTTTCCGAATGTTTATTGTCTTGGAGTTATGTTAGCAAATATTATCCAACCACATCCAATTATGTTTTTGTAAATGTACAATTGCAAATAATAAATATTATTTTTGATTGTTAATGTAATTGTATTTTGTTTTTAATTGTTGCTGATTTTTTTACATTTTATTCATGGTTAAACAATTTATTAAAGAATGTACAAAAGTGTTGAAATTTAATAATTATTATTTAAATTGTATTCAGTGGTTGCATGAGTGTTTAGAATGTGTTCTGAGATGTGTTTATGTTTTTATTCCTTTATTAACAGTTACATATTCTTAAACTGGTGTTTTTTAATAATTGAATTTCACTTTTTTTTATACTTTTAATATGCTATGTGCCATTTTTCCTATAAAACATTAGTAGCATTTTTATGAATTATTTTGTAATTATTTTTCAAAAATATAAAATCATTTTTATTTTTAAATATTTTAAAAAAGAATTACAGATTATGGTTATTTTTTTTGTTTGGCAAAGTACTTTTAAATAATGTGTTTTTAATAATTAATTTTAATTACATTTATCAAGCAATGCTTAAGATTCATTGTAAATTATTCTACAGTAATATTGGGCAGAAGTAGAGCGTAGTGGGAGCCGACCAGTCGGGGGTAGTAGCTCGGACAATGCCCAGCGGATCAGCCCGATAAGAGTCAGGACACAACCGAGTAGGGTCTCTGATGCCTCACCCTCACTTCCTCTGATGGGTATAAATAGAGAAGGTGAACCTGGCGGGGTACCCGACAGTCATCCTGGGGCCAAACCAGGTGATCTTCCGCCCCCCGTGTCACTGCCTCTGAGGCACCGAGTGGGATAAGAGCACAGGGTGGCGGCCTGCGGATCCTGTCCTGGAACCTGGTAGGACTCAAAAACAAACTGCCCTGCCCAGAATGGGGGCGTTTTGTGGATAACTAGGATATTTGTATATTTCAAGAGACCTGGGCGAAGGAAGAATTCCAGAGGGTGGGTTTTGCGTCTTTCAACATCATGGCCACTACGAGGGGGAGACCCTCCGGTGGATTAACTATCTGGTTAGGCACACACCTTGGCTGTAGAGCCAAGCAGATGACATCTCCCACTAACGACATCCAATGTGTCCTGCTGACATTTCCCTTAAAGACAAAAATAGCTTTAATTAATGTGTACTCCAGACCCGTGAACAACAGACAGGAATCTGTCGTCATAGACCACTTGGGGCGTTTTATACTAACCTTGGATCCAGCGATCTTGTTGATCGTAGGAGGTGACTTTAATTGTCAATTTGAGCCACTTACCGATCCAAATCTTTCCGCGCCCACAGAAGAAGATCTGCACTGGTCAATACCTGACCCGCAGATTACTCCGATCAAAGTATGCTCACCATTGGCACTGCAACTCCATTCACTTACTTTGGCCCTCTCATTGAGGGCATGTAACGGGAGGACTAAATCCTACCATCCGGGCCAGTTTACATTTAACAGAGAAGGGCAGGCCTCTTTGCTTGACTACATCCTGGTGGAAATCAGATCCTGGGAAAAGGTCTCTGACTTCTATGTCCAGCAGAGACAGGACAGTGACCACAATGCCTTGATAGTGATCCTGAAAATAGGGAACTTGGGTATGTCCAACTCGTCACCCCTTACTACAACTGAGACCAACGCACTAACGTTATCTAATAACAGAAGGAGAGTTAGATGGAACCATATCCAGCATTCTCCCTCAAAGCTGGCTAAAGTTTACCAGCTAGCATTACCTATGTTAACTGAAATGTGGGAGGTAAGACAGGCGGAGGTTCATACATGGGGTCGAGATAAGGCATGCAAAACACACGAGGAGTTAACTGCAAAATTGATTGATGTATTCTACCCAGTGTCGCATCCGAGGGAAAACAAACGTCCCAAATGCTCCTGGTTTAACGTTAATTGTCGTAAAGCTAAACAGGATCTACTGGATGCGGTGAAGGCGAAGGTCAGGCCACAAATTAAACTTGCCAGAGCCAGGTATAAAGGGACCAGCCAGCAAGAAAAGAAAAACTGGGAATTGGATAGGTGGGAAGCACTTAGGATAGCCCTGAACGACAAAGATTTGAAATCGTTCTGGGCAATAGTAAGTTCAGGGGACAGGGAAGGACGACCTGCCATAGAGCCTAACATAGCGCCTGAAGTCTGGGAGACGCATTTTGGGTCATTGTATGACGGGGAGGATGGCGTAGGTGCTAGCATTGGCCCTCAGAGCTCACCATTGGAGTTCCAACAGGAAGGGATGCGGGAGATTACCATGACTGAAGTGGGAAGTGCTATCAACAATCTGCATTGTAACAAAGCGCCAGGTCTAGATAAACTTCCAGGGGACCTTTTCCGGAAGGAACCCAAAATTTGGGTCCCTTATCTGTGTGCCCTATTTAATGCTATCATGAAGGGCACGGATCCCCCCAACACCTGGCGCGGGGCAGAGATAGTTCCCATATTTAAAAAAGGCTGCCCCCTTCTACCCTCAAATTATAGACCCATCAGTCTAATTGACATCACCCAAAAACTGATGGGACGGGTCCTTTTGGACCGTTTACAGGGTTGGATAGAGGAGGAGGAGATCCTAAGTCCCTACCAGGCCGGCTTCAGAACAAATATGTCAACCGTAGACCAGATTTTCAGATTACAACTACTTTTCTGGAAAACGGTGACCATAGAGTGTGGCAGCCTCTATCTTATATTTGTTGATCTGAAGTCGGCCTTCGACCTTGTACCCAGGGAGAAACTCTGGAAAGTACTAAGTGACCTTAGGATTCCACAGTACCTCCTCAATGTGCTAGTGAGGCTCCATTCAGGGAACTATGCACAAGTAAGATGTGGAAAACACGGGGAACTTTCTGCACGTTTCCCCGTCAAAAAGGGGGTACGCTAGGGATGCGTTCTCGCCCCTACTCTATTTTGTCTCTATATCAATGGGCTCATAGACCACCTTAATAACATCAAGGATAATGATGCCCCTAAGCTAGTCCCGGGGAAGGTTCCCGCGTTGATGTTTGCGGATGATACCCTGCGACTGTCCAAATCGCCGACGTGTATACAACGAACTCTTGATGGCTTTGCGGAGTTTTGTAACATGAGGGGCTTGGTGATCAACCTAACCAAGACCAAATATATGGTCTTCAATCCCCCCAAAACCACTCGTCCAAATCCTTCCTTAAATGGTACACTCATGGAAAGGGTGAGGATATTTGAGTATCTGGGTATTACTCTATCTGAGCACTTTGAGTGGGGGTCCCAGATGGCCAAGGCAAGACTTAGGTTAACTCAGACCGTGGGTGGGATTATGAAATTGCACAGAATCTCTACATTCAAGCCAGCTGCCCCTGTTGTGGAAATATATAAAGCCCAAGCAAGGGGGCCACTCTATATGGGGCGGAACTGTGGGGGCATTGCTCTTCCTCTAACCTCACGAAAGTGGAGAACAACTTCATGAGGCAGTTATTGGGCCTTCCTCGTAGCACCCCTTAGCTCCTCTCCGCATGGATTTGGGCATGAGGCCTATTGACGAAGAGATTGCCCTTAGACCTATTACATTCTGGCGCCGGGTGCGGGTGACTCCGGAGTTGTCCTTCTACAAAGCCGAACTTAAGGAGATCCTGTCTATTCCAACTACTAAGAAAATACAGTGGCTTTGCCACATAAGGGATCTCTTTGCTAGGCTAGGCAGGAAAGACCTCTGGAAAACCCCATAGACATCATGCCCACTGATATCCAGGCCGGATCTAGTGCAACATTATAGGCAATCCAACTTAATGTCTCTACAGGAAAGTACTACTGGCGGTCGGATGACAGCAGAGTTCCTACAAGTAAAGGATGTATATAGAAAAGAACACTTCCTGGATGTGATCTATCCCCCACTGGCCAGGAAATTGTATATGCAATTTAGACTAGGGAACCTTCCACTAATGAGCCATACTAGCAAATGGGCCAAAGAGAACATGGGAGATTGTCCTGCGTGCAATTACAGGGTAGAGTCTGAAATCCATATATTGTTTTTCTGCCCTGCATACCACCTGCCTCGCAAACGCTGGTTAATTCAAATATGTAGAAACCTAGGGTTTGGGCGTTGCTTAGAGGCCTATAGAGTCTTAAAAATACGATACCTATCCTCCAATCGTATTCGCTGTATCACGTTTCTTAAACACTATGTGGCACATGCGGCTGGGCTTTCTAAAGTAACATTCTGGGATGTACTATGTAATGAAACTGTAAAAGGTCACAACAGGGTTCAGCAAACAGGGAACCTTGTCTCAGCTTTCCGTTTTATTCATAGTTTTTAATTGTGAATATTTTAGTCTGTCATTAACCTAATGGTTGCTTTTTAATGGATTTTAAGAAAACTGGAGGATGCCATTTTATAATATGCGTGACTGTAGATATACGATTGTGAGTGTACACACTTTTTATTTTTTTTAATGTCTGTTGTGTTTTTGTAATGATGTACTTTTATGGTCCTAGTGGCCGAAATAAAGTTATTGACTGACTGACAATATTGGAGCACTCATTTTTTAAAAATAGATTTTGTTTTTTAAATTCTATTATTTAATTTAACATACTATTTTTCATAATTCATTTTCTCATCGGAGTTAATTTTGTAGTTGATATTTTAGGTAGTTACTCTTGATCTAGCTAAACTCAATATTTTGGTAATAGATATTTAGGCCTCAATATTTTTGTAGGTTGATATTTTTGTAATCAATATTTAAGAGTGCCGCCTCCTTAATAGCAACATTGGGTGCATAATATTAAGTTTAAAAGTGAGGTGGGGGCATGAGCATGCATTGAATGTAAAAATAGTTGAAGCCGTAAATTCTTTGCATGTGTACTGCTATCCATAGAAGTGTCTGTTGAGCACATAGGTGTGGTTGAATGGGGGTTGACTTTGCTAATACCGTCTTGGACTCAGTATAGGGTATCATATTTGACCACCCTAATGTATCTATTCTGTGACATCGCAACACCTGGTTTTAACGAACGTTATCTCCAAAGACCTCAAATTACTCATCAACTATTTCCACCTGCTTGTCACTGGGATGACAAGATGAAGGCCATACTCCCAATGCAATTTTTTTGCCTCAGAAGCTCTTTTATCTCAGTTACAGGAATTCTTAGATCAATCAACCCATAGGTATCCACCCATGCCCCACTGAGTCTTTAGATCCAGAGGCTTCCCTTAGAGCCTCACGACACCTGCAAACATTCACGAAGGCAGCTTACTCAACGGGGTCATAAAACTACAAGAAACAAAATAATCCCAAGTCTTGAAAAACTATAGAGAAAAATACATAAACAGATAGAATGAAAAACAGGAACAAAGACCATATAATCTGCAAAGTAACTATCTAAAAAGCCAAGAATTCACATTATTGCCAATGCATTTAGGATGCCATCCATCCAACCAAAAAACTGTTCTAGTTTATCAAAGAGTATTGAAATCCAAAATGCATTTCAGACTGCACCGAATTCTCTCAAGAATTCTGCAATTCCTTTGCAAAATACTTAACTAAAAACACAAAGATCTTGAGTGCCCCTTCCGAATAAAGCTATCCATGCACACATTTCATTCCCAACCTGGCCTATTCTGTCCACTCTAATACAAAACCAAATATCTGTTCTTTCAACATACTCTACATAAAACAAATAAATAAACAACTTTATACCATTGTTATTGCTGGATAACTTTCTGAGTCATGGTCCCAAGCATTTTTAAGAACATTCTCCAAGCTTCCTCTGCTGCAATGACAATCAGAGCAATAGTGAATGAATCACTTTCAACCAGAACATTCTCAAATAAACCAAAAGCATCACATACAATGTCAATTATGAAAAAGAAAGAAATAAACCCGGAATACCTAACAAATTAATTAGTTAACTACTGAGGCTTTTCCTCTGCCCCAGTGCTACTCTTGTCTGAGCCTCCCAATCTCCATTGCAAACTTGTGTGTTTTTTCTTCACATACTGGGTGTTTTATATGTACCCAGAGTTTGTGGATAGTCCTTGAGGGAATTAAGAAAGAAGCCAAAATATAACAACATTTTGGGTTGTTTTGAAAAATGCGGATAATATGTTGTGCAAGGAAGCGTATGTCTTTTTCTAAAGAAAAAAAAAAGGCATGAACAAAAGGTTTGCTGTGTTAAGATCACCCGCTTCCTAACTTTTAGGAATGGCAATCTTGGAAGAAAAAAAGATTTTTGCTTTTTTCTAATTGGTAGTTTCTTTTTCTATTTTTGTGGTTTCTACCTACCTGTAGTTTGGAGTGGAAACAGGTGTAAAACCCATAGGTGAACCCAGAAAGCTATACATTTATGAATGCGTTTGGAATTCAGCAAGGGGTTATTTGTCTACATTGCTCATGGTTCTAGCAAACAAACTAATAACTAAAATAAAAAAATTATGAAAATAAGAAGGAAAAAGAGAAGTAGGTGAAAGTGTTTTCATATCTAATTCTTTCACTGAATAGCCAATTTACAAAAGTAGTATAGCAGTACATCCATCACACTCTTATAGTCATAGGGATACATAGGGGCTGATTACGACGTGGCCCGTAAAGGCTCCGACTGATGGTCGGAGCATTCCAGGCCGCACCGTAATCGGCCCCACGGTTTACTTTCCGACCTCGCATTACAATGCTGGCGGTCGGAAACTGAACCGACCAGTTGGAACCGGCTCATATTCCCAAAGGATGGCCTTTCCACCCTTGGGATTACGATGCACGGTTTCCGGCATGGTTTCCATGCCATTCTGTCCGACATGGAAACCATGTCTGAAAGCGTATTTGGGAGCCCCCAGCAGGGCCCCCTTGAGTGCGCGGCCTCTGGTTGGGGGTCAAGGGGGCACCTGTGGTGCCCCCTGTTGATCCCTGCACCCAGTGGAAGGCACCTTGAGATGCCTGCCACGGGGTGCATGGATGAACAGCACCTCTCATTTCCCTATGGGAGCATGTATTACAGCCGGTTTACGGTCGTAATGCATGCTCCCATAGGGAAATGTAGGAATGCGACCGAACAGTGTTCAGTCGCATTCTAATTAGGAGGTCGGGACTGCCAACCACAGGTCGGTCTGTCCCAGGACCGAGACGGTGTCAGGCGGCAAAGTAATTAGCCCCAAAGTGTTTGCTGCTATTCCAAAAACACACAATACCCAGAGCCAACACCTGAGCCACGTGCTGAAACAAACGTGGAGCCTGCGTTTTTTTTTGCCACAGATTTGCAGATTGTCCATGAATTTGTAGCACTTTAAAAAAACAAAAGTTTCCCTCTGAGTAAATGTATTTTATAGGGGAGGGACCCTGGAACACCATTCCCCGGGGCGTAATTTATAATTAGTCGAGGGACTCGCTGTGCCCCTCCCCAAACCTCTGAGTCCCCAGGGACCCCATCCCCAGGCCAATCCTGATAATTAGGGAAGGGGGCATGCGGCCTCACACCCCTAGCCTCATTGAGGCCTCAGGGAACCCAATACTCCCGGGTGAGCTTGTTACACGTATCGGATCGGCCCCGGGAACCCCATTCCCTAGTGCAGTGATACTCAAAGTACGGTCTGGGGCCACAGGACGCATAACCTTTCCATGCGGCCCCCTAGTCAACAGCAGCACTGGGCTGCTTTTTTTTCGACGCCACACTAATGTTGAGAAATATGTTTAATAAAGGGGCACACGTTTATTTACAGGAAGTAATTAAGGTGTTGTGAACCACTTAAAATAAGGAACGCCTTCATTTTTAAAGACATGTTGCAACTGTAAAAATTTGATAGTCTTCAAAATTCAAAAAGAGTATTTCATTAACATGGAGAAGAGTTTCGTCTTAGTAAATTAGATATCAGTGCATTGAGAATTGTTTTTCTTTAAAGTGATAGTTCGCAAAGATGAATTTAGAAACATTCATGATTCCCCTCCACCCTGGCAACACTGCAAATAGTGAACTAAAAGGCAAGTCATTTGTTATGTTTGCCATCTGAGAGGCCAGGGTTCCTATTATACATGGATGACATTATAGTTTAGCAAATAAAACACAAGAGAAGGTTTCGTACGGTGCACATCCTAAAGCCACGTATTTTGAAGTCCTCTTATAAGTGATAATGAAGAAAAAGAAGGTAAAGTGAAATAAAACATTTGTCTAGGATCACACAATTTGGTCAGCCGGCATTGATCCCAGGTTTTCTTGCTTCATAATGTGCAATTCAGCCTTTATATGTGCATGCTATGCTTCCCCTATGCCCACCTTCCACTCCTGCCATCAATGTGGCACTCGATCACATGACAGGCAAACTTTTTGGCCCCCTGGAAAATGTTTGCAAGGACCCATGCCCTCGGGCAAGATCCAAGCAGTGTCCCGGGTCGGACAAGGAAGAATCTAGGCCCGGGCACGAAAATAAAAGTGAATTAAAAAGTGGTCCATATTTGCAAGTTGGGGTAGTTTTGAACTTAGAAAGACATGCTGTTTATGTGTTTCCCAAGGTATGGAACACTGTATGGGTTTTGAGTTTGCTAAAGGCAATGTTTGTTTTAATGTCAGGGAAATTAAAAGGAAAAACCGGCCCACCAGACCATAAAACAAGCCCACAAACAGCAGAAAAAAACAGCCCAAGGACTGTTCTGGAAAACCAGCCCATCGGGCACTGCTTGATTGCCCTATAAGCCAGTTACACCGTGGCAGTGTCCCCGGGACCTCATTCATTTATTTATGGATCCTGAAGGTGCCCCTATAAGGGGCAGAGGGCACCATCAAGATTTAGTTTTAATATTGTGGGATGCTGCAGTGCGTGCAGCAGCCCCTCAGCACCATTAAAAACACAGTAAGTCTCCTGGGTCATTAAATCCATGACCCCTGGACAGATTACCATATTTTTGTAAAGCTCTCAGAGCTGGAGCTGTATGCCCTTCAGCTGGAGAGCAGTGCCCCCTTGTGGGGGATTCTACGGCTGCATTTTGTTGCCAGAAAAATGTTAAAAGAAAGATTCAAAGTCATGTTGATGTGTTTTAATACCGCTTTATTAAATAAAATATGACGAACACTCTTATTAAACATTGCAATGTGTAAATTTATATAATCAACATTTGTTTATAATTATTGGTAACTTTTTGACAGCAATACTAGGTCTGCTTTATACATATAATATGCTGACCCCTTCATAAAGCCAATAGTCCCACTTTTTATTTTTTAGTGTTCTGACCCTTACACAAAGTCAATAGGTTTGGCATTCTTAAAACGACACCCTTTATATTCTAACATCACATAGTAAGCTGTGCGCATCTAGGGGGGTTTGGGCGAAGGTCCTACTATCAGGCCAGGACCTCCGTCCAACCTCATGTCCGGGCCATGCTTAGGGGGGGGAGTTGGGCACCAGCCGGGGGTTGGACGCAGGGCCTGGCCATTTACCAGGTCCTGCACCCAACTGCTGGCCTTACACAACCACAGGCTGTGCACTGCGGGGGTGGGTTTGGATGCAGGTCCTGTCTTGCGCCCAACCCAACTCTGGGCACAGCTAAAGCCGGGTTGGATGGAACATCTTACTTTGCATTAAAAAAAACATGGAAATACAATGTAAAAAAACAAAGGTTAAAGGGCTGTTAGTGTTAGGTGCAAATGTCAGTTAAAACATACATTTTTATACGAACAAATCCCCTGAAATTCACTAGTTACAGTTAGCTCAAGTAACTATAACTTATGCCCTAAAGTAACTATAACCCTCGCCATGAACTGCTAATTACCTCATATATTACATCACTCAAGACATATTTGATGACATCATTAATAACATCACTGAAACTTCTGAAATGACTGCATTGATGAAAACACTGTGCCCTTTAGGTCATGTCTTATAGTTACTTGAGATAACTAAACCTGGTGAATTTCAATGGTTTTGTGTGTACAGTAGTCTCCCAAACTCTATGGCACAAAAAAAATAAAAATAAAAATGTCTTTCACGCGAAAACAATGTTAACCGATAAGTCCACTCTGGAAAATTAAACTGAAAAATGTATATTAAGGTTGATTTTCAGGGCCCATGTTAAAATTCTGCCATTTTAATTTGGAAAATGCTGTATCATGCTCAAAAAATTACCTCAATGGTCCAATGTAGGTAAGTTGATGTGCAGAGCTACGTTAACAAAGTTCCGCTCACATTTGAAAAATGCACCTCATGTTCGTGCTGAAACACCTGAGCCCCTTGTTTATGTGCTTTCGCCTTAGGATTTTCCCTCTAATGGGATTGTCGTTACGCGGTGTGTAATGGCGTAATCTCAGGCATTATGCATAAACTTACTTACACCAAATTCCCTTAATTATGCATGAAAATTACACCCACTCCAATTTGTTAATGCATCACTGCTGGTCTACATCTTTTAAAACCGTACTCAAAAACCGTGCTTAAAAATCTAAGTGATATAGTTTTATGTAACTTACAAAAAAAATAATAATGCATAAGTGCAAAAGTGGTTAAGGAGAAAGTTTATCACAAGTACAGGAGCAAACTGAATCAGAGCTAAATTTGCTCTTAGGCAATGATAGATTCAGCAAAGAAGACCACTCCCAAGGATGAATGACAGCAGATAAAAAAAGCTCCATCCCAAAGGTGTTCTATAGCATTGCATATGCTCTCAAGGAGTGTTTTGATAACTCGGCGGACTCACGCTTGCTGCCTCTGATTTTG